>JAJTUV010002302.1:0-313305 GCA_021653895.1 Mastomys natalensis | reverse complement strand
GACCGGGTTCTTGAACTCTTCTCGCTGACTCACCCCTCCCTAATGTGGTGAGCCAGTTCCTGGGTCCTGTAACCGGCCAGTCCACATTCTTGGCCTGCTTTCAGAGGAGTCTTTATGTTCTTTTAAAGAAAAAACCTAGGAAAGAACCTAAAGCCGAAAAAGAAATCGTATATGTATAAGAATTATGATTTTCATAATTTTTCATTTCTCAGTAAAGATCTCTAGAACATGCTATCACTGAAGTTTTCTTATCCAAACTGTTTGAGAATATGTCATCTAGTATAAATTTTCAATGAGTTAATGATATATGACAAGTTCTACTTTTTTCTTAATAAGTATATTTTTTAATTATTGTATTCCTATAATAACTAACTTTAGAAAATATTAGATATTTTTAATATTTCATTTTAGACCACTTCAGTGTTTCTATATGTGTGCAATATGACAATCAATTTGAAAAACTTATCTCTGCAGGCAATACTCACTTGTCTCATTAGATATTTCATTTTCTGGGCAGGGACTACAATCAAAGAGAAGCTGATATTTCATTATTCCTAAGTTTTCTAAATGCAGGACCACTATCATCATTGCACACAGTGGTAGGCATCTGAAGAAAAATAGATGTTTTGTGCTATCAGGAGTTTTAATTACCCTTCAAATATTATACTCTATTTGCATGTGATATTGATAAGCTTATTTTATATTCATCAACAAAGTTACCAGATTTAACTTAGTGCATTGTATGATGATAGACATCAATATATGGAAATAATTGTGGAAAAGTTGAATTGTTTCCCATCAACTTTAAATTTAGGAAGAAGGAGAGAGTTGTCTTTTGTGTGAAAACAGGGCAGGGATTGCAAGCTGGTTGTTCTATTTAATTCTTGTCTCCTTAACACAAAGTACAGTATAAAGGCACAGAAAATCCTAACAGAGAATTATCTCTGTCAGTCTAGCCTGTCATCACATATGTGAGGAATATTTTAATTGATAATTGATGTAGGAGTGCCCAAATACTAAGAGAAGTATTGCCTGTAGGCAGTGTATATTAGAAATCATGTAGAACAAGCCGGTAAGCAGAGTTCCTTAAGAGACTACATTCAGCTACATTTTCCAGATCCATGCCTTGTCTTCCTTGAGTGTAACCATAAGCCAATTTACATTTTGCTCCTAAATTTGCTTTCAGTTAGTGTTTAATAACAGTAATTGTCTGTAATGACATAAAAACAGCATGGGAAACAAGCCTCAAATATCAGATAACCAAAATAACCTTAATAACATTAGGATAGCAAACCTTAACAAACTAAGCAGAAACAGAACAACAGGTTCATATGGCCACTTCTATTGCATTTGTTGTGAGGAGGTGCTGAGTTTTTGTATAGCGAGCTGGAAGGGTGAGTGTTTCCTGAAGTGAAAAGGTTTTATAGAGTCTGAAAATATGGTGAAAATACCAATTGCTTAAAATTATTGAGGTATTTCTTAAACTAAGAAAATCTTGGTATTAAAATGAGTCTGGTGATGAGTGTCTATATGCTGCATTGGAATTTTGTGGATTTCTGCATTCATTTTCATCCTTTGCTTCATGTTAGGTTTGAGGTTGCCATCATAGAGTGTATTATTCACAGTCTCATGTCATGTTCTCCAGAAATATGATTAAGCATAACTCTTCTTTTTTGGTTTTTGTTTATGTTGAAACAAGGTCTCACTGCGTAGTATTGGTAGATCCCAACTTCCTATATAGATCAAGTCACCATACTTTCCTTTTTATCTGTATTCATTTTTATTATTTAATTTCACACTTAGTAAGATTTTAAAGACTATTTTTAGGATGAGTGGAGAAAATGCATTTCTTTATTGTGCTCATTTCATTTAATGCAGAATATGCATATCAGCCCTAGTTTGAGTAGATTCAATAATTAAAAACATCCTTATTAAAAAAGAAATTGTTAGATATCATTGACACTTTGAAAATTTATAATAGATGACATATTCTCAAACAGTTTGGATAAAAATAACTTCAGTGTTAACATGTTCTAGAGATCTTTTATGTGAGACTGATTAAATTGTCAAAAAAGTAATTAAAATTATAAGACACTGTAAAGCACAAATAGGAGATCTTGTATAATAAAGACACATTTTGATGAAACAAACCCATTTACTTTAAGAAAAATTTAAAGAAACTTATATCTTTACTAGAGTAGAAATACCTTTTTAGAAAATGATAAATGATACTTGAAATGTAGAAAATTGAGAGTCATTGTTGACACTTGGTGTGTAAAAATTAGGAATACCTTACTCAGTACTAGAATATATAGTACCGAGTTAATATTTTCCACAACAAAATAGGGAAAACTGATTATGTCCTTACAGGAATTAGCCACAATTTTCAAATGGTATCTGATTTCTGTAGCCCTTATAAGTCAAAAAACTATTTAGTCAGGATTTACTAAATACTACATTGGAAAGCATCAGTTTATTCTCTCATTTTCTGTGTTATCCTACATAAATGAATGGAAGTCCTTAAGTACATTTATGGTCAGTAAGATGGCTTGGCAGTTAAATCCTTTCCCACTAATTATGATGGTGTTAATTTATCCCCAAATCCATAAAATAGGAGGTAACCAACTCCTACCTATTGTTTTCTTATATTCATGCAGTTCTACAGAAAACATACACTTAAGAAATTCAACAAGACTATGTGGGTTCACCTGACATTGGTGCTGGGAACCAAATGCAAGTACTCTCTACAAACAACACATTCTCATCACAAACAAGCTAAATCCCTATTCCTCAAACAAATGAAATGATACCAGCAAAATGCAATGATCCACATAAAAGACTTCTATATAAAAGACTTCCAATCTTAGCAGCATATTAGCCATTATGGCAATTATCCAATAATTCAGAAAAATGACAATCATGTTTTCTACATATACAATGGTGGGAATTACAGATGGTATTATCTTCTGGATAGGGTTATTGCTTTGTATGACAAAGCTTCAAGAATATGATGTTACTACAGGCAAAAGAGAACAGAAGTTGATATGATTTTTTTATATTTCCAGTTAAAACATTGATATTATTTTCATTTAAACTTCAACTTTCATTCTCAGCTTCATACTTCATCCGTATTAGCCCAATTACTCTCATGTTCATGATAATATTTCTTATTTTTATATGTAAACATACTTATATATTTACACACCCCTGATAAATGATCACTACAATGTACTAAACAGACAAAAATATTTCTTGCTTTCATTCACCATAACAATGAAAAACATTTAGTAATGGAATCCATTATTTTATGTAGCAATGAACTTCAACATATTCTCAGCAACCAGATTCAAATATTGCAATATTCTATATACTTAAATGAAAATTTAAAATTTATTTAAGCATATAGAATGTTGCAGTATGACAGTAAAGTTTCTGAAGCTGCACTAATAATACTTTTATTTCTCCATTAGATATGGATTTGTGTGTCTAGTGTCCACAGGACCAGTATGCTAACACAGAAAATAATCACTGTAATCACAAAGCTCTTATTTTTATCACTTATGAAGATCCCTTGGGGATGGCACTTGTGTTAATGGCCTTAGGATTCTCTGCATTCACTGCTGTGGTTCTTGGCATCTTTGTGAAGCACCATGCTATTCTCATATAACAATGGGAGTTAATTAATTATCACACGCTCACCTATATCATTCTCATTTCACCTATATCATTCGTTTTTGTCTCCTCTGCCCCTTGCTCTATATTGGCCATTTGGACTCAGCCACCTGCATCGTACACCAAATCACATTTGGAGTTGTATTCACCATAGATATTTCCACTGTGTTGCTCAAAATAATTACTGTCATTCTGGCATTCAAAGTCATAGCCTCTCAGAGAATGATGAAGTACTTTCTTGTTTCAAGGGCATCTAATTACATCGTTTCCATTTATACTCTCATCCAAGTTATTGTATGTGCAGTCTGGCTAGTAGCTACTCCAACTATTGTTGATATTGATGCACAGTCTGAGCATGACCACATCATCATCATTTGCAACAAGGGTTCAGTCAATGCCTTTTACTGTGTCCTGGGATACCTGGCCTGCCTAACCTTGTAAGCTTCATTTTGGCTTTCTTTTCCAGAAACCTGCCTGGTGCTTTCAATGAAGCCAAGTACATGACATTCAGCATGTGGGTATTCTGGGTAGTCTGGGTCACTTTCCTCCTGTTTACTGCAGTACCAAAGGCAATATCACAGTGGCTGTGGAGATCTTCTCTACATTGGCTTCTAGTGTAGGAATGCTGGGCTGCATCTTTCTTTCCAAATATTACACAATACTGTTTTAACCAAACAGTAATTCTCTTCAAATGATCAGGGATAAATCATCTTCCCATATTCACTTTTCATAAAATATAACTGCTACATGTATAGTTGGTTCATAATCACCAAATATTAGATTACTTTAACATAATTCTCCATTTTTGAATGATTCTCACTGTTTCCTCTAATGATATTGCCTAGCAATATCATGTCTACTGAGGTCTCTACATTTTCTCTTATAATTTTCCCCAATGTTCTACAACAATCTCCCTATTTGTCAGAAAGAGGTAATATAATCCTGATTCATACTAAGGTTTAGATGAGTTATTCTAGGAACATTAAGGAGAGAAAAATATTACTATTATCTGGTAAATAAAATATTTCAGAAGATGAATTGATGTCTCAGCAATTAAAATCATTCTCTGCTCTTGTAGAGGAACTAATTCAATACCAAAGGCAACCAACTGCTACTAACAACCTCCTGTAACAATAGCTAGAAAGGATCAGTGTGTCTTTCTGGGCTTCAAATTCACCTGAATATGTTTATTCACATAATCACAAAGACACACACACACAAATAAAATTACGTAATTTTTAAAAAAAAAAAATAGAGAAGAATATGTCTAAGATTTTACACTGGCATTCTACTCATTCTGCTTTTTAAAGTCCTACTAAGATGTCACAATTACAAAAACCTTAGAGAATGGATGAGACATGAGTAGAGATGACTGGGTTTTTCTGCATGTGTTTTACATAAGAACTCTCAACTTTAAGTTTACCATGAAAGACACAGTTAAGGAACTGACAAGAACAGTCTAGTGTGTTGAAACAATCTCTTCATAAATATATGGAATTTATATGACTCTCTGACAAAGATAAGCTGTGACATAAAAGGGTACACTGAGGCAGGCAGTCACTGGGGGGGGGGTTCGTGTTGAGAGCTGCTAACGGATGTTGGCCCAGATATCAACTGGGGCTAATGGTTCTGGCAGCCAGCAAAGATGAAGGGGGGAAATCAACCACACATACAGATAGACAGACAGACAGATACAGAAACACACAAACACTCACACACACACATACAGACACACAGAATGTTTGAATAACAACAAGGTCCAGCAACAGACATACAAACATAAAGGCAGACAGACTGACAAACACACACATTTTCACACATAAGAATACTGGAGCCATGATCCCACAAAAATGCTCCAACATTTCACATATACACATATATGCATATGTACACTTATGCACTTACACATGTATGCACAAGTACTGGTGAGTAGATGGAGTTAAGTTCTAACAAGCAGGCTCCAGTCATTTCATGCATAATGCACATACATGTATACACACTATTGTTAGAAGATCGAGCTCCAACACACACACAAACAAACTTTACATGCATACATACATATATATACAATAGATTAAACAAAGTTCCAACACACTCTCATATGAATTTTTCACATATACATACACACATATATACACACTACACACATACATGTATACATATATATACACATATACGCATATAAATATACACATATATACAAATTTAAATAAATACACAGATACGGAGATATACAGATGCATAGACACATATTTACATAAATTCATAGATAAATACTTAAATGTATACATACACATACACACACACATATGTACTTGGAAGGTGGAATGATTTCCAACAAACTCTCACACAAATTTTACACGTGTACATACATACATAAAGCTGATATTTGGGAAGAACAATGTTCTGACTACTTCATTCATTCTCCCATGGCTTCTGTAGCCCTTGTAATGGCTCAGGTCCTCTTGTCGTTGTCCAGTGAGGCATGAGGGCCAAACCCATCCTGATGTCTTTTTCCTGGAGAGGGGATTTTAGAAATATGTGAACTAATTTTAAGCAATCTATATCTTCCTTGTGTTTTCACACCATTTACAGGCTCTGTAACACTTCTTCCAGCTCACTATACAACTCACCACCTGCTATGTACAAATTTAGTAAAGCTGGTCATATGCTGCTGTTTTCTGATTTTACTTACTTTGTTGAGGTTTACTGTTCTAATGTTGTTGTGGTTATTTTGGTTATCTGATACTTTTGACCTTAATTCCCACTTTTTTTTTAATGTCCTCTACTTCTAATTTGCTACTATGTTGAAGCTATTAAACAGCAACTATAAGCAAAGTGAGGAGAAAAAGGTTGGTTTGATTCAAGGATAACTTTCCAGAGACGAAAAGGCAGGGATCAGGATTATGTGACTGAAATATGGTCACTCAAAAAACTCTTCATACTGTCTTGTTCTGCTTTTTTTTTCTAATGTACCACTGGCTAAAAACAACACTGCTCACAATGGACTGGGCATTCCTACACCAATTGACATTTTAAAATATGCTTCACAGATATGATGACAGGGTAGATAGTCTGACAGAGAGAATTTCTCAATTCAATTAGGCTTCTGTGTGAATTTATACTGTATTATGTGTCTAGGTAACAATAATTAACTAGAGTAACCATCTTGAAACCTCTTTAGAGTTTCACACACGATGCTAGCAGCTTTTCTTCCTTAATTTCTAGGAATTTAGAAACAAATCAACTTTTCCTCAATTTTTCCATATAATGATGTCCATCATTATACAACACAATAGATAAAATCTGGTAACTTTATTGATGCATATAAACTTAGTTTAGTAATATTACATGCTACCATATTATTATGTAAGATGTAAGTAAAACTCCTATTAGCAACATCTGTCTACTTTTCCTTAGATTCCTACTTCTGTGTGCAATGCTGATTGTGGTCCTGGATTTAGAAAATCTGTGAAGGAAGGAATGGCAACATGCTGTTTTCATTGCAAACCCTGTCCAGAAAATGAAATTTCTAATGAGACAAGTGAGTATATCCTGTTGGTATAATTTCTTCAAATGTATTATCATTTTGCTCTCATGTTGGAATGCAGAAGTGGTATAAAATGGAAATTTAAAAAATATATATATCTCAGTCCAAAGTTACTCATTATAGGAATACAATATTTTAAAATATCTTTATTAAGGACAGAAAAATAATTGACCTATACCTTTGAAACCTTGAAAAATTATAATAGATAGCATATTATCAAGAAAATAGTTTTGGTAAGAAATCTTCAGTGTCAGTGTACTCAAGACAAGACTGTTTCTAGTATTTAATACTCTCTAAAATATATATAGATCATAAATCTTAAAGCATTTATTTATTTTGCCTTGATATATGTGCCCTTAGGTATGCCTATGCATAAATAACACCTATGTGTATAGGTAAACAAATCTGAATGCTTCATAAAATGAATGAAGAGAGTAAACAATAACTTTTAAAATGATCAAATATTCAAGTGAGCATTTCCTTCTCTTAGAGAATATTTTACATAATAAAACATTCTTTTTCTTTTCAAAAATTCAATGTTGCTTGAAATTTAGAAAACTGAGGATCAATCTCGACACATTATCTGAAAATGTGAGTGGTCCTCTATTCATTACTATTATACATAATGCCCAGTTAATATTTATCACAGTAGAATACATTATAATTTTTATATTCTGAAAGCAATTAGCCACAGATTTCAAATGTCATTGGCATTAGCATAGGTCATGTTAGTCAAAATAGTATTTAGTCAGGGTGAAATAAATACAAATGGCAGGCATGTAGTTTTTTTCTGATCCTTTGTTGCGAAGCTATATAATTGAATAGACATCATAGGACATTTATTGGCAGTAAGATGATTTAACAGTTAAATCCCTTTCCAAAATGATGTTGTAGATTTATCTCTAGAACTCAGGAAATAGGAGGCAAGAAACTCCTACATATTACTTTGTAATATGTATTCAGTATTACATTAAACATACACAAAATATTTTAAAAAGGCTGGTTGGAGGCACATGACCTTGGTGCTGTGAACCAAACTCAAGTATTCTTCAAGAGCAAGGTTCTGCTTACAACCAAGTTAAATTCCTAAGCCCTTAAACAAATAAAATAATAACGGATCTCCACAAATCCATTGTTCCATGTAAAATATTTCTAATCTTGGAAGAACATTATACATTATTGCAGTCATTCAATGACTTAGTGGATTGGCAATCATATTTCCTCTACACAAAATGGTTGGAATTATGGAGTTTTTATCTTCAGTAATAGACTTACACACATTTTATGAAAACGCATAGGAATGTGGTGTTGCTACAATCATAATAAGACAAAATGGAATGATTTTTAAAATTATTTTTGAAGTTACAAACATCAATATTATAAATGTATGAATTTCAGGTCTCAGGCAGGAAGATCAGTGGAATAGAGTTGAAGACCCAGAAATGAACCCACACAACTATGGTCATTTAATCTTTGACAAAGGAGCTAAAACCATCCAGTGGAACAAGGACAGCATTTTCAACAAATGGTGCTGGTTCAACTGGAGGACAACATGCAGAAGAATGCAAATCGATCCTTTCCTATCTCCTTGTACAAAGCTCAAGTCCAGGTGGATAAAGGACCTTCACATAAAACCAGACACACTGAAACTAATAGAAGAGAGAGTGGGGAAGACCCTCGAATACCTAGGCACAGGGGGAAAGTTCCTGAACAGAACACTAATGGCCTATGCTCTAAAATCAAGAATTGACAAATGGGACCTCATAAAATTGCAAAGTTTCTGTAAGGCAAAGGACACTGTCAGTAGGACAGGACGGCAACCAACAGATTGGGAAAAGATCTTTACCAGTCCCACATCCGATAGAGGATTAATATCCAATGTATACAAAGAACTCAAGAAATTAGACTCTAGGCAACCAAATAACCCTATTAAAAAATGGAGTAAGGAGCTAAACAAAGAATTCTCAACTGAGGAAATGCGAATGGCTGAGAAGCACCTAAAGAAAGGTTCAGCATCCTTGGTCATCAGGGAAATGCAAATCAAAACAACCCTGAGATTCCACTTCACACCAGTCAGAATGGCTAAAATAAAAAACTCAGGTGATAGCAGATGCTGGCGAGGATGTGGAGAAAGAGGAACACTCCTCCATTGTTGGTGGGATTGCAAGATGGTGCAACCACTATGGAAATCAGTCTGGCGGTTCCTCAGAAAATTGGACATATCACTACCTGAGGACCCAGCTATACCACTCCTGGGTATATATCCAGAAGATGCTCTAACACATAACAAGGACATATGCTCCACTATGTTCATAGCAGCTTTATTTATGATAGCCAGAAACTGAGAAGAACCCAGATGCCCTTCAACAGAGGAATGGATACAAAAAATGTGGTACATTTATACAATGGAATATTACTCAGCTATTAAAAACAATGAATTTGATAAATTCTTATATAAATGGATGGAACTAGAAAATATTATCCTGAGTGAAGTAACCCAATCACAAAAGAACATACATGGTATTCACTCACTGATTATTGGATTTTAGCCCAGAAGCCTGAAATACCCAAGATTCAACTCACAGACCACATAAAGCTCATGAAGAATGATGACCAAGTAGGGGAGGCTTCAATCCTTCTTAGAAGGAGTAACAAAATACTCAAGGGTGCAAATATGGAGACAAAGTGCAGGATAGAAACTGAAGGAGGGACCGTCTACAGACCATTCCACCTGGATATCCATCCTATGTGCAGTCACCAAAGGTAGTGGTTGATGTGGATGTCAGGATGTACAAGCTGACAGGAGCCTGATATAGCTGTCTCCTTAGAAGTCTGCAAGAGTCTGCCATACTCAGAGGCAGATGCTCACAGCTAACCATTAAACTGAGCATGGGGTTCCCAATTGGGAAGATAGAGTGAAGGCTGAAGGAGTTGAGAGGATTCTCGACACCATGAGGAAAGCAACAATCCTTACCAACCAGAGCCCCCAGGGTCTAAACCACCAGCCTGGGAGCGCTTAGGGAGGGACCCATGGCTCATCCTATATATGTAAGGGAGCTATATATAAGTGGGAGAAGAGATCCTTGGTCCCATGAAGGCTGGACTTCGTGGGTGGGGGATACTCGAGGGTGGGGAGGTGAGGTATGGGGGGGGTACACCAACGTGGAGGCAGGAGGATGGGGTAAGGGATAGTGAGTTCCTGGGAGGGAGGGGGAAATGGGGTAAGGAGAGAACATCTGAAATGTAAAAAAAATTTTCCAATAAAAAATTTCCAATAAAAGAATATATTGAATTTCAGGTCTCATTCTCACACCTATGCCTCCCTAATACAAACCCAATCATTCTCAAGTTAATGATACCTTCTGATATTTTACATGTAAGCATGCTCATGAATATACACACCCATGATATATGATCATAAAATATAGTACAATAGACAAAAAATTTTGCTTTACTTATGCTAAGTATGATCAACATTAAAACATGGATTAAATTATTTCATGTAGCAGTGACATTCAATGCATTCTCAGCACACAGACTCATGTGTTGCAATACTTCTCTATATATAAATGTAATATACTGTCAATAAAATTGCTGAAGCTGAACTAACAATCCCTTCATTTCTCCATTAGATGTGGATTTCTGTGTCCAGTGTCCAGAGGACCAATATGCTAACACAGAGAAGAATCAGTGCATTCCTAAAGCTGTTGTATTTCTGAGCTATGAAGAACCATTAGGGATGGCACTTTCCTTAATCTCCTTGTGCTTGTCTGCATTCACCATTGTGGTTCTAGGGGTCATTGTAAAACATCACAGTACTCCCATTGTCAAGGCTAATAACAGAAGTCTCACCTACATCTTGCTTATCTCAATCATCTTTTGTTTCCTCTGCCCCTTTCTCTTCACTGGCCATCCCAACTCAGCCACTTGCATCCTGCAACAAATCACATTGGAGTTGTATTCACTGTTTCTGTTTCCACTGTGTTGGCCAAAACAATTACTGTCATTCTGGCTTTCAAAATCACAGCCTCACAAAGAATGATGAAGTACTTTCTTGTTTCAAGAATATCTAACTAAATCATTCCCATCTGTACTCTAATTCAAGTTATTGTATGTACAGTCTGGGTGGGAGCTTCTCCTCCTTCTGTTGATACTGACATACAATCTGAGCATGGCCACATCATCATTGCTTGCCACAAGGGTTCAGTCAATGCCTTTTACTGTGTTCTGGATACTTGGCTACCTTGGCCTTTGGGAGCTTCACTCTGACTTTCTTTTCCAGAAACCTTCCTGATGCCTTTAATGAAGCCAAATTCATAACATTCAGCATGCTGGTGTTCTGCAGTGTCTGGGTCACTTTCATCCCTGTTTACCACAGCACCAAAGGCAAGATCATGGTGGCTGTGGAGATATTCTCCACTTTGGCGTCCAGTGCAGGAATGTTAGGATTCATCTTTGTTCCCAAATGTTACACAATATTGTTTAGACCAGACCAAAATTCTTTTGAAATGATTAAGGTGAAGTCGTCTTCCCATTCTCTAATTTCATAAATTCTGAAAAAATATATAGTTGGTTCATAATCACCATATATTGGATTATAATGCCATACTGATCTGGTTTTGGAATGACTCTCAAGATTTCCTCTAATGATATCGCCTAACAATACCATGTGTACTTGCACTCCAATTGTCTCCTCCAATCTTCTTCAAAGTTCTTAAACAATCTTCCCTTTTGAAAGAAGGAGATAATAGAATCCTGATTCATTCTAAGAGTTAGAAGAGTTCTTCTAGGAGCCTAGAGGAGAAAAGAATATTTTTATCAACAGGTTGTTAGAGTGTTTCCGAAGATGAACTGATGTCTGAGATATACTCACGTCCTGCTCTTGTAGAGGAACCAATTCAACACTCAGACCCAACATCATTTGTTACCAAACACCGGTAACAAGAGCTACGAAGATCCAGATGCTCTCTTCTGGACTCCATATTTACCTGAAGCTATTTATGCACATAATGAGACACACAAACGCACATTCTCTCTCTCTCTCTCTCTCTCTCTCTCTCTCTCTCTCTCTCTCTCTCTCTCTCTCTCTCTCTCTCTCTCTTTTCTCTCATACACACACATATGCACCCAACTAAAATTACATAAAATTTTAAAAGATCTACAAGAATGTTCAAAAAGTTTACAATTAGATTCTGCTTTTCTTTTTTTTTTTTGGTTTTTCGAGACAGGGTTTCTCTGTGTAGTCCTGGAAATCACTCTGTAGACCAGGCTGGCCTCGAACTCAGAAATCCGCCTGCCTCTGCCTCCCAAGTGCTGGGATTAAAGGCGTGCGCCAACACCGCCCGGCTAAGATTCTGCTTTTCAATGTTCTCCTAATGTGTCAGAATTACAGGAACCTACAGAGATTGGATCAGATATGGGTAGAGATGACTGGGTTTATTTTCAGATACTTTACATAAGAACTCTCAACTTTTAAGTAAATCATCAAAGACAGACCTTTGAAATTGTCAGGGAAAGCATGGTTGTTGAAATACTCTTTTCTTTATAAGGAATTTATATGACTCTGTGCAAAAGATCATTTTTGAAACCACAGAGTTACCAGAGGCTCGTGAGAGTTAGTACTGAGAGCAGCTCAGATTGGTTAGTGAGGAAACTCACAGGGGCTACTGGATATGCTATCCAGGTGTTAGAGAAGAGAAAGGGGGAAAAAAATCAAACATTCACAGACATTCCCACAAACATACATGTGTACATTAGTGCACGCATGCACACACACACACACACACACACCACACACAACATAATGGTTGAAGCAAAGATAATTTCCAGCAACTTAACACATACAAATACATATATTTAGACACATATATACAGAGACAGACAAACACATTCATATTCACACATTTGATGGCTGGATCAAAGTTCCTAGAAGCAGGTTTCTAGCAATTTAGCTAAACATATATGTACACATATATATAGATGCACACATACACATACTATTGAGTAGATGAACCAAATTTCCAAAAGCAAGCTCCATGCATTTTGCATATGCAGATAAATACATATATGCACAGATGCACATATATACATATACACATATTAGGGGTGATATAACAAAGTTCTAACAGACAGGCTTCAAATATTTCTCACATATTACACATACACATATACACACAATTGGTGGAAGGAGCAAGCTCCAAAACACCCAGATGTCTTTATATATATACATATGTGCATTTATGTTGAGTGGAACAAAGTTCCAACACATTCTTTCACACACTTTATACACACAAACACACACCCATATATTTACATATGTGTATGTATGCATACATACACACACACACACACACACACACACACACACACACACACACATATATTATAATATATATATATATATATATATATACACACATACATAAAAGTTGGAAGGTAAGCAGTTCCAACATACTATAACATGAACTTTACACATGTTTGTGTGGGTGTGTGTATATTTATATATATATATAGTTGATGGGTGGAAAGAACAATATTCCAACCACTTTATTCTTTCAGGTAGTAAAAGATTATGTTTTAGATTTCTTCTAGTGAATGACTATAAAATAACTGTATGTTACCAATATTTTCACAAGAAATATTACATAGTACAGGTAGAGAAAACAAGAAACTAGTTATAGATTAACAAATTGTGAGGCAGCAAGGTAATTTTTTCAGCCAATTTCTCTTACTGCAGGTAGAAATCTATATTTATAAAAATAAGAGCAATTATTTATTAATCTTTTTACTTCTTATTTTACAATTATATTATTTTATTTATTTACATTTCAAATGCTGTTGCACTTCCTGGACCTCACTCTCAGAGCTCTTCATATTAACCCTCTCTCCTTTGTCTTTGAAAGGGTGCTTCCCACTCTCAGTCACCAAGCATCCCCCTTCTCTGGGGTATCAAATCTCTACAGGATTAGGTGCAGCGTCTCCCTGGAAGTCAGTCAAGGCAGTCTTCAACTACCTATGTACCAGAGACCATGACCCAGACCATGGTTGGTGGTTGCGTCTCTGGAAGCTCTCAGGAGTCCAGGTTAGTTGATAATATTTTTCTTCCTATGGGGTTGCCATCTTCTTCTCCATTTTCATTCTTTCTCCCTAACTATTCCACATGGGTCCCTGATCTCAGTCCAATGGCTGGCTGTAATTATTTGCATTTGTCTCAGCCATCTGCTGGTAGAAACTCTTGGTTGATAGCTATGCTAGATCCTGTCACAAGAACAACATGACACCAATAATAGTGTCAGTGTTTGGTACCTGTGTGTGGAGTGGGATCCAAGTAGGATTTGTCACTAGATGGCCTTTTCTTCAGTCTCTGCTCCATTTTTGTCCATGTATTTCCTTTAGACATGAAACAATTCTGGGTCAAATTTTTGAAGATGAGTGTCTGGTCCCAACTCTAAGGACACTTTCTAACTACTGGAGGTGGTCTATCCAGATTTCATCTCCCCAGTTTTGGGCATTGCAGCTAAGGTCTTCCATATTAAATATAGAAAGACTCTCACATGCCAGATATCAGGGACTTTCTAGAAGTATCCCTGCCCCGACTCCTGCCTACATATCCCCAGATGCATATTTGTATTCATTCTCACTGCCCTCAGGGCTTCTCTTCTATTTCCCCCAATACTTGATACTGTCCCCTTTTTCCCTCCCCCTCTCACCTCCCATACAAGTTCTTCCTCCTCACCCCTGTCTCCCATAATTGTTTTGTTCTACCTTCTAAGTAGGATTGAAATAGCCTGACTTGGGTCTTTCTTCTTTTTAAACTTCATATGGTCTGTAAGTTGTATCATGGGTATTCTTTATATTTTGGATAACATGCACTTAGAATGAGTTCATACCATGTATGTCCTTTTAGGTCTGGGTTACCTTACTCAGGATGATACTATCTATTTCCATTAATTTTCTGCCAAATTTCATACTGTCCTTGTGTTTAGTAGCTGAGTAGCTTTACATTGTGTTGTTGAACTAGACATTCTGTATTTGTTCTTCCATTGAGGGACATTTGTGTTGTTTCTAGCTTCTGACTATCATGAATAAGGCTACTATAAACAGGGTGGATCACATGTCCTTGGTATACTGGATTATATTTTCGGTATTTACCTAGGAATTGTATAGCTGGGTCTTCAGGTAGAACTACTTACAATTTTCTGAAGAATTACCAGATTCATTTTGAAAGAGGTTGTACCACTTTAAAATTACACCAGCAATAGAAGAGTGTTCCTCTTTTTCTTTATCCTCACCAGAACTTGTTGTCACTTGTGCTATATTTAAAAGTAACCACATAAGAATCATAAAACTTTACTTTTATATAAAAATCAATCATATTTACATTAATGCTTTGAATGCTAAAAATCATAAATTCTTATTACATCATATCAGGAATGTGAGGGCAAAAATGATATAAGAAATCAAACATCACTAGTCAGTGTCAGTGAGAGTTCCAGTCAGGCAGTGCTGCGATTTTTCATGCTCACTGATCTTTAAAATTCCTAGATTAACTAACCAAAGTATGCCTTCCTCAACTACAAATTGTTCCTTAGATTTTGTCCATCAGAATCAGCACCAGAATCATCTTAAACTGGCTTAACCAACAATTTTAATTTTCCAAATGCTTTCTAAAGTGTTTGGGGTTACTGCTGACAATCTATATCTCTAAGTTATTTCCTAGGTCATGATTGAATCAATCCTCTACTCCAGAAGCAATGCCAGAAAAGATTAAGTATTATTATTAATACTGCCAGAACTACTGCCTATTGAGGTTTTAGAGGCTCATTTTGAGTTTTTATAGAATTCTTAGATTAAGAGGAGTGGTGAGTTCAATCAGAACAGAACTCCATAATTGCATGAAATTTCCAGCACACATTCCTTGGGACATTTTCTTAACTAGAATGTACCCATATTAGTTTTGTTAACTGGTAGGCCATATTCCATGAGTTGTAATGCCATTTGTCATTCCTCCTGCATTGGCATGTGCAACTCTTGCCACCAAATTTTCTGCTTTTCTCACATTACTCTTGAAATAAAACATTTATTAATATAATACTATATTATATAGGAATTATAAATGATTGAAGGATTTATAGTTTAAATATCCCTGGGCTTAAGTTATAAATGGTAAATTTCTTTGGTAAAATTATTTTATTGACTTTCCTCTATCAGGGTCTTAATAATATGCATGTAGGAACCACAGAGTCAAGAATAAAGCTTTGAATTATAAGACCAATAATTGAGATAATTTTTAGCTGCCAAAGGGATGCTGGGAAGTGAACTCAGAACCCCTCAAAGAATAGCCAGTTTCCTTAAGTGGTCTTTATTTTCATTTGTCCCTCAAAGTTTGTTGTGTGCATGCTTTCATCTTTATATGGCTGTTCTGAAATTGTGGGACTACTAAAGTGTACTCTAGTGAGCGAATGTTACCTTCCCCTCTAGTCATGCTCAGTCCTTTCCACTAATATTTCTTCACACATGCACTCACACCCAAAAGAAGACATACAATGTATGATCTTAAACCATCATTTGTGAAATTGTATTTCCAATTTGATTCTTTTATACGTTTCTCTTGGTGATACAAAGATGGCTTAGCATTTAACAATGCATGCTAGTCTTGAATAACAACTATGTTTGATTTACAGCACCTATATCATGGCTCACAGCTGAGTGTAACTTTGCTTCTAGAAAATTTGAATTGCATAGGCACCAGTAATACCTGTGGCAAGACACACACACAGACAAACACACACACAGAAACACATACACACATCACATCACACCATACACCATACGTACATACATAGTTATTTTTTGTCACTTAAACTTTTTTCATTTTTTGTTTTTCTTAATCAATCCAGTAGTTTAAATATCAATTGATATCCCACATTCTAGTTAACCCTCCCCAAACCACCCGTCCTACATCCACCTGGTCCTCCCCTTCACTTTCCCTATAATTGGGTATTCTCTTGCCCCATTTCTCCAGCATCTCCTTAAACTGTGGCTTCAAACCACCACAGGACCAAGGGCCTCTCATTCCATTGTTGTCAAACAAGGCCTTCCTCTGCTCCACATGTATCTGGAGTCCTGGATCCCTCCCTGTACGCTCCTTTGTTTCAAGCCTTCTAATGTTTGCTTCCATCTCCTTAGGTATTATGAAACTGTTTAGATACTTTAGCTGATCCTGATTTAACTTTGATCCTTGGTATTTTTCTAGAAAATCATCCATTTCATCTCGATTTTCCAGTTTTGCTGAATATAGACTTTCATAGTAGAATTTTTTGAATTTGCTCAGTTTCTGTTCTTATGTCTACCTTTCGATTTCTGATTTTGTTTATTTGGATACTGCCTCTGTGCCCTCTAGTTAGTTTGGCTAAGGGTTTGTCTATCTTGTTGATTTTCTCAAAGAACCAGCTCCTGGTTTTGTTGATTATTTGTATAGTTCTCTTTGTTTTTACTTGGTTGATTTCAGCCCTGATTTGGATCTTTTAATACTGTCTACTCCTCTTCAGTATATTTGTTCTTTCTTTTTGTTATAGAGCTTTGTGATGTGCTGTTAAGCTGCTAGTGTATGATCTCTCCAATTTCTTTATGGAGGCACACAGTGATATGAGTCTTCCTCTTATGACTATATTTACTGTGTTCCATAAGTTTAGATATATTGTGTCTTCATTTTCATTAAATTCTAAAAAGTCTTTAACTTTTTATTTATTTCCTAACCAAGTTACTGTTGAGTAGATAGTTGTTCAGCTTCCATGTGTATGTGGTCTTTCTGTTGTTTTATTGTTATTGAAGACAAGGCTTATTCCATGGTTGTCCAATAGAGTACATGGCATAAATTCAACGTTCTTGTATCTGTTGAGATTTGTTTTTTGTTCATTTATATTGTCAATGTTTGAGAAGGTACCATGAGGTGTTGAGAAATATTATATTCTTTTGTTTTAGGGTGAAATATTATGTAAATATCTATTAAATACATTTGGTCCATAACTTCTTTTAGTTCCATTGTGTCTCTGTTTAGTTTCTGTTTTATGCTCTTTCCATTGCTGAGAGTGGGGTGCTGAAATCTCCTATTATTGTTGTGAGAGATTCAATGTGTGCTTTGAGGTTCATTAATGTTTCTTTTTCAAATATGGGTACCCTTGGCTTTGGTTCATAGATGTTCATAATTGAGAGTTCACCTTGGTAGATTTTTCCTTTGATATGGTGTGATCTTCCCTATCATTTTAGGTAGCTTTTGGTTGGAAGTCTATTTTATTGATTATTAGAATGGCTACTAGTATTGATATGCAGTGTTGGGTTTTGTTGCTTATGTTCATGTCAGACTGATTCCCACAGTGGTTGTACCAGCTTGCACTTCCACCAACAATGCAGGAGTGTTTCTCTTTCTTCACATCCTAGCCAGAATCTGCTGTCACCTGAATTTTTGATCTTAGCCATACTGACTGAAATGAGAGGGAATCTCAGGGTATAAATTCCACCAGAGAACTGAACCTGATTAAAAAAAAAAAATCAGCAATGTTGCAGGATATAAAATTAACGCAAACAAATAGCTTTCCTCTACTCAAAGTATAAACAGACTGAGAAAGAAATTAGGGAAATGACAACATTCACAACAGTCACAAATAATATAAAATACCTTGGTGTAACTTTAATCAAGAAAGTTAAAGATCTGTATGACAACAACTTCAAGTCTCTAAGAAAAGAAATCAAAGATCTCTGAAGATGGACAAATCAGCAATGCTCATGGATTGGCAGGATTAACATAGTAAAAATGGCCATTTTTGCTAAAGTAATCTATAGATTCAATGAAATCTCCATCAAAATTTCAATTCAATTTTTTAAAGAGTTAGAAAGAGCAATTTTCAAATTCATTTTGAATAACAAGAACCCCAGGAGAGTGAAAACTATTCTGAACAATAAAAGACCTTCTTGGGGAATCACCATCCTTGACTTCAAGCTGTATTACAGAGCAATAGTGATAAAAACTTCATGGTATTTGGTACAAAGACAGGCAGGTAGGTCAAAGGAACAGAACTGAATACATAGAAACGAACCCAGTCTGTTGGTTCCCGCTTTGTCCTGTTGACCGTATCCTTTGCTTTACAGAAGCTTTGCAGTTTTATGAGATCCCATTTGTCAATCCTCGATCTTAGAGCATACGCCATTGGTGTTCTGTTCAGGAACTTTTCCCCTGTGCCCATATGATCAAGGCTTTTCCCTATTTTCTCTTATATTAGTTTCAGTGTAGCTGGTTTTATGTGGAGGTCCTTGATCCACTTGGAATTGAGCTTTGTATAAAGAGATAAGTATGGATCAATTTGCATTCTTCTACAAGTTGACCTCCAGTTGGACCAGCACCATTTGTTGAAAATGCTGTCTTTTTTCCACTGGATAGTTTGAGCTCCTTTGTCGAAGATCAAGTGACCATAGGTTTGGGGGTTCATTTCTGGGTCTTCTATTCTATTCCATTGATCCTCCTGACTGTCTCTGTTCCAATACCATGCCGTTTTTATCACTATTGCTTTGTAGTACAGCTTGAAATCGGGGATGGAGATTCCCCCAGAAGTTCTTTTATTGTTGAGAGTAGTTTTCGCTATCCTAGGTTTTTTATTATTCCAAATGAATTTTAAGATTGCTCTTTCTATCTCTGTAAAGAATTGAGTGGGAATTTTGATAGGGATTGCATTAAATCTGTAGATTGCTTTCGGCAAGATAGCCATTTTTACTATATTAATCCTTTCAATCCATGAGCATGGGAGATCTTTCCATCTTCTGAGATCTCTCCTTCGATTTCTTTCTTCAGGGTGTTGAAGTTCTTGTCATACAAGTCTTTCACTTGTTTGGTTAGATTCACACCAAGAATTCAGTTTGCAACTACTTCATTGAGAATTTTTGTATGTATATTCATGAGGGATACTGGACTATAACTTATATATTTTTGTTGGGTTTACACTTGATTTCACTATTTCAATATTATTTGCTTTGTGAAGGAGCTTATTGTGGTTCTGAATTTTTTTAAACATAACTCAAAAAGTATTGCTTGTTTGAAGGCTCTATAGAATTCTTGTATAAGTATATCTGACCCTTGGTATTTTGCTTGTTTGTTTCTTTTCATTTTATTCTGTTTGAATGCTTTTTAAATTTTTTTGATTTGCTGAAAATAAAAATTAAAAAAAAATAAAACATTTAAATAAAAATATAAACAAACAAACAAAAAAAAAAAAAAAAAAAAAAGAAACGAACCTACACACCTAAAGGCACTTGATTTTGACAAAGGAGTGACAACTATCCAGTGGAAAAAGGACAGCATTTTTTTTTTATTTATTAATGCAAAGTTTACTTCAGAGACCTAGCTTTGGCTTAATATTTGAAAATCAATTAAATATCAAAAGGGTGAAAATAAGTGAAAGAATCATTTTAACATATGCATAAGAAGCATTTGACAAAGCCAACACATTATTTTTTAATGATGAAAATGTCCACAAGCCAGAGATAGAAGACTTCCTCAGTCTGATAAAGGGTGCTCACAAGAAGCCACATCATATTTAATGACAAGCACTGGAAGACTTCTGCAGAGATTGGGAACAATACAAGTATGCCTGCAGTGTAGCACGTATTCAGCACTGGGCTGGAAATCCTAGCTACAAAACCGAGGCAAGAAATAGAAAGAAAAGGCCCTCAGCTTTAGGAATCCCAAGATAAACATGAAAAAAAAATGTTCCACATAGCATAGCAAAATTTGTAGGTGAAATATTAATGGACTAATTGTCTTATTAATTTTATCAGATTGATTATTGAAAGTACATATATTATTTTCTTACATATTTATTGTTATCATACCATTTTTATTATACTTATTCATTCAAATAATGATTTAATGGCTTTCCTGGATTTTTCTGTAAAGGACAGCATTTTTAACAAATGGTGCTGGTTCAACTGGAGGTAAGTATATAGAAGAATGCAAATTGATATGTTCTTATCTCCGTGTACAAAGCTCAAGTCCAACTGGATCAAGGACCTCCACATAAAACCAGATACACTGAAACAAATAAATGAGAATGTGGGGAAGAGTCTCAAACACATGGGCATAGGAGAAATCTTCCTGAACAGAACATCAGTGGCTTATGGTCTAAGATCAAGAATCAACAAATAGGACCTTGTAAACTTGCAAATCTTCTATAAGGCAAAGGACACTGTCAATAGAGCAAAACAGCAACCAACAGATTGGAAAAATATCTTTACCAACCCTACACCTGATAGAGGACTAATATTCAATATATACAAAGAACTCAAGCAGTTAGACTCCAGACAACCAATTAAACCTATTAAAAGTGAGGTACAGAGCGAAACAAAGAATTCTCAACTGAGGAATAATGAATGGCTGAGAAGCACCTAAAGTAATGTTCAACATCTTTAGTTATCGGGGAAATGCAAATCAGATTTTTCTAATGAACAGTTACTAACACATTCATGATCTCCATCATTCTTTAGAGACTACCTAGTCATTGTTTGTCAGTGTTCCATCTATCTCCAGTGACTTAAGCAATTTTATTTTGTTTGAAAGTCCTACACCTCATGCTCCTGTGCAAAGACATTCTACTTTGTGTCATTGTTGCTATAGATAAGAGTTAATATTTTTAAAAAGTCTTACTTGTTTTTCAACTCCCTTTTGTTCTATTAACTTTTTTGCTTTAGAAGTTAGAATAAAACTACATAATTTTCCTTTAAGTTTCTTGAATAGCTCCCATATGCACTCCACATTTCTCTCTCTCTCTCTCTCTCTCATTTTTTTCACTCTCTTGCTCTCTCTAATTCTTCCTCTCTCGCTAGCTCTCTTACTCTCTCTGTTTGTCTCTTTCTCTCTCTTAAATTCATGATTAGTTGATTGTTTGTATTTAACTCTTGATCTACATATATTGTCTGAAAACACATTTTCAATAAAAGTTGTAAATTTTCCAAGTAAATCTACAACTAGATCTATGGCTCCTGATTCACCAGAGTTTTTATATGAACTATTAAGTATTTTAGACAGCTAATTTAGTGATCAAACATTCCTTAACAATATATGTATTTGAATGTTAATAAGAGTTTTGCATGCATATATATGCATATAAAATTATGTACATATATTTGATATGACTTCTATCTGCCATGTGGGTTTTGGGAAATGATGTAAGGTCCTCTCGAAGAACAGTCAGTCCTCTTAACTTCACCTGCTTTGAAGTCATTTGTCCTTCAAGTTTTATCTGCTAGATTCTTATATTTTTGTATGACTGTGAAGGATATGTTGAGCTATTAAAGTGAACTCTAGGAAAAGAATGCAAGTTTCTAAAAATTATGTGTGAGTATGTGTTGAAATATGTGTGTGTTTTCCTTCCAGCCAGAGACCTGTGCACCTTCCAGTTTGCAACAGTGCAAGGAGCAGAGCCTCTGCTCTGGATCCAAACCCTCACAGCACACATTCCAGTTGCAGCTCAACTCCTAAGGTATCCTGACACATCCAGAATCACAGCCCACACACCAGCTGAAGCTCGACTCCCGAGACTTTCAGGCCCATCCAGGATTACAGGTGAGACCCCAAAACCCCACCCAAGTACACAGCATACCAGGACGTTGTGACTCTGGCACTCATATACCCTGCTGAGGCAAAACTCAAATGTTTTCTGGTTTGCAACTTTTCCTGGAGCAGAGCCTCCTCTGCACTGGTTCCAAACACATACACTGCACACTACTCCCCAGGGGTTTTGATGGATTCAGGACTACAGGATCACATGATCCCAGACTCACAGAAAGGACAGGCTAAAGCCAGAGACAGTGAGGCAGAAAATACCAGAGATAACAAGATGATAAGACCCAAGCACAAGAACATAAGCAACAGAAAACAATACTATTTGGCAAGATCAGAATGACATTCTTCCACCACAGCAAGCTCAGGATACCACAACACACCTTTAAGGCAAGATTTAGGTCAAAAAGTTTCATTTCCTGAAAAGGATAGAGGAGCTGAGGGGGTTTGTAACCCATATGAAAAACAATATCAACTAAACAGATACCCAAGTTCTCTTAGGGACTAAATCACCAACCAAAGAGTACAAATGAATGTACGCATGGCTCCAGCCGTATATGTAGCAGAAGATGGCCTTATCAGACATCAATGAGAGGAGAGGCCCTTGGTCCTGTGAAGGCTCAATGTCCTAGTATAGGGGAATGCCAAGATGAGGAGGCATGAGTGGGTAGCTGGGTATAGAAGCAGTGTCACAGAAGCAGGAAGAGTGAGGAGAAGATGGGGATTTCTGAGTAGTACTCCATTGTGTAAATGTACCACATTTTCTGTATCCATTCTTCTGTTGAAGGACATCTGGGTTCTTTCCAGCTTCTGGCTATTATGAATAAGGCCGCTATAAACATAGTGGAGCATGTGGCCCTGTTGCATGTTGAAATATCTTCTGGGTATATACCCAGGAGGGGTATAGCTGGGTCCTCAGGTAACACCATGTTCAATTTTCTGAGGTATCGCCAGACTGCTTTCCATAGTGGTTGTACCAGCTTGCAATCCACCAACAATGGAGGAGTGTTCCTCTTTCTCCACATCCTCGCCAACATCTGCTGTCACCTGTGTTTTGGATCTTAGCCAATCTGACTGGTGTGAGGTGGAATCTCAGTGTTGTTTTCATTTGCATTTCCCTGATGACTAGGGATGCTGAGCACTTCTTTAGATGTTTCTCAATCATTCGAGTTTCCTCAGTTGAGAGTTCTTTGTTCAACTCTCTACCCCATTTTTTAATAGGGTTATTTGATGGTCTGGAATCTAAAAAAAAAAAAAAAAAAAAAAAAAAAAAAAAAAGATGGGGATTTCTGGAGGGGAGGGGAAACAAGCTAAAAGGATAACATTTGAAATGTAAATAAATAAAATATCCAATAAAAAAATTAATGACATAAAAAAATCCTTTAAAGAAATACAGGAGAATACAAGTAAACACATAGAAGCTCTTAAAGAGGAAATCCATAAATCCCTTAAAGAAATACAAAAGAACACAAGCACACAGGTGAAGGAATTGAACAAAACCATCTAGGATCTAAAAGTGGACATAGAAATAATAAAGAAAACACAAACGGAGCCATCCTTGAGGAATGAAATCCTAGAAAATAGACCAAGAGTCACAGATGCAAGCATCACAAAGAGAATACAAGAGGTAGAAAAGAGAATCTCATGTGTAGAAGATACCATAGAAGACATCAATATAACAAAAAAAAAAAAAAAAAAAAAAAAAAAAAAACGAAAAAAACAAAGCAACAAAAAGGAAAAAGTTCCTAACTCAAAACATTCAAGAAATCCAGGACACAATATAAAGACCAAATCTAAGAATAATACATATAGAAAAAGAAAAAATTTCCAACTCAAAGGGCCAGCAAATATCTCCAACAAAATTATAGAAGAAAACTTCCCTAACCTGAAGAAAGAAGTGCCCATGAACATTCAAGAAGCATACAGAACAGCAAAGAGATTGGCTCAGAAAAGAAATTCCTTCCATCACATAATAAATAAAACACCAACTGAAGTAAAGAAAGAAAGAATATTGAAAGCAGTAAGAGGAAAAGGTTAACTAACATATAAAGTCAGACCTATCAGAATTCCACCAAACTTCTCAGCATAGACTCTAAACACCAGAGAATCTTGGACAGGTGTCATACACACTCTAAGAGAACAAAAATTCCAGCACAGGCTACAATACCTAGCAAAAGAGAACCAAACAGACATAATTTCACATCTAACAAAAAAATAAAAGGAAGCAACAATCATTGGTCTCTAATATCTATCAACATCTATGGACTCAATTCCCCAATAAAAAGAGATAGACTAACAGACTGGATAGGTAAACAGGACCCAGCACTTTGCTACATACAGAAAACACACTTCAGTGAGAAAGACAGACACTATATCAAAGTGAAAGCCTGGGGGAAAAATTAAAAGCAAGTGGTCCCCAAAACCAAGCTGAGGTTTGCCGCCTCATGCCTCCTCACCTTGGCATTCCCCTATACTAGGACATTAAGCCTTCACAGGACCAAGGGTCTCTCCTCTCATTGACGTCTGATAAGGCCATCCTCTGCTACATATATGGCTGGAGCCATGCGTACATTCATTTGTACTCTTTGGTTGGTGATTTAGTCCCTAAGAGATCTTGGATATCTGTTTAGTTGATATTGTTTTTCCTATGGGTTACAAACCCCCTCAGTTCCTCTATTCTAATACCTAATAATCTAGAGTTTCAAACAAATTTTTTCAGAAACAAATGGTAAGAACACTACATACACATTAAAGGAAAAATCCACCAAGATGAACTCTCAATTCTGAATATTTATGCTCCAAATGCAAGGGGACCCACATTTGTAAAAGAAGCATTAATGAAGCTCAAATCACTCATTGAACGTCACACAATAATAGTGGGATATTTTAACACCCCACTTTTTCTTTCCTATTGAATACTTTATTTATTTACATTTCAGAGGCCATTCCCCTTTCCCCTTTTCCCCTCCCTAGAACCATCTATACCATCACCGCTCTTCTTTTTTGCTTTTATACTATTTTAACTACATGCAAGTATTAAGGTCAGTTTTCAGTTTAGGAGCTAGCAATAAAATAGATGAAAATAGTCAAGGGACAAAAAAGACAATGAAAACAAATAATCAAAGAACAAGCAAAGCAATAAACAAAATTGCAAGAACACTCCCATGATCACTGTTTCTAAGGGCTTATCAAGATGACCAGAATATCTGAGCCAACTTCCCTGTCCTAGTCCAAAGTCATTTTCATCTCTGAAGCCTACTTCCTTGTTCTAGCCTCAAATATAGATTCCTGC
The DNA here is from genome assembly GCA_021653895.1 of Mastomys natalensis. Taxonomy (NCBI): domain Eukaryota; kingdom Metazoa; phylum Chordata; class Mammalia; order Rodentia; family Muridae; genus Mastomys; species Mastomys natalensis. Next base: position 287,184 of record JAJTUV010002302.1, on the reverse strand, counting down.
CTGAAATTACTTCTTTGTGCTAGTCTAATGTCAGATTCCTACCTGAAGCCCATTTCCTTGTCCTTGGCCCATGTCAGATTCTTAACAAGCAGCCCCAAAAGCTCTCCACTTATCTTCCTTTTTTATTTCATAAACAAGACTGAGCCTCTCTTAGGTCATTCTGACAGGAATGCCTTCCTTACCTGTTATGGAATATGCATTATCAAAAGCAATGCACTTATGTCTTAGGTTGTTAAGGGTTTGCACAGAATCGTACCATTCTTGGCTTGCCAGGCTGTTAATTTAATAACTCTGTCTAGGAGTCCATTTTCAGGTTCAAGCCATGTACTTTGTCTGTCAACATGTTGATGTTGTGAAAGGCAAGCTTTAACATGATGGGCAGGAATAAAAGTATTCTCAGAACAAAAATGGCTAGCATGATCATGCTATATGTGCCATTCTTGAAGCTTGACCAACATAGAAATTCTGACCTTAGGCCATGGGTAATTTCATCAACAGTATCTGCTGCATCAGTGCTCAGCAGAGCAGCATTCTTTAAATTTAAATCTATTGCCCCAAGTATCACAGAACCTTGGTCTTCTGAAAAAAGCTTGCAAGTACTGGAAGAAGTGAGTCAGACTTTGAAAGAAGCAAGAGGGTATTGGACTTGATTATTGCTGTTATAAAAACTTTAATTACATCAATTCCTAGTACCACTGCTTCTGCAATTGCTTTGACACAAGAAGTTATGACAGCTACTTTTGTTAATCATTTAGCAAAAAATATTACTAGTGTGTTGAATATACAAGAGGATTTAGATAGGCATATGGAACAATGGATTGATGTTATTTATCCTATTTAAATTATTGGAAGGAGGTTCAGAGTTTAAGAGTAAGGAAACATATAGAGTATCATGCCAAATACCATTGGATTCATGTTAGTTCTAAAATTTACAGTTGTAGTCATTATAATTAGGAAAATGTTTAAAGACACTTGCAGTATATTTGGCATAATTCTAATACATCTCTGAATGTTTTAACTTTGCTTAGTGAGCTTATGAATTTAAACAACACCCCACTTTCACCAATGGACAGAACATGAAAACAGAAACTAAACAGAGACACACTGAAAATAAAAGAATTTTTGAACCAAATGTGTTTTAACAGATATCTACAGAGCATTTCACCCTAGAACAAGAGAATATAACTTCTTCTCAACACCTCATGGCACTGTCTCAAAAACTGACAATACAGTCCATCACAAAACTAACCTCAACAGATACCAGAATATTGAATTAATTCCATGTACTCTATTGGACCATCATGGACTAAGACTGGTCTTCAATAACAACAAAATCAACAGAAAGCCCATATTCATATGGAATCTGAACAACTATCTTCTCAATGATAATTTGGTTGTGTGAAAAAGAAAGAAATTAAATATTTTTACAAAATATTTTAAATTTAAATCTATTGCCCCAAGTATCACAGAACCTTGGTCTTCTGAAAAAAGCTTGCAAGTACTGGAAGAAGTGAGTCAGACTTTGAAAGAAGCAAGAGGGTACTGGACTTGATTATTGCTGTTATAAAAACTTTAATTACATCAATTCCTCAATTACATCAATTTAAATTTAAATTTAAATCAATTTAAATACATAAATTAAAAAAATTTAAAAAAAGAAATTTTACAATTTAATGAAAATGAAGGCACAAAATATCTAAATTAATGGGACACAATGAAACCAATACTAAGAGAAAAACTCAAAGTTCTGAGTGCCTCCATAAAGAAATTGAAGATATTACTAGCAGTTTAACAGCACATCAAAAAGCTCTAGAACAAAAAGAAGCAAATAAACCAAAGATTGATTGATCTCAAATTAATCAAGCAGAAACGAGAACTATCAACAAAACTAGGAGCTGTCTCTTTGAGAAAATCAACAAGATAGATAAAGCATCAGCCAAAATATCTGGAGGGCACAGAGACTGTATCCATATTAACAAAATCAGAAATGAAAAAGATGACACAACAACAGAAACTGTGGAAATTTAAAAAATAGTCAGATCCTATGACAAAAGTCTATATTTAAACAAAAATACAAAATTAAGATGAAATGGATGATTTTTCAAGACAAGTACCAGAGACCATTGTTAAATCAGGATCTGACAAACCATCTAAAGGGTCTTATAACTCCTAGGAAATAGAAGAAATCTTTAGAAGTCTTCCAACCAAATAAAACCCAGGGCCAGATGGTTTTAAGGCAGAATTCTATCAGATCTTCAAAGAAGACCTGACACCAATATTTACAAACTATTCCACAAAATAGAAAGAGAAGCAACAATACATAATTCTTTCTATGAAGCCACATTTACACTGGTACATAAAACACAAAAAGAACCAGCAAAGAAAGAGAATTTCAAATAAATTTCCTTTATGAATATCGATGCAAAAAAATACTCAATAAATGTCTCACAAACCAAAATCAAGACTGAATCACCAACCGTGGAGCATACCTAGTCTACATAGATCTAGCTCCATGGACTTGACTTAGGCCTCCCTGCACATATGTTGTAAATGTGCAGCTTGGTTTTCATGTAGGTCTCAAACATCTGGAGTGGAGGCTATCCCAAAACATGCAGCCTGTATATGGGGTATGGTCTTCTAGCTGGGTGCCTCATCTGGCCTCAATGGGAGAGGAAGCACCTAGCCTCTCAGAGACTTAAAGTGGCAGGGTGGGGAATACAGGAGGAGGGGGTACGCAGAAAAGAAGAGATGGGGAAGGATTGTGGGAGGGGGTGACTGGGATGGGTTATAAAGTGAATAAACAAAAAAATAAAATTAAAAAAGGAAAAAAAAAAAAGAACATATCAAAATGATCATTCCCCATGATCAAGTATGCTTCATTCCCAGTAATGAAGTGAAGTTTCAATAAATCCATCAATGTACTTCACTTTATAAATAAACTCAAAAAAAAAAATGATCATCTCTTTAGATGCTGAAAAAACCTTTGACAAAAATACAACACCCATTCATGTTAAAAGTATTGAAGAGATCAGGAATTCAAGGTTTATAACTAAATAAAATAAAAGTAAAATACAGCAAACCAATAGCCAACACCAAACTAAATGGAGGGAGACTGAAAGCAATCCTATTTAAATCAGGGACAAGACAAGGATGCCCACTCTCTCCCTACCTATTCAGTATATTACTTGAAGTTCTAGCCAGAGCAATTAGAAAACAAAAGAAGATCAAAAGGATACAAATTGGGAAGGAAGACATCAAGATATAACTATTTGTATATGATATGATAGTATACATAAATGACACCAAAAATTCATCCAGAAAGCTCCTATATCTTAAAAACAACTTCAGCAAAGGTGACTGGATATAAAATTATCTCTAAATAATCAGATAACCTGATTTTCAACTCTAAAAAATAATTAACCTTCCTCTACTCAAAGGAAAAATGGGCAGAGAAAGAAACTAGGGAATTAGCTTCCTTCACAATAATCAAAAATAACATAAAATAGCTTAGTGTGACTCCAATCAAGCAAGTGAAAGACCTGTATGATAAGAACTTCAAATCCCTGAAGAAAGAAATGGAAGAAGATCTCAGAAGATGGAAAGATCTCCCATACTCATGGATGGGCAGAATTAACATAGTAAAAATGTCGATCTTGCCAAAAGCAATTGATAGTTTCAATACAATTCCCATCAAAATTCCAATTAAATTATTCATAGAGTTAGAAAGAGCAATTCTCAAATTCATTTGGAATAAAAAAATAAAACCAGGAAATTGAAAACTATTCTCAACACTGAAAGAACTTCTGGGGGAATCACCATCTCTGACCTCAAGCTATACTATAGAGTAATAAGTTATAAAAACTGCATGGTATTGGTACAGAGACAGGCAGGTTGATCAATGAAATAGAATTGAATACACAGAAATGAACCCATACACATATGGTCACTTGACCTTGACAAAGAATCTAAAACCATCCTGTGGGAAAAGGACTGCATTTTCAACAAATGATGCTGGATCAACTGGGAGTCTGCATGTAGAAGAATGCAAATTGATCTGTTCTTATCTCCTTGTACAAAGCATAAGTCCAGGTAGATCAAGGATCTCCAAATAAAACCAGGTACCCTGAAATTAATAGATGAGAAAGTGGGAAAGAATCTCAAATACTTGGGCATAGGGGAAAACTTCCAGAACAGAGCAACAATGGCTTATTTTTTAAGATCATCACTCTACAAAGGTGACCTCATAAAATTCAAAGCTTCTGTAAGACAGAGGACATTATCAATAGGACAAAACAGCGACCCACAGATTTGGAAAAGAACTTTAACAATCCTACATCCTATAGAGGACTAATATCTAAAATGTAGAAAGAACTCAAGAAGGGAGATTACAGAGAATCAAATAACCCTATTAAAAACTGGAGTACAGACCTAAAAAGAGAATTCTCAACTGAGGAATCTTGAATGGTTGAAAGACACTTAAAAAATGTTCAACATCCTTAGTCAAAAGGGAAATGTACATGAAAATGACCCTGAGGTTAAATACACTAATCAAAATAGCTAAGATCAAAAAATGCAGATGACAGCAGATGTGTTGAGGATGTTGACAAATATGAATACTCCTCCATTACTGATAGGAGTGCAAGTTGGTAAAACCACTTTGGATCAATTTGTTGGATCCTGAGAAAATGATAAATAGTTCTACCATAAGACACAGCTATAACATTAGTAGGCATATACCCAAAAAAAAATGCTCCAAATTATAACAAGGACACATGTTCCACGATGTTCCTAGCAGCCCTGTCTACAATAGCCAGAAGCTAGAAACAACCCAGATTTCCCTCAACAGAAGAAAGGATACAGAAAATGGAGTACATTTACACAATGGAACACCACTCAGTGATTAAAAACAATGACTTCAAGATATTTGCAGGCAAATATATGAAACTAGAATATATCACCCTGGGTAATGTAACCCAGTCAAAAAGGAACACACATAGGATGTACTCACTGATAAGCAGATATTAGCTCAAAACCTCACAATGACCATGATTCAACCCACAGACCATATAAAGCTTAGGAGGAAAGAAGACTAGGGAGTTGAATCTTCTGTTTAGCCTTGAGGGGGAAACAAGGTCTTCATAGGAGATGAAACTAGGCGGTACCTGGGTGGAAGAGAGGAGTAGGAGGAAATAAAGGGGCATTATCAGATACTGCAGGGGATGGGAGAGAGGTACAAAGGGTCAAGAATAAAACATAAATATGTGGAGGAGTGATGTGGTACTGGGGATAGCCACTGGACAATCCCAGACACTAGGGAAACAACAGGCTCATAGGACCCAATGGGGATGACTTCAGCAGAAATGTTCAGAGAAGGGGGAGCTAGCATCTTCAGAAACCACCTTCGACAGGAAGGCATGGTCCCTCTTCAAGCAATGGGGCCACCCACTAATCTCAAAATTATTAACCCAGAAATGTTCCTGTCCAGAACAAGAAAAGGGACAATAAATGGAGCAGAGACTGAAGGAAGGGCCATCCAGGGACTACCCCACCTAGGGATCCATCCTGTCTACAGACTTCACACCCTATACTGTTGTTGTGGTCAAGAGACACTTGCTGGCATGGACCTGATGTGTCTGCTTCTTGGGAATTCTGCCCAGCATCCGACAAATGCAGATGTGGATGCTAGGAACCAATCATCAGACTGAGATAAGGGACCTGGCTAAAGGACTGGACGAGCAGAGGTGGATTGCAACCTCATAGGAAGGTAACACTCACTTACTAGAGTTCACTTCAGTGGTCCCACAGTCTCAGAACAGTCATATAAAGATGCAGTCATGCAGACAACACACTTTGAGGTACAAGTGAGTTCTAACAAAGGACACTTAAAGGAACTGGCTATTCATTGAGAGGATCTGAGTTCGCTTCCCAGAATCCATTTGGCAGCTAAAAATTATTTCAATACTAGGTCTTATGATTCAAATCCTTACTCTTGACTCTGTAGTACCTACATGCATATTATTAAAGAATCTTAAGGAGGAACGTTAATAAAATATTTTTTACAAAAAAAATTTATTATTTATAACCTAGGCCCCAGAGATATTTAAACTATAAATTCTTCATTACTGATAGTTCCTGTATATTATAGAAGTATTGTAACCAATGTTTTATTTCGAGAGTAATGTGACAAATCAGAGAGTTTTCATGGCCAGAGTTGCACATGGCCATGCAGGAGGAATGACAAATGGTTTTAGAACTCATGGAATATGGCCCTTGAGTTAGCACAACTAAGATGCATACACCTTGGTTAAGGCAAGGTCCCAAGTAATGTGTCCTGAAGATTCAGGCTGTTGTGGAGTTCTGCTCTGGTTAATCTCACCATTTCCCTCTTAATCTCAGAATTGTATGAAAACTCAAAAAGGTCTTCCAACACCTCAGTGGGCAGTATCTGTGGCATTGACAATAATCTTACTTAATCTTTTTCAGGCATTGGCTCTGGAGCAGAGGGATGATTCAATCACCCTATAGGAAAGAACTTAGAGATGTAGATTGTGAGCAGTGACCACTACACTTAGAAAGCATTTGGAAAAATAAATTGTTACTAAAGCCAGTTAAAAAGGATTCTGCTACTGGCTCTGGTGTAAAAAATCTAAGGAAACAATTTGAAGTTCAGAAAGGCATATATTTGTTAGTAATTCCAGGGATTTAAAACGTCACTGGACAGGAAAAATGGCAGCACTGTCTGATGTAACTCTAACAGAGACTGACTAGTAATGATTGATTTCTCATACCCATCTTACCCTCAGGTTTCTGATATGATTTAATAAGAATTGCTGATTCTTAATATTCAAAGCATTTAATGTAAATGTGATTGATTTTTATATAAAAGTAAAGTTTTGTCCATTCTTATAAGATTACTTTTAAAGATAACACAAGTGACAACAAATTCTGGCTAGGATAAAGAGAAAGAGGAACACTCTTCTATTGCTGGTGGGATTTTAAACTGGTACAACCATGCTCAAAATCAATCTGGTGATTCCTCAGAAAATTGGAAACAGTTCTACCGGAAGGCCCAACTGTACCACTCCTGGGCATATACCCAAAAGGAAATCCAGTATACTATAAAGACACATGTGCCACCCTATTCATAGCAGACTATGAAATGAAGCCCAAGTCAGGATCCTTCAATCCTACTTAGAAGGGGAAACAAAACCATTATGGGAGACAGAGCGGTGTGAAACAGAAAATCTTGTGTGGGAGACTGGAGGGAGAGGGGAAAAAGGGAGGCAGGATCAGTATGTGGGGAAATAGGAGAAAAGCCAGAGGGCAGGGAGAATTAGCAGAAATATGCAGCTGGGGGATATGTACACAGGAGGTGGGGGGGGGACTTCTAGAAAGTCCCAGATATCTGGGATGTGGGAGCCTTTCAGAAATCAGTATGGGTGAGCTTAGCCAAAATGTCCAACAATGTGGAGATGGAACCTGAGTAGAGCACCTCCTGTAGTTAGACAGGGTTTCTAGGGGTGGGATGGGGCTACATATCCATCTTCAAATTTTTGACCCAGAATTGTTTCATATCTAAAGAAAATGCATGGACAACAATGGAGTAGAGACTGAAGGAAAGGCCCAGTGACCAGTTCCATTTGGATTCCACTCCACACACAAGCACCAACCACTGACACTATTATTGATGTCATGTTGTTCTTGCAGACAGGACCTAGAATAGCTGTCCTCCAACAGTTTCTACCATCAGCTGACTAAGACAAATGCAAATACTTACAGACAACCATTGGACTGAGATCAAGGACCCTTAATAAACAGTTAGGAGGAAAGATTGAAATAGCAGAAGAGGATGGCAACAAAATCGGAAGAAAAACACTCTCAACTAAACTGAACTCCTGAGAGCTTTTGGAGACTCAACTACCATCCAAAGAGCGTATATGGACTGGGTCATGGTCTCTGGCATATTCATAGCAGAGGACTGCATTGACTGACTTCCATGGGAGAGTGTGCACCGAATCCTGTAGAGATTTGATGTCCCAGTGAAGTGGGAAGGCTGTGTGTCTGGGAGTGGGAAGCACTGCTTTAGAGGCAAAGGGGAGGGTATTTAGATGAAGAGCTCTGGGAGTGAGAATGGAGAAGTGCAACAGCATTTGGAATGTAAATAAATAAAAAATTTAAATTATAAAAAAGAAGAAAAGATTAAGAAAATAACTGACCCTATTTTTGTTACTGCAGATTTATGCCTGCTAGTTTTTAAAAAAAAAAGGGCTGAAAAACTTACCTTGTTGCCTTACAATTTATTAATCTATAACAAGTTTCTTGTTTTCACTTCCTTGTGTATGTAATGTACATTGTGAAGGTAATCAGAACATACTGTTATTTCATAGTTATTCACTAGAAGAAAACCAATACATACACTTTTACGGCCTGAAAGATTTTTGTCTGGGATACATAAGCAATGGGAGCAAGAATATAGTGGTTGAAACATTGTTCTTTCCACCCATAAACTATGTGTATGTATGTATATGTGTAAAGTTTGTGTGTGTGTGTGTGTGTGTGTGTGTGTGTGTGTGTGTATGAATGTTTGTGTGTATAAATTGTGTGTAAGAATGTGTTGGAACTTTGTTCCATTCATCATATCTGCACATATGTATATACATAAAGATGTCTGTGTGTGTTTTGGAGCTTGCTCCTTCCACTTATTGTACGTATATATATTATGTGAGAAATATTTGGAGCCTATCTGTTAAAACTTTGTTAAATCAAACCAGTAGTATGTGTATATGTATATATGTGCATCTGTACATTAATGTGTATATATATTGGAGCCTGCATGTTGGAAATTTGTTCCATCCATTCACCAGTATGTGTATATGTGCATTCTGTGTATATATGTACATATCAGTTTATATGAAATGCTTGAAACCTGCTTGTAGGAGCTTTGCTCGAGTCATCCAATCCAATGTGTGAATATGTATCTGTCTGTCTTTCTCTCCCCCCTGCACTCTGCATGTGTTTGTGTGTATAAATGTATATATTTGTATGTGTTAAGTTGGTGGAACTCATCTTTGCTTCAACCAAGTTTGTATTTGTGTATGTATGTGTGTACTAGTGTGCATGTGTATTTGTGTGTGCATGTGTCTGAGAATGTTTGATTTTTTTCTCACTTTTCTCTTCCCTAACCTCTGAAGGTCATAACCAGCATCCCCTGTGAGTTTCTAGACCAATTCATGTCAGCTGTTTTCAGCACTAACTCTCACCAGCTGCCTGCCTTCAGTAACTCTGTAATGCCAAAGTTGATGTTTTGCACAGTCATATAAATTCCTCATATAAAAGAGATTATTTCAACAAGCTGTGCTTTCCCTGACAATTTCACAAGTGTGTCTTTGATGATATACATAAAAGTCGAAAGTTCTTATATAAAGTGTATGAAAATATATCCAGTTTTCTGTAGCCATATCTGATCCAATCTCTGTAGGTTCCTGTTCTCACACATTAGGAGAACATTGAAAAGACTCCAGTTCAAACTTTTTGCAACATTTTCATATCTTTTCAAATTTTATGTAATTTTAGTTGGGAGTGTGTATGTATGTTGTGTCTGTGTGTGTGTGTGTGTGTGTGTTGTTCTCAGTAGTGCATAAATAGCTTCAGGTAAATATGGAGCTGAGAAGAGAGCATCTGGTTCTTTGTAGCTCTTGTTACCGGTGTTTGATAACAAATGATGTTGGGTCTGAGTGTTGAATCGGTTCCTCTACAAGAGCAGGACGTGAGTATATCTCAGACATCAGTTCATCTTCGGAAACACTCTAACAACTTGTTGATAAAAATATTCTTTTCTCCTCTAGGCTCCTAGAAGAACTCTTCTAACTCTTAGAATGAATCAGGATTCTATTATCTCCTTCTTTCAAAAGGGAAGATTAAGAACATTGAGTAAGATTGGAGAAGACAATTGGAGTGCAAGTACACATGGTATTGTTAGGCAATATCATTAGATGAAATATTGAGTCATTCCAAAACCAGATAGGGATGGCAATATAACCCAATATGTAGTGATTATTAACCAACTATATATTTTTTCAGAATTTATGAAATCAGAGAATGGGAAGACGACTTCACCCTAATCATTTCAAAAGAATTTTGGTCTGGTCTAAACAATATTGTGTAACATTTGGGAACAAAGATGAATCCTAACATTCCTGCACTGGACGCCAAAGTGGAGAATATCTCCACAGCCACCAGGATCTTGCCTTTGGTGCTGTGGTAAACAGGGATGAAAGTGACCCAGACACTGCAGAACACCAGCATGCTGAATGTTATGAATTTGGCTTCATTAAAGGCACCAGGAAGGTTTCTGGAAAAGAAAGCCAGAGTGAAGCTCCCAAAGGCCAAAGTAGCCAAGTATCCCAGAACACAGTAAAAGGCATTGACTGAACCCTTGTGGCAAACAATGATGATGTGGCCATGCTCAGATTGTGTATCAGTATCAACAGAAGGAGGAGAAGCTCCCAGCCAGACTGCACATATACTAACTTGAATTAGAGTACAGATGGGAATGATGTAGTTAGAGACCCTTGAAACAAGAAAGTACTTCATCATTCTTCGTGAGGCTGTGACTTTGAATGCCAGAATGACAGTAATTGTTTTGGCCAACACAGTGGAAACAGAAACAGTGAATACAACTCCAAATGTGATTTGTTGCAGGATGCAGGTGGCTGAGTTTGGATGGCCAATGAAGAGTAAGGGGCAGAGGAAACAAAAGATGAGTGAGATAAGCAAGATGTAGGTGAGAGTTCTGTTATTAGCCTTAACAATGGGAGTACTGTGATGTTTTACAATGACCCCTAGAACCACAATGGTGAATGCAGACAAGCACAAGGAGATTAAGGAAAGTGCCATCCCTAATGGTTCTTCATAGCTCAGAAATACAACAGCTTTAGGAATGCACTGATTCTTCCTGTGTTAGCATATTGGTCCTCTGGACACTGGACACAGAAATCCACATCTAATGGAGAAATGAAGGGATTGTTAGTTCAGCTTCAGCAATTTTATTGACAGTATATTACATTTATATATAGAGAAGTATTGCAACACATGAGTCTGTGTGCTGAGAATGCATTGAAGGTCACTGCTACATGAAATAATTGATTCCATTTTGTAATGTTGATCATCCTTAGCATAAGTAAAGAAAATTTTTTGTCTATTGTACTATATTTTATGATCATATATCATGGGTGTATATATTCATAAGCATGTTTACATGTAAAATATCAGAAGGTATCATTAACTTGAGAATGATTGGGTTTATATTGGCGAGGCATAGGTGTGAGAATGAGACCTGAAATTCATACATGTATAATATTGATGTTTGTAACTTCAAAAATAGTTTTAAAAATCATTCCATTTTGTCCTCTTGTGATTGTAGCAACATCACATCCCTACGCATTTTCATAAAAAGTCTGTAAGTCTATTACTGAAGATAAAAAGCTCCATAATTCCCATCTTCTTGTGTAGAGGAAATCTGGTTGTCAAACCACTAAGTCACTGAATGACTACAATAACGTATAATGTTCTTCCAAGATTAGAAATATTTTAGAAGAAAAAAAAGAAATATTTTACATGGACCAACGGATTTGTGGAGGACCGTTATTATTTTATTTGTTTAAGGGCTTAGGAATTTATCTTGATTGTAAGCAGATGTATTGTTCTTGGAGAATACTTGAGTTTGGTTCACAGCACCACAGTCATGTACCTCCAACCAGACTTGTTAAATTATTTTGTGTATGTTTAATGTGGCACTGCATGAATATAATATGTAATATGTAGGTGTTGGTTGCCTCCTACTATTTCTTGAGTTCTGGAGATAAATCTACAACATCATTTTGGGAAGGGATTTAACTTCTAAACCATCTTACTGCCAATAAATATCCTATGATGTCAATTCAGTTATATAGTTTGGCAACAAAAGGACCAGAAAAAAACTACATGCCTGCCATTTGTATTTATTTCATCCCGACTAAATACTATTTTGACTAACATGGCCTATGCTAATGCCAATGACATTTCAAATCTGTGGCTAATTCCTTTGAGGACAAAACAATTTTAATGTGTTCTATTGTGGTAAATATTAACTGGACATTATGTATAATAGTTATGAATAGAAGACCCCTCATATTTTCAGATAATGTGTCAAGATTGATCCTCAGTTTTCTAAATTTCAAGTAACATTCAATTTTTGGAAGAAAAAAAGAACATTTTTATTATGCAAAATATTCTCTGAGAGGAGGAATATATCACTTGAATATTTGATAATTTTACAAGTTATTATTTGCTCTCTTCATTCATCCTACAAAGGATTCAAATTTGTTTACCTATACATATAGGTGTTATTTGTGCATAGGCATATGTAAGGGTATATATATCAAGGCAAAATAAATAAATGCTTTAAAAAGTCATGATCTATATATATTTTATTGAGCATTAAATACTAGAAAAGATCTTGTCTAGAGTATACTAACACTGAAGATTTCTTACCAAAACTATGTTCTTGAGAGTATGCTACCTACTATAATTTTTCAAGGTTTCAGAGATATAGGTCAATTATTTTTCTGTCCTTAATAAAGACATTTTAAAATATTGTATTCCTATAATGAGTAACTTTGGACTGAAATATATCTTATTTTTAAATTTCCATTTTATACCACTTCTTCATTCCAACATGAGAGCAACGTGATAATACATTTGAAGAAATTATTCCAGCAGGATATACTCACTTGTCTCATTAGAAATTTCATTTTCTGGACAGGTTTGCAATGAAAACAGCATGTTGCCATTCCTTCCTTCACAGATTTTCTAAATCCAGGACCACAATCAGCACTGCACAGAGAAGTAGGGATCTAAGGAAAAGTAGACAGATGCTGCTAATAGGAGTTTTACTTACATCTTGCATAATTATATGGCAGCATGTAATATTACTAAACTAAATTTTATATGCACCAACAAAGTTACCAGATTTTATCTACTGCACTATATGATGATGGATATCATTATATGGAAAAAAAATTGAGGAAAAGTTGATTTGCTTCTGAATTCCTAGAAAGTAAGGAAGAAAAGCTACTAGCATCGTGTGTGAAATACTACAGAGGTTTCCAGATGTTTACTCTAGTTAATTATTGTCACCTAGACACATAATACAGTATAAAGGCACACAGAAGCCTAATTGAATTGAGAAATTCACTCTGTCAGACTATCTACCCTGTCATCATATCTGTGAAGCATATTTTAAAATGTTATTTGATGTAGGAATGCCCAGCCCATTGTGAGCAGTGTTTTTTGTAGCCAGTGGTACATTATCAAACAAGCAGAACAAGCCAGTACACAGAGTTATTTGAGTCACATCATCCTGATCCCTGCCTTTTCTTCTCTTGAAAGTAACCCTTGAGTCAAATCAACCTTTTTCTCCTCACTTTGCTTATAGTTGCTGTTTAATACCTTCAAGATAGTAGCAAATTAGAAGTAAAGGACATAAAAAATCAGGGGAAAATAAGGCCAAAAGTATCAGATAACCAAAATAACCACAAAATTAGAACAGTAAACCTCAACAAACTAAGTAAAATCAGAATATAGCAGCATATGACCAACTTTACTGCATTTGTACTTAGCATGCTGTGAATTGCTGTATAGTGAGCAGGAAGAAGTGTTGCAGAGCCTGCAAATGATGTAAAAACACGAGGAAGATATAGATTGTTTAAAGTTAATTCCAGAATTTCTGAAATTAAGAAAATCTTGAGTTTACAATGAATCTCATGATGAGGATATAAATATTGCATTTGAATTTTGCTGCTATATGCAGGATGAATTTGCATCCCTTGTTTGCGTTAGGTTCCTATTGCCATCACAGAGTCTATTGTCCACAGATTCATCTCATGCTCTCCAGAAGTATGATTAATCACAACTCTTTCTTTCTTTCTTTCTTTTCTTCTTTCTTTCTTTCTTTTTCTTTCTTCTTCTTTCTTTTCCTTTCCTTCCTTCCTTCCTTCCTTCCTTCCTTCCTTCCTTTCTTTCTTTCTTTCTTTTCTTTCTTTCTTTCTTTCTTTTTTTCTTTCTTTTTTTGTTGAAACAAGGTCTCTATTTGTAGTATTAGTAGATCTCAACTAGCTTTAAAGATCAGGGCACATAATTTTTCTTCTTTTACTGTATTTACTTTTTTTTATTCATTTTAACACTAAAGATTTAAAGACTATTTTTAGGACAAGTTAAGAACATGCATTTCCTTGTCCTTATTCTATTCAGTTCATTTAATGTAGAGTATCCATTTCAGCCTGGGTTTGAGCAGAATCAATGCAAATGTCTGACTGACCACAAATGCAGAGAGATTCTCCTGACTCATAATTCAAAGAATGCAGATTAAAGTCATGTGCCACTACAAAAACTTGGTCTTATTTCTGACTTTAATGGAAATTATAGGATTCTCCTGCCCATGTGGTACAATGTCATCTATAATTTTAACATAGAAATTTGCATTATTGCAACATGTGTTCTCCTAGATTGTCAGGTTTTTTTTTTTTTTTTGCCATTTTAAAAATTTATATAGGTCTATCCTTTAGTTTATTTGTGTGATGTTGTACATGTAACTGACATACTGATATGCATATGTTTAAATCACACTTGCATTCATGGAATGAAGTCATTTGGGCAAAGAGCCTGATTTTTCACTTGTACCATTGACAACTATTGATAGATATTTAGTCAAAACTTATTAAAGGCATGTCTGTAAAGATCAATGAGGTAGTAATTATGTTTCTTCTGTTCTATTTCACTATGTGGCTCCCCTCCCATTTTTAAAGATGTGCTTTGTTCATATATAGAAGGGAATATTTTTTATCCCCCCCTGGAGGCCACAAAGGGATGTCTAATTTTTTGTTGTTAATCATTTTATTTGTTTATATTTCAAATGCTATGCCACTTCCCAGTCTCCTCTTTCTAAATCCTGCTCTTCATCTGCCTCCCCTTTCCCTCTAAGAGAGTACTCCTCCATCTATCAACCCTCTCCCACCTAAACCCTCTATCATCTCCCTTTCTGAGGCATCAAGCTTCTGCAGGACAAACGATTAAAATGTCAATTTTTAATGAACTATTCGTTCTCCCAGTGGCCATATTGATTAGAGTGGTCTATACTCTTATCTTTAGCCATAGTGCCTTTTAGTTCATTACTATTACCATGGTCCAAATCAGGCCCTGTATTCCTATGGCACCCAGAGTCTTTGCTGATATTTATGTGTTTTGTTCTTAATAAAGTCTCTACAGTTATATGGGGTCACAAATTTCATAATGTACCTAAGGTCCTGCAACCAACGCTATCTGTATAGTATCCATGAACTGTGAAACCACCTAAGGCCATGTGGATGCCTTTAGACTGGGTTGATACCTTAAATCATGTTGTAGTCCATGGGTTCTGCTGTCACCTGGAGCCATACTGATCTGAGTGTACTTTACTGTTCCTGATGGCTATGTCTGATCCACAATCCTACTACACCAGTGTCTATGTTGATTTTTGTGACAAATGTTATAACTGAAGACATAGGAATTCTCATGATCTGGATGGCAGCATGAAATCATGTTTATGTGCATTGACTGTACTGAGCAGGAGGGTCTTATCTTTGTCTGTGACCCTGATGCATTTAGGATCCAGGTTTTTGTCTCTGCTCACACTATAATCTATGTAGAACCCCATTATCTTTGCTCCTGATGCTCTAAAAATGATAGAAAATGACTTTTGCATTGATTTGAAGAATTGTAAATTCATAGCTGCAAAGGAGGCATAAGAAAATTTTATGTAAAAAGTCCTACTGTCATCCCAACCACTACCCCTGTCACCATCCAAGAAAGAGAAGCAGCATAAACAGGAAGAAAATAAGAATTCTTAAAATATATGATAAAGAATCTGATGTTAGCTAGTGACAGTTTTGGAATTCTTGAGGGAATTTGGGAGGGACCAACTAAGTTCTCTTTTGAGGGCAGGAACTCAGAGTTTTGCCATGCTCTAGTGGGTTCATAAATATCAGAACGTTGACTTTTTCATTTTAATTTATTGAAGGGTGCTGTCCTAACAAGGCAGACATGGAAGAACTGGGAATTGAGAATGACCAGGCTGCATTATGGGAAATTCTGTAAGAATATATATATATAATATATTCTTACAGAATATATATATATATAATATATATATATATATATATTATATATATATATGATAGTAAAAAAATATACCAAACTCATTGTCTGTGATATTTCATGAGAGAAGAGAACCATTAATACTCAATTACTTCTAAAATTATTTGCTAATATTGTTCATTTGTTGTTATTTTAATATATAATACATTTTTAGCAGATGTTGTTCTGTCAAGTATCTTTACTTCACATATAATGGAGTTCTTTTAAAGTCCTTCATAGTGCTTACTTATCAGTTATTACTTATAATTTGGTTCATCCTGAAGATTTTATTGTCTCCTATTGTTATAATGAATGCACTCACTGGATATAGTATCTGGATTGGCAGTTATATCTCTTACATTTTTTTTTCCTTTTTTGGTTTTTCAAGACAGACCAGGCTGTAGACCAGGCTGGCCTCAAACTCAGAAATCAGCCTGCCTCTTCCTCCCGAGTGCTAGGATTAAAGGCATGCTCCATCACCGCCTGGCGTCTCTTACATTTTGAAAGACATAATTTTTAAAGTACTTGTTTAAGAATGTCCAGGTCGAGGAAACCAGAATAAAACCTACATAATCAACCAATAATCAGTCATATGGGCTCACAGAGACTAAACCAATAACCATGTATAATGCATGTTACTGACCTAGACACTCTAAATTGTTTGTGTTGTTGTTGTTTTGTTTGTTTTCTTTTGTTTTGTTTTACCATTGTCCAGCTTGTTCTTTATCTGGGACTCTGACCAATACCAGGTTATATGTCTTACTCTGTTGCCTTTCTCTGGGATACTTTACCCCTAATGGACTGCCTCACCTGACTCCAATAAAAGAACACAAATCTGTGCATAGTTGTTGTACAACATGATGATGTTACATGTTCATTTCTTATCATGGGGGAGTGGTAAGAGGGCTCCTCTTTTCTTAAGAAGGAAAGAGTAGTGAACGGGAAAGATAGGAGAAGGAATAGGAGCAGAGGAAGCTCTGTAAATATTTATCAGTATATAAATTGAATGGATGAATGAAAGTATTAATTATATTTAAAAATGATTGAAGCTGGTAGAACCTACTGTTATTCAGAGCAACACTTTCTGTGGATCGGGTTCTTTCCTGCAGCCTTCATATCTGATCATTGTTCCACAATAAATTTAAAGAAAAGTTTGTCAAGGACTATTTCATTTAAAAGCTGAGTATTTGCTATTTCAAAGTTGCTATTTATATGCTTCTACTAGACAGATCTCTACCCTTCCCACATTATTTTGGATATGTACAGCTGGAATATAATTGATAGACAGCTGATACATAGAGTGTGTTCTTTGTCTTATTCTTATGGGCTTTAAATTTGAACCTTAAATCATACTTTCCTGTTCTCCTATGAGTTTTATTTTTCCTCGTTCTTTTATCTTTGTCATAGTTTGAATTGTCTACAGATTATGCCTTTGTTCGTGTCTGCCCATACTGTCCTCAACTTGGAGCATGCCTTTTGTGTGATATTTTTTGGTTTATTTTGTTTTTCCTTTATGTGTGTATTTGAAATTCTTTTATTATTTAATAATTTACCAGAAACTCTTTGTAATTTCCACACTCAGTGTCTCATTATATTAAAGTTTTCACAATTTTATTTCATTGTCTTCTCCAAGTGGTGACTATTGCCCTCTTTGGGTTTTTTGTTTGTTTTTGTTTATATTTGTTTTTTTTTTATTTTTGTTTTTTTCTTATAACTTTTCTTTGACTTATTGTTTTGTATATCTTTGAATATACTTTCACTTAAATTTATGATTCTATATATTTAGAATATTTCCTTGATGTCTCCACATTTTTATTTATTGGATTCTACATTGGGATTATAAAATATATGAGTAAAACACTGTTTGCATTTTTAAAAATCTAAATTATTCCAGTGAATGTGTTTATAAGGTTCATATGAGGCCTGGTTAGAACACACCTAAGTTTTCAGTTGTATCCTCTAAATGGATACTCAGTTCTGTTACTTCATTTTCAGTGCTCACATTTTTTCCCTAAAAATGGCATTCTTAATCACATTGAGAAAGAATAGTAACTTTAAATTTTATACTATCAGAGCAACCTGAGATATTACTTCAAATGAAAGAGAGCAGTTTGAATACGACACATTAAAACTAATCACATCAGAATTCATACCTATGCTATACACAGCATGCATATGAGATATTTAAGTTTCAAATTGCATCAAAAGCAAATTTTTATTACTACCAATATCTCTATATATAGAGAAGGCAACTATGCACAGACTTCTTTGTTTAAATGACATATGCAAGAATGAATTGGGCCAGAGAAGTTTTCTTTAGTGACCATTATCTTTTAAAATTTATGATTCAGGTCTTGATATATGGCCAAGAACAAATGTTTCTCATGAAGAGGACCAAATTTGATTTCTAACACTCACTGAGTGCGATGAAGATCTTGCAAATGCTCAGAGATTTAAAAGACTCTTCAGCTATCTATATATACTACACACGCAGGTGTTGCACAGATATACATGCAGACAAGACACCCATACAAACAACAACAACAACAAACAAGAAAAAACCAAGGTCTACTTCATAGAGTATCTAAATTTGTTATAAAATGTCAATGTTTGGTTAGCTAGTGGTTTTGGAAATTTAGGACTAATGGTTAAACAGGCTTAAGAATTACGTAATAAAAATTTATGACTTGGTTATGCTGAATATACTCTGTCCTTACAAAGAACCAGAGTCTTTAAACATCCTTTAATCGGGGTTATCATAATGTTGGAAATAACTATGTAGTGGTAATAATGGAAGTAGTAGAATATTACTCATATTACTGGAAGTAATATAAAAATGTCTAAAATAGTTAAGTTAATATTAAAAGCATGAAATAGTTTCTGATATTATACAAAAACATTGTATGCATATTGGAAATTCTCAATGAATTACTAAAACATGAAAAAAATAAACATATTATAGAAAGCTAACAATTAGTCTCTCACATGACATTCAATTACATTTCAAGGAAGGATGGATGCACACAATTGACAGTGTAATTTAAATTAGTACAATTAGTCTAAACTCACCTGTGTACTTTCTGTTACCCACTCTATCATATCTTCAGATAAATGTGTCTGTTGACTATTTGAAACATATGAACTAAACAGTCCTATTTTAACTTTAAGTCCAAGACCCTGTGGGAAATTCCAAATGTAGAAAATGTCATACTCTTCCTTCATTTTGTCTCTATGGTTTATATTCACTCTTTCTCCAACAGGATTAGTGAAGGATGTCTTCCTCAGAATGGAACACAGCTGAAATACAGGCAACATATTTTAGAGGATACTCTTTTTCTTAAAGTAAGAAAATATATTCATGTCCATTTAAAGGCAAACTTATTGGAAAGATGCAAGTGGAAATTTTAAATGAAAGTAAAAGGATGTACAAAATTGTGATGTTCTTTTCATTTTAGTTCTCTAAGAGGAGATTACCAAGCATGCATGTAGATAGCAAATATATATTTGCAATATGATAAGTGCAGACACATAAAACAGAGACTTTCATCCATATAGTGAACACACATAGTAGAACCACACACTTATTTACAAAAACATACACCTATATTCCCAAACACACATATGAAAATACAGATACACACACAGACAAAATATTCATCTAAACATCAAACAGACACAGATACATACAAAACATATACTCAGGTACACAGAAACACAGGCATAGAGGAATATTATTAGGTAGATACAAACATGTACTGACACCCACATAGTGTTACATTGACACAGGAAAATTTATAATCCCCAACATAAACAAACAGGCAAAAAATTGAAAGAACATATAGAAAACACACAGGCACATCCATTGATAATTATGTATAGAAATATATATATTGAGAAAATCCACCATGCAGAAAGAAATGGAAACAGACAGATTTGTATTAACTGCCGTAGACAGATAGATAGACAGAATGGCAAAACTACTTATAAATAACCCATCAATTTCTTTATCTCTATATATTTCCCACTACATCTATATAGGTATCATGTATATCTAGATATATGTATAGATATAGATATTCACATGGATATAAACAAACACAGAAACAAAGAAGCAGTAAGAATTACATTCACACACATGACCACAAATGAATATAATGAACTGAATTCTACTACTAATTTTTGTCTAAGTACTCTCACAGCAATAAATGATTTCACTAGACTAGATTATGAACAGCAAGTGTAGGATCTCTAGTTAAAGCTATCCCTTTCAGTGATAAGAACATATTTTAGAATTAGTGAACATGGACTCATCATTGAGTGGACTCTTGTAGATGGTCTCTTTATGTTTTCCATATTATAATTTGTATGATGATATTCAGGTAATCTGTATCAAAATTACAGACTACATTGAAACATTATGACTTCTAACATATTCTCTTAAAATTAGATTCTTTTATATCAATATCTAGATATACGTCCTCAGTAAAAAATATTTGTAGTTTGGAAATATTTTATTGCATACTTGTTTTCGGCATCTTATTGTCTTTTAAAACTATGGCAACTGATAACTATAAATATCATCTAACAGAAGAAACACTACCTTTTTGCACCTATAATTGTTTTCTTTGAAATTGTCCTTGGACAGAGTATCAACCTGTTGAAAAGTCACCTCATGGAGTGCATGAGCAAAAGCATACACAGCATTGTATATGTCATAGCTCCATTCAGTAAAGGCCATGTCAAAAGTATGCCGCATTAGCCATTCTGAAGAGTAATTGGATGTGCAGTTTTTCAGTGTCTTACACGTAGAAGCTGAGACTTCACAGTTGAAGTGCATCCATTCCAGCTTTACCAGAAATTCATCTGAGTATTTGAAAGGGTTCAATGTCTGAACAAAATTTTTAAAACCAGAAATCTCACTGTGGTGTTTTCCAAAAGCAAAAGTCCCATATAAGTTATCAAATGTGAAGTCTTTCTTACTAGGAGTAACAGCCCATTTTGAGGTGGTGACCCATATTCTCTGTATGCCTCGAGATTCCCACATTCTAAAGCTCACAGCTAAAGTACTATCTGTGTCACCATAAATGATAACAACATTTGTGGATGATGTCATGATTTGGTTGTAATACCTTTCAGCTCTTGACATGTATAAATGCATATTGACTGGAATCATGTTGACAAAGGCAAAGCAGATTGTACTCTTTTCCATCTCTTCTCTCAAATAAGACAGAAATTGGATACCTTGATCACTGTCTGAGATGGCTAACCCTACCCAGTTCCAACTGAAATGAATTATGAAGGAGACCAGAGCAAGGGCTAGAGATCTATCATCGGAAGACATCTGATATAGACGAGGAAATTGTTCACTATCACTCAAGACAGGATGAAATGGTCCATAAGTAACCTGAAGGAACTAGAACAAAAGTAGAAGTATGAGGTACAATGAATTCTTAGAACTTGAAAGCACATTTTTGTCTGCACATTATAGAAACTTCATCTATCTCTTATTTCTTCCCCCATTTCTATTTCACATAAGGAAATGTCATGTCTCTGAATAGTACTCATGATCTACATAAATAGTCCCAGGCCTAGGAAGGTCATGCTTGCACCAACAAATATATGATTTCATGATTGAATTTCCATTCTGCTTCTAATACACACACACATACACACACAAGCACACACATATACTCTCTCTCTCTCTCTCACACACACACACACAGACACAACACACACACACACACACACAGAAGAGAGAGAGAGAGAGAGAGAGAGAGAGAGAGAGAGAGAGAGAGAGAAACCTGAGAAACTTACCTGCTGAGATATGAAGTTATTTAAGATTGCATGAAGTTTAAGAGTTGTTGCCAAATTTAGTCCTGTAACTGCCATTGGACACTTGTTGAATTCTTTACACATAAAATTAGGGAGAATATCACGTATTTTTAAACTCTTATGAATGACACTATTTAACTGGGATTCCCAATTACAAGTGTTTTTGGAGAATTCGAATATTAGAGAAATATTTGGCAAAATATCAGGATTCCTGTTGATTTCATATATGGAAAAAGCCAAAGCCAGAGCATATTTGTGGTTTTCAGTATGTGTTCTGCAAAAGGTTACAGTGTTTATAATTGAAAGATATTTGCAGTTATAATTTGCAGTCTAAAAGTGGACAATCATGCACTGGATTGTACTGTGCCACTCTGTAAAGATTGAAATGATCTGTGTAATGTGGTTGAGATAACAAAAGAAGCTGGAAGTTCATAAAACCTTGAAATTTTCATGAAAGGTCATCTTTCATAATTGAGATGTCACCACTATTAGTAATTATATCACTTTTCAATGAATGCAAATGTATCATTTCGAGTCCACACTTTACTTCTTTATTCTAAAGAAAGAGTAAAGAACTGGACTTTTTAAGACCTTAAACTCAAGTTAAGTTTTATAGATCAAAATATGAAGCTCCTAGTGGACAGATCTCTTAGTTAAATTTTTGTTGCAGCCTCAATACATAAATAGCCACTAAATGTAGGAAATTTAAGAAAGTAACTGAATATCTATATGAAAGCTCTGCACAGCTAGTTGTGTCTGGAACATTAATTGTCCCAACACATGCACTAGGAACTACAGTCTGGTGAAAGGACTATCAGCTGACTCTATGGCCATTTGCCTAAATACATTTAGGATAAAGTCATAGAAATTTATAAGGATCTTTTGATAAGATACTGTTGGATACTGTAATAGAGAAACTGTTTTGGACAGCGATTTACATGGTAGATAAAGGTCTAGGTTTGTCTTATTGCTGAGCTTATAGCCCTGTAATTGTGAGCCTGATAGAAAGAAATATACTCTGTGCAAAATTAAAGTGGTAATATATCATTAAGACCCTAATAGAATTTGAAGCTCTTTCTTTGTTGCAGTTTCAAAAACAGTACAAAAGTCACAAAGCTTTGCTTTGCTCTTCATCCTCAGTATTCTTGGGAAATATTCATGATGTCCTATACATGGAAAACACAAAAGCACTTACTGTATATTGAAAATATTACGGAAATATTCTTTCTCCACAGGCCATTTGACTGATGCAATAAAGAAGGTACAACCTGTACCCGGGTTTGCATCCATGTCTACATTCTGCTTCATTTTCCAAAAGCACCTGGGATGAATAAAATCAGCCACAAGAAGTGGAATGTTCAGGAGCAAGAAAAATAAAATCATAGTGTACATATTTTCCTGCTCTGAATCTGGACAATATGGATTGTGAAGTGCCAAATAGATCAGGAAATCAAACAGGTACCAATATATCACCATGTTCTATTTTCACAGTTGCCAAGGGAGATGCTACATATGTATTCATATTTCCTATTTTAGAGGTGTTTCATCACCCCTGGAGAAATCATTGACATCCTCTCCTGAGAAGCTTCATCTGATGTCCACCGTGCATGTAAAAAATTGGTTGATAAATATATATGAGGATAGCATGGATAGGTAAATGACATCACATATGTTTGTGGAAATTATGGTCCTTGGAGAGATTCCACTTTGTGAAAATTTTGTCCCAGGACAGGCTCAAAATCTGTTTATGTAAACACCTTAAATAATGTCAATGGATTTTGTTAGTTGATCTACCATGAGA
Organism: Mastomys natalensis; assembly: GCA_021653895.1. Lineage (NCBI taxonomy): Eukaryota > Metazoa > Chordata > Mammalia > Rodentia > Muridae > Mastomys > Mastomys natalensis. The sequence continues at coordinate 263,342 of JAJTUV010002302.1, read as the reverse complement.
CATGCATTAATGGTTCAAGTAGGACTTGTGAGGTCTGAGGTCATGGTTGCACATTGGCCATTGTGTCACAAATCCCCAGAGAGAGAAAAACAGCCTCATGTTTAGAATATTTGGTATTCACTGAAAATTCAGTATGAACACAGCTACAGCACTGACAGGCACAGAATATCTAAATATAATCTGATATTACATTGTCTTGAGTATTAGAAATTATGACAAATATAGAAATGTACTGAATCCTGCTATATCCAAAACTATCCAGATCATAACAGAATCAAAATTTACTTGCAGATATTTTTATTTTTATTAAACTCAGTATTTATCATAATTTTAAATATATTAATAATATTCTTCTCCATAGTTAGAATTTAATTTTCTTCCAATATATGGTATGAAGGTTCATTTGAATTTTTTCTATTTTAAATATTTTATTTATTTACATTCCAGTGAACAAGCCCCTCTGTGTCCTCTTGCATTTTAAATATCAAACAAGATTCATAAAAAATACAAATTTGTGTGCTCATTTCAAACTCTACATAAGACCTGGTTCTCAGATTCCCACTACATATCAATGATAAAGTAATCTGAATATTTAAGGTCTAAAGGATGATCTTGAAACCTAACCCTTAATTCTCACTGATCAATACCTTGTTTAAACCCATTTCTTCTAATTTATATTTGATTTTCTACATTGATTATGCTAACTTTATGTTCCAGCAGTTGCTGTGAAGAATTCTTACAGTTAGTATATTAGAAACATATAGTGCCATCCAGTTAGCACCTGTGCCTAGACCAGTGCAGCTGCTTTGGATCCCCACCAACCCAGCACACATCCCAGTTGCAGCTCAACTTGCCAGGTGTTCTGACACATCCAGGATCACAGGTGATAATTCAGTCTGCATCATAATACATGAAATATCTTGGATCTCCAAGAACCCAAGACACAGATACCTCACCCAACCAGATACCTCTGCACCTTCTGTTTTCCACATTGTCTGGAGCAGAGACCATGCTCCTGATGCTCACCCATCCATATCATATATCAGTTGCAGCTCATTTCTCCAGGTGTTCTGACACATGCAAGATCACAGAATCATAGGATCACAGGCTCACAGGAGGAACAGGCTTCAGTCAAAGACAATGAGTCCAGTTAACACCAGAGATAACCAGTTGAAAAGAGGCAAGCACAAGAACATAAGCAAGAGAAACCGATAATACTTGGCAACATCAGAACCTAGTTCTCCCACCACAGCAAGCCATGATACCACCACATACCTGAAAAGCAAAAATAAAGATCTAAATTCTCATTCCATGAAAATGATTGAGGACTTTAAGAATGACTTGAATAACTCCTATATGGAAACATAGAATAACACAGGTAAACATGTAGAAGCTCTTAAATAGGAAATACAGGAATCCTTTAAAGAAATGTAGGAGAACACAACCAAACAGGTAAAGAAATTGAACAAAATTATCCTGGATCTAAAAGTGGAAATAGAAACATTAAAGAAATGACAAGACTGAACCTAAGAATAATAGGTATAGAAGAGACAAGATTCCCTACCCAAAGAGCCAATAAAGATCTTCAAAAAATTATAGAAGAAAACTTCCATAACCTGAAGAAGGAGATTCACTTGAACATATAAGAAGCCTACAGAACACTGACCAATGGGACAGAAAAAGAAATTCCTCCCATCACATAATAAATAAAACACCAAGTACACAAAACAACAAAAGAGTATTGAAAGGGATAAGGGAAAATGTCAAGTGACATATAAAGGCAGATCTATCAGAATTAAACCAGACTTCTTAACAGAGACTGTAAAAGACAGAAGATTTTGGGCTGATATCATACAGACCATAAGAGAACAAAAATATCAGCCCAGGCTAATATACCCAGCAATATACTCAATTACCTTATATGTAAAGCTAAGTTATTCCAAGATGAAACTAAATTTAAAAAAATATCTTTTTACTACTCCAGCCCTACAGGGGAAAATAGAAAGAACAGTCCAACAGAAGGAGGAAAACTACATCCAAGTAAAAGAAAGAAATTAATCTTTTCACAATAAACCGAAAAGAAGAGAAATACACTAACATAATTCTAAAGATAACAACAAAAATAAGAGGAAGCAAGAATCATTGTTCTCTAATATCTCTAAACATCAAGACACTCAGTTCCCCCAATAAAAAGCCTAGGCCAACAAATTGGATATGTAAACAGTTACCCAGTATTTTGCTGCATACAGGAAAAAAATCCTCAGTAATGAATACAGACAGGATCTCAAAGTAGAGGACTGAAAAAAATTTCCAAGAAAATTGTCCCAAGAAACAAACTGGAGTATCCATTCTCATATCCAATAAAATAGACTTTCAACCAAAAGTTATCAAAAAAGTTCCAGATGGACACTATAAACTCATCAAAGTAAAATCCACCAAGGTGAATTCTCAATTCTGAAACCCTATGGCCCCAATGCAAGGTCACCCACATTTGTAAAAAAATTACTAAAGCTCAATGCACACATTGATCCTAATGCTATAATAGTGGGATATTTCAACACCCCACTCTCACCAATGGACAGATCATGGAAGCATAAATTAATCAGGAATACAGTGAAAACAAAAAAAGTTATGGTTCAAATGGTTTTAACAGGTATCTACAGGATATTTCACACTAAAACAGGAAAACACACCTTCTTCTTAGGACCTCATGGTACCTTCTCAAAAATCAACCATATACGTGGACTCAGGGAAGAAAGAAATATAGAAATTAAAGACTTTTTTTAATTTAATGAAAAGAAAGGCAGAGCATATGCAAAATTACAGGACAAAGTGAAAGCAGTGCTAAGAGGAAAACTTATAACCCTGAGTGCCTCCATAAAAGAAATTGAAAACATCATGCATTAACAGATTATAAGCACATCTGAAAGCTCTAGAACAAAGAGAAGCAAACACATGCAAGAGGAGTAGTGGGCAGAAAATAATAAAACTCAGGGCTGCAATCAACCTAGTAGAAACAAAGAGAACAATACAATGAATCAAAAAACTAGGAGCTGTTTCTTTGAGAAAATCAACAAGTTAGATAAACTCTTAGCCAAGATACCTAGAGGGTACAGAGACAGTGTCCACATTAACAAAATCAGGAAAGAACAGGGTGACATAACAGCAGAAACTGAAGAAATTAAACAAAAATCAGATCCTACTACAAAAGTATATATTCAACAACCTGTAAAATCAATATGAAATGGATGATTTTCTAGACAAATACTAGGGACTAAAGATAAATCAGGATCTGATAAACCATTTGAACATTCCCGTTTCACCTAAGGAAATATAAACAATCATTGCATGTCATCCTACCAAAAAGAGCCCAGGACCAGATGATTTTAGTGCAGAATTCTTTCAGAAATTCCCAAATGCCATGGACCCAAAAGATTCCCAAGACCCAACAGGGGAGACATTAGCCAAAATATTCAACAGAGGGGAGACAGAACCTGTAAAGACCATATCTAGTAGATAGACAAAGCCTCCGTTTGAGGGATGGGACCACCCATACACCCCAGAAATAGTAATCCAAAATATGTCATGTTAAAAGGAAATACAGGGACAAATAGTGGAGCAGAGACAGAAGGGAAGGCCATCCAGAGACTGCCCCACCTAGGGTTCTATCTATCTGCAGATACCAAACCCAGACACTGTTGCTGATGCCAGATGTGCCTGCTGACAGGATTCTGGTATAGCTGTCCCCTGAGAAGCACTGCCACAGCCTGACCAATACACATACAGATGCACACAGCCAAAAATTGGACTGAACACAAGGACCTAAATGGAGGAGTTACAGAAAGGACTGAAAGAGCTGACAGGATTTGCAACCCATAGGAAGAAGAACAATATCAACCAAATAGACACCCCAGAGCTCCCAGGATTCAATGATCAACTGATGAGTACACATGGAGGGACCCACGGTTCCACCTGCATCTCTTGAGGTAGAAGATGATGGTCTTGTAGGACATCAATGGGAGGAGAGGCCTTTGGTCCTGTAAATGTTCAATGCCCCAGTGTAGAAGAAAGCCAGAGTGGGGAGGTGGGAGTGTGTGAGTGGTTGAGGGAAAACCCTCATTAAAGCAGAGGGATGGGATAGGGTGTTTCTGGGAGGGGTGACCAGAGAAATGGGATAACATTTAAATGTAAATGAAGAAAATACTCATAAAATAATATTCCACATTCTTAGTCATCAGAGAAATGGAAATCAAAATGACCCTGAGATTCCACTTCACAGCAATCAGATTGGCTTAGATCAAAAATGCAGGTGACAGCAGATGTTGGAAAGGATGTGGAGAATGAGGAAAACTCCTCCATTTCTGGTGGAACTGCAAGATTGTAAAAGCACTATGGAAATCAGTCTGGTGGCTCCTGAGAAAACTGGAAATAATTCTACATGAAGACTCATCTATACTACTACTGGACATATACCCAAAAGATGCACCAACATATAACAAGGACACATACTCCACTATGTTCATAGCAGCCTTACTGATAACAGACAGAAACTGGAAACCACCCAGATGTTCCTGAACAGAATAATGAATACAGAAAATGTTGTACATTTACACAATGGAGTACTACACAGCTTAAAAAAATAACTTCATGAAACTCACAGGCAAATGGGTGGAACTAGAAAATATCTTCTTGAGTGAGGTAATCCAGACACAAAAAACACACAAGGTATATACTCACTGATAAGTGGATATTAGTACAAAAGTTCTCAGTGACTGTGATAAAACCAACAGACCATATAGAGCTTAGGTGGAAGGAAGACTAGGGTAGAGATCCTTGAGTCCTGCATTTAGGGGGGAACAGCATGATCGAGGGAGGAGAAAGGATGGGTAACCTGGGAATGAGAGAGGAAGAGAGGAAATAAGGAAGGCAGTATCAGGTACTAAAGGGGACCAGGAGAGGTGCACAGGGTCAGGAATTGGAATAAACGTATGTATCAGTGGGAAATGAGCAACTTAGGATAGCCACTGGAGGGTACCAGATTCCAGGGAAACCAGAGCCTCTCAGGTCCCAGCAGGGATTACTTTAGCCAAAATGGTTAGAGAAAATGAGATAGAACCTATAGAGACAACCTCAAAATTATTAACCCAGAAATGTTCCTGTCCAAAGGAAGAACAGGATCAAAACATGGAGTAGAGACTGAAGGAAGGGCCATCAGTGGACTGCCTGACCTGTAGATGCATCCTGTGTGCAGATACCAACACCGACACTGTTGCTGTTTCCAAGAGGGAACTGCTGACATGAGACTGATATGGCTCCTCCTTGTGAGGTTTTGCCAGCAACTGACCAATGCAGATGCAGATGCAGATGCTTGAAGCCAACAATCAGACTGAGTCAGAGACCCTGTGGAGGTGGATCTGGTGGAAGGTTTGGAGTAGTGGAATGTTATTGAAACTCCATAGGAAGAAGCACATTGGCTAGACAGACCACCCAGTGTCCTCAGGAACTACACCAACAACCAAAGAGTGTACAGGGAGGGATATATATGTAGCAGAGGATGGCTTTCTGTAACATCAGTGGCAGGAGAGGCCTTGGTCCTGTGGAGGTTTGATGCCACATTATAAGGTGATGCTGTAGCTATGGGGCAAGAGATTGGTGGGTGGGGAGCATCCTCAGAGAGACAAACAGGAAGGAGGGAGGAGAAGGCCGAGAGGGCAGATGTGTGATGGGGATTTGTGGAAGGGTAACAAATAAGTAGGCTATCATTTGACATATAAACTAATTGAATAATTAATTTAAAAATATCAAAGATAGAATTAAAGAATAAAAAAGAATGGGAAAACCAAAACCAGAAAAAGAAAAAGAAAGAAAGAGAAACAAATCGCACGTGGCAAGTGAACCTGTGTTTAATGAATAAACTATTTTTTTCCTAGTCATCTATTGTTAATAATATTTTAGAATCTGCCTCCAGTGCTAGTGGGAGAGTTTATTGATAATTGTGGTATAATAAGTCTCTGTAGATATGAAATGCAGAGAAAGCAGCAAAAATGTAGATAATTCTTTGTTGTGTGTTGTGTTATGTCGTACTTAGCATTTAAGATGAACCAAATATGGCTTGCTTTCTTTTCTTAATTTTGTTGAAATGTTAAAATATCATCATTTACTATGTGCATGATCTGGAAACTCTGCCCTCTGAGGCTAAGATATAGACTTTGAAAGATAAGAGATGAATATTTTTTCCATAGAAAAGCAAAGCACTTTTATGTTTCATGAGTGCAAATACAGTTTCCAGAATTCTAGATTGAGGATTGTATCCAAATTTGTCAGTTTGTAGTAATCATCTTTTAACTTAATATACAACATAGTATATTTTATTTTATTATGACGCATCACAGATACGTTGCATGTACTTTGCCCATCTGTCACCCACATCTCACGCTCATCTTACTACTAATAACATTCCTCAGTTCGAATACACTCAATCTCAAATTTATGGCCTTCCTGTTAAATCTACGAGACAAGTGTGATAGTTTCTTAAGTAGTTTACCAAACTGACTTCACATGGTACTCCATCCTCAAAATCATTGGGTGTTTTCATTTCTCAAAAATATGTGTCCTACTTACTTTATGTATAAATGTGTGGGCATATACACATACATAAATACATATATACATTTATTGACTATTATATGCAGTACATTCTTTACTATTTGTGATAAAGCCTATCTGACCACGGCAGCTGATATTTTTTATTTGTTCTTATGTTACTGTGTAATATTTCATTGTGATTTTCTAACAATTTTCATGAGAAAAATTATTCTATAAGTCCTCATATTGGTTAGTTCATTATATGGCTTAGTTATTATGGTGAATGTAGCCTCATAACATTAATTAAGCAATGTTCCTTCTGTTATTCTTGTTTGGGATACGTAGGATTAATGGTGTTATATTTTTTTATAGTCTCAAAGAATTCTGTCCTAAAATTATTTAGCTCTCAATTTTGAGAGAGAGGCAGGAGTTGGGAGAATTTTAGTGAAATCTTTTATTTCACTGTTGGTTAGAGTTCTGTATAAATTGTTATTCTGACTTTCTTTACTTTAGAAAGTGGTATATATTGTGGAAAATACCCAAAATTTTCAGATTTTATATTTGGAGGAGTATAAGGTTTTAAAGTATGTCTTCATCATTATCTAGATTTTGTTTCTGTATCTATTATTAAGACCTGCTCTTCATTTCTCATTTTGGACATTGAATACATTCTTTCCAGTTTTCATTGAATTGGAATACTTCTTGATCATGTTGATATATTTTCTTTAGTTGAACTCTTTGCATTAATTGCTTTATTTTTATTTTATTGATTCAATCCCACAGTTTCTATCTACTCCTACTGAGTGTGATTATTTCTTATTATTCTAGCAGCTTACCATGTACTGTTGAATAAGTACTATGAAATCACTCAATTTTTAAATTCTATGACACTCCCCATCCACATTTTTAAAGGAATTTTTGTGGAGCCTTGGCTTTTAAGGAACTACTTCTATAGACATATACATGGCTAGCCTAAAAATTACATGTATCCTCCTATCTGCCTCCTACATACTGAGATAAAAGGCACGTGCCACTCCTACCCTCTTGAACTTGCCTCTTTCAATGAATAACATTGTGACCAGTGAATTTTTATATGCTGTGTAATCATTTTTATGGAATTCTTTTAGAAGTTTTTCATTTCTTTATTTTTTGATTGATTTTTTATTTGGTAGAGACTTATTAAGTTTCCATGAGATTGTATTCTTTCTGTTGTTGATGTTAATATGATGTAGTGATTTTTTTTTCAGTTTCCTTGTATGTGTTGTGACTTTGCCTTAACCTCTTTGTTTTTATTTTATTGTTTTAATCCCATAGTTTAAATATGACTTTCAGTTTCCTCCTCTTGAGTGTAATTATTTCTTTTTATTTTACAGGTTTCTGATGTACTAATAAATAAGAACTGTAAAATTATTCCATGTCTGATTAAATATTTGGTCAATATTGGAGAGATTTTAAAAGAAGATGAGAAGAATGTTTACTATTTATGTTCATGGGAAATATAAAATAATACATGTTAGGTTGGTTTGGTTTACAAAATTTGGTAACTCCATTATTTCTCTGGTTTGATTTTTGTTTTTTTTTTTCAGAATGAGCTGCCTGATAGTGAAAATTGAGTATTGAAGTCTACTACTACCAATGTGGAGGGTACAAATGAATCTGTTGTAGTATTTTTTGCTAAGCTTGGTGCCTTTTTTTGAGGATACAGAATAAAAGAACAGAAAAATGTTTTGGCTTGTTATTCTTTGATATGTGCAGAGCATTCATCCCTATACTTTTAGTTTGATTCTTGTTTGAAATTAGCTTGTTTTTCTTTTTGTTTTTCTTGTTTATTTAATTTATTTATTTATTTATTTATTTATTTTTATTTATTTTGGTTTTTTGAAACAGGGTTTCTCTGTATAGTCCTAGCTGTCCTGGAACTCACTCTGTAGAACAGGCTGGCCTCTAACTCAGAAATCCGCCTGCTTCTGCCTCCCAAGTACTGGGATTAAAAGCATGTACCACCACAGCCCAGATCTTGAAATTAGTTTGTTTCACATTGATGTGAATACACAAACTTTCTTCTTAGGAAGATTTTCTTAGGATATAATTTTTAAATACATTATCCTAAGGTGATGTCCATATTTGAGGTTGAGATATGTTCATTGAATATTATAAAAGGATGAATTCTATTTTTACATCCAGTATGTTATTCTGTCCTTTTATTATTGAGGAATTAAATTTTTGATATTGAGACATATCAATGACCAATTCTTGTTGAATTCTTTTATTTTGTTTTTGTTAAAGTTGTTTTTGTTCTTGTCTTTGCATTGCCTTGTAAGAAATTTTCTATAATCTTAAAAGGTATGTCTTGTTGGAGAGATTTATCAGATCCCTAATATCTGGCAGGAATCCAGAATGTTGAAATTTAAGCTTTGAAGTAGCCTTTCTTTTGTCAGTGACTATAATCAGAATCTTATGGAGCTACTCCAGGGAAGGTTTCTCAGAATCTTTGTATATCTTACTCCAAGAAAGGAGCCTGGCAATCCAGGAAGTGTCCTGTGGCTGAGATTGGTTTAGGTGATAAGTTTTACAAGTAGGCCCCTATATCAGATAAGAAGTTTTGTTATGCAAAATGTAAGTAGGTAAATAGTCTTGTGTGTAAAAATAAAAAGATCTTCAATGAGGAAGTCAGGGTTTACTCCTTCAGAACCTGATCTCTCCTGATGCTGAGAAGCTGAAATTAACCCTCTAGTTGCTCTCTTTCATTGATTGATTGTTCTGCAAAACTCAACAGCACCAAAAGTGTCCAAAGAGATTTCTAAGAAAAATATATTTTAAGTTTTGGTATCTGACCTTAGTAATGAAGATAAACTAAGTAAGAGTTTTGAAGGAATCAGCTAAGGGAGCAAAACAAGAGGGACTATCATTCTGAGAATGGGAATAGAGAATGAGAAAAGGCCACATGATAAGGTCAGCTGCAAAGCTCAGAATAATAGTTGGAAATTAGACTGAGAAGAAAGGAGGGAAAGGTCATGATCAGTTTACAACCTGCTTCTATGGGTATAATGTCCAGAGGATTCCCTGGGAATATCTGCTTTTTTCAGTTGGGTAGAATAAGTAAAATCATGTGAAGAAGAAACTTAGGAGAAAAACTGTATCATCCACTAGAGAATTTGAGATGAGTGGCTGAGGCTGTTGATTTGCCACAGAGCTGTAGACAGGACCAGAGGATTGTTTTTGAAGTAAGTGAAGGAGATGTTAACATCTGGAGTGTAATTTTATGCTTCTTTTGCTGGACTGGTCTGTCTGCTCTCAGAGAATGTCTCCTGGTGTTTCTGGCAATGATAAAGCAATGAGTAAGGAAAGAGAAGTTAAGAGATACAGACTTAACCAGTCTACTGTCAACAGGACTAGGTGAAGAGAATGGAGACCACAAATGGTAATATCCTACTAAAATTAAGAAGAGATTTTGGAGTTGGATTTGATGGAGTGGATGAGAAAGTAAAATTTATAGTTAACTTAAATACTTTCAAGTCATCATGAAACACATTGTGCAAAGTACTAGTCATGTGTTTTCATAATCAAGGATGAAACACAGCTCCATCTTGCAACTTGATAACAAAGTCAGAAATATGGCAGAGTTTTTAAATGATAAATTTTCAATGACTTTGTAGTAATTACAGGTCAGAAGTGTTCACTATTGCCACTTGTTTTGAACACTGGGAAAACAGTACAGAAGGTAAGGAAATGACTACTTACAACAAGGAGCACCAGTGAGAAACCAACTCAAATCTACATGATCAAACAAAGGATCTACCAGAGACCATGCAAGTAAGCTGAAGTACAGATTTGCCATTGCAAGACTAACTCCCCTGCTCTTTCACTCTCTAGGTGATCACCTAACTTATCCCTATACATCTACCTTCTCTTCACAGTATCTAAGCCTCCAGCAGTGACATAGAAACACTGAGGTTCCAGAGACCACACTGGCCTCCAGTATACCTATCCTGGACCTCCCAAACTAGCTCTGTGTCCAACCACAAAGATTACCTTCAATCTTCTCAATTTCACATGACAGTATGAAAGCCCAATGAATCTGGGAGAGACTCCCTGCTCTACTTATGGGAGATTCCCTGATCCTCCAGAGAATAAATGGGGACCAGAAGTCCAGGTAGGAAGCCTGACCATGTTACTACTCCACTGTCTCAGTGCTCCACACCATCACATCTACAACCAAATACCTCCATCTCTGTATCATCATTTCCCAGTTCTTAACTTTGGTGAAGACCCCATTGAGTACATGATGCCATTCCAGCCACAAGAAATCCAGCCTTGAAATAGAAATGAGATCCCCTGAGCAACAAACAAGCCACATTAATCAGAAGACCAAAAAGAATACAAAAGGATGAAACCAAACACCTATCAAAATATTTAAAAAATAAACAAAACAGAACAAGCTTTGAAATTTTCACTGAGACAGAACTACTAACTGAGATGCCTCCATACCAGTATGAAACAATCACTGACCAACATGAGACCAATCCAATGGGAGAGAGCCAACCCTTGACACTATTAATGATACTCTTCTATGCTTGCATACAGAGATGTAGCACAATTGTCTCTTGACAGCTTCAACCAACAGCACCTGGAAACAGATACAGAAATCTATATCTAAACATCAGGTGGAGTTTTGGAGTCTATGTAGGAGTGTGAGATAGAATTAAAGGAGTCAGAGGGTCAAGGACACCAGCAAAAGACCTACATAGTCAAGTATCCTTGGGTTCACAGAGACTGAAACACCAAACAAGGAGCATTCAGTTGCTGAACTTAGGCTCACCCACATTTGTAGCAGATATGCAGCTTAGTATTTACCTGTGTCTCCTAACAATGTAGTAGGTGGCTTTCTCTGACTCTTTTGACTGTCATTGCATCATTATCCCCTAATGTAACTTACTGATTTGGCATGAATGGGAAAAGAAGTGTTTAGTACTGCTAGGACTAGATGTCCCAAGATAGGGTGGTACCCAAGGAATCTTCCCTTTGTCTGTGGAGAAGGGGAATGGTAATGGTAGGAGGGATTTCTAAGGACAGAACTGAGAGGAGAGGAAGGAGAGGGAATGTGACTAGGATGTGATGTGAATTAAAATAAATTAATAAGTTATGGATATAAAATAAAAAATAATGTTCATTCTCATAATGTACTTTGATTATGGTTTTACCTCCATCTAATCTATCCAGTCCCTTCCAACATTCCCTTTTATCTGGATTCACCAAATTTTATCTCTCTTTAGAAAACAATCAGGCTTCTGTTGGATAATAATATATAATAGAAAATATACTAAAATAAAAAATTACCTCATATAAATAAGAGAAGAAACAATATTAAAAGATCCAAAGAGTAGGCATAAAAGTCTAACTTCTGTATGCTCACACTACCAGGAATATCATTAAGAACTCTAATCTTAAAGCCAATATATATATGCAATGAACCATTTGGTCAAAATGAGAAAAGAACAATATTTCACATTTAAAAAAAAAATGAGAGTTGAGGGGAGAGCCTTGACAAATATTTGAAATACAGACCTCCAGTTGGCTTCATTTTCTGTTTTGAGTGTTTTACTGGGCATGCAGTCTGTCCTGATTGAGACTCCTTAAAATAAACTAAATTTTGATTGGCAAGTGGCTATTAATTAGAGATTCCTTGTAGGTTATTAATGGAGCATGTTTTCTCTTCAAATTTCAGTGCTAGGACCCATGGGGAAGACCAATGTAGGCCCTTTATCAGTTGTTTCTGTATCTGTATTTCTATTGTGTATTATTTCTGTTGGTATAGAAAGCCTTGTTTCCTTAGTGATCTAAATCACCTCTGATTCTCTCAATTTCTCTACTTCCTTTCCCATGGTCTTTCCTAAAGACTTAGGGGAGATATTTTAAGGAGACATAACATTTAGATCTAAGATTCCCACTCTGAGCATTCAGTCTGGGTGTTAATGTAAGGGTTTCTTCCCTCCTTGAAGGAGGGAAACCGTTCCTTGAAGACCTTGGCAGAACAATTCTCAAAATCACATGTAAAAACAAAGTACCCAGGAAAGCTAAACAATACTGACAACAAAAGAACATGTAAAGTATTCACCATCTAAAAACTAATCAGCATTACAGAGCAATCTTAATAAAAATTGTATGGTATTGGTATAGGGACAGACAGGGTGATCAATGCAATAGAATTAATATCCCTGAAATAAATCCAAACACCTTGGACACTTGGACACTTGATTTTTGAAAATAAAGGAAAATTATTCAATGAAGAAACAAAGCATGTGCAATAAATGATGCCAGGTTTACTGGATGTGTCCATGCAGAAGAATACAAGTAATTTTATATCTATCATTCTGCTCAAAACTCAAGTTCAAGTAGATCAAAGACCTTAACATAGAACCAAATACACTAATTCTAATATAACAGAAAGTAGGGAATAGGCTTGAATGCCTTAGTGTACAAACGTAACAAAATATTACTGACCGAATCTAAGATCACCAATTAATGAATGGGAGATCTTTCAATCTTCTGAGGTCTTTTCTTTGTTTGTTCAGAGACTTGATGTTCTAGTCATACAGATATTTCACTTGCTTGGTTGGATTAACATAGTAAAAATGACAATCTTACAAAAAGCAATCTACAGATTCAGTGCAATCCACATCAAAATCCCAACTCTATTCTACACAAAAATAGAGTAATTCTCATCTTCATCTGGAATACGAAACCACCCAGAATAGCAAAAATCATCCTCAACCATAAAAGAACTTCTGGGGAACCACCATCTCTGACCTCAATCTATACTGTAGAGCAATAGTGATAAAAACTTCATGGTATTGGTACAGACACAGATAGGTAGATCTATGAAATAAATTGAAGATCCAGCAATAAATGCACACTCCTATTGTCACTTGTTCTTTGACAAAGATGCCAATAGGATCCAGTGGAAAAAAGACAGCATTTTTAAAAAATAGTGCTGGTTCAACTGGAGGTCAGCATGTAGAGGAATGCAAATTGATCCATTCTTATCTCCTTGTTTAAAGTTCAAGCACAAGTGGATCAAGAACCTCCACCAATAAAAAAAAAAAAAAAAAAAAAAAAAAAAAAAAAGTGGTAAAGAGCCTTGAACATATTGGCACAGAGGACAATTTCCTAATCAGAACACCAATGACTCATGCTCTAATGTCAACAATTGAAACAATTGATAAGTGAGACCTCATAAAATGAAAACTTCTGTAATGAAAAGGACATGGTCAATAGGACAAAACAAAAATTGACATACTAGGAAAATATCTTTACCAGCGCTACACCTGATAGAGAGCTAATATCCAAAATATACAAAGAACTCAAAACGTTAGACTCCAGAGTACCAAATAATCCTATTAAAATGGAGTAAAAAGCGACACAAACAATTCTCAACTGAGGAATCTCGATTAGCCAAGAAGCACCTAAATAATGTTCAACATCCTTAGTCATCAGGGAAATGCAAATCAAAATGAACCTGGTATTCCACCTCACAGCAATCTGAATGCTAAGATCAAAAACTCAGGTGACAGCACATGCTGAAGCAGATTTACCAAAAAGGGAACACCTCTTCCTTGCTGGTAGAACAGCAAGAAAGCAAAATCACTTTGGAAATAAATCTGGCAGTTCCTCAGAAAATTAAAAATAGTTCTACCCGAAGACCCAACTATACCACTTCTGAGTATATACCCAAAAGATGATCCAAAATATAACAAGGACATATGCTCTACTATGTATATAGCAGCCTTATTTATAAAAGCCTTCTGGCTTGAAAAGACCAAGATGTCCGTTAATAGAAGAATGGCTGCAGAAAATGTTGTACACTTACAAAAAGGAATACTACTAAGCTACTAAAAACAATGAGTTCATGAAATTTGCAAGCAAATGCATGGAACTAGACAATACCATCCTCAGTGAGGTTACCCAGATAAAGGAACACACATGGAATGCCCTCTCTGGTATGTGGATATTAGCCCAAATATTCAGAATACTCATAATACAACCCTCAATAATGAAGAAGAAGAAGGAGGATCAAAGTGTAGATGCCTCAATACTACAAGTAACAGAAACAAAATAATCATGGTAAGTACAGGGAACAAGGGACCTCAGAAGGAGAGAGGAGGGGGAGGGAAAAAAGGAGGGTCAGATAAGGAATTGAAAGAGATAGGAGAGAAGTACAAAGGGTTAGGAAATCAAATAGAAATGTGTAGAAGAAAGAACTCCTAGAGGGCCACAGAATGTCCAACATTATATATGTCATGAATACCATCACTAAAAGCAATGTCAATAGTCTGTACAATTAGCCATTCCAATGATACACTGTTTACACAGTTCTTCAGTGTGTTACAGTTAGGTTCTAAGGCTTCACAGTTAAAGTTCACTTACTCCAGCTTTACCACACATTCATCTGTGTATTTGAAGGGGTTCAACGTCTGCACAAAAATTTTAAAACAAGAAATTTCATAATGGTTGTGTCAAAAAGGAAGAGTCCCATGGAATTTGTCAAACATGAAGTCTCTCTTAATAGTAGTGACATTCCTCTGTGATGTAGTGATCCATAGTCTCTGCAAAACTAAAGATTCCCACATTCTAAAGTTTAAAGCAATATTTCTACTTGTAATAATATCTACCATAAATGATAATATTTGCAGATGATGACAAGATTTGGTTGTAAAATACTTTAGCAATTGTCTTATATAAATGCATGTTGACTGGAATTATGCTCACAAAAGCAAAGCAGACTAAATATTTTTCCACCTCTGTTGGTAAATATAGAAATTGGATACCCTGATCTTTGTCTGAGATGGCCAGCCCTATCCAGTTCCAACTGAAGTGAATTATGATGAAGACCAGGGCCAGGGCAACAGAACTTTCCTTGGAGACCATCTGATACAGATAGGGAAATTGTACATGGTCACTCAGGACAGGATGGAAAGGTCCAAAATTGTCCTGACCAGCAGGGTGGTAGACTGGGACCAGGGGACCACCTGAAAGATATAATGGGGGATATCTGGAAATCTGATCAAGCTGTCAAATTTTAATTTTTCCACACAGGGTTATATAACATAGAAGCAGGATGTGGGGAGGGGGTTGATGTAGGGTCTTCTTTGTTTCTGGAAAGTGCAGGTGTTCTCAGGAACTAGATATTGGCTGGGTGAAGAGTTGACCCAGAAGAAGCAGGGTGGAACAGATCACTATGTACCTGTCCATAAGATCCATTAGTCATTTGTTCTTATCTAAGTTAAGAGTTTCCCAACAAAGACTACCTGTCTACATGATCTATAATAATTTGTTCTTATCTAAGCTAGTACTTTCCTACCAAAGGATACCTGTCTACAAAATTTATGATTATTTGTTCTTAGTGCTCTCCCACAGAGGCCAAGACTTTGAAAGGAGTTAATGATTAAGGAGGGTCACTCCTGACACATAATTCCTATCTAACCTTTTACAGTACAGATACTGAAAATCACCAGTTTGCTCTGTAGCTGGATTTTTCCATCAATGAAGTCAACAGGAAGCTAAAGAAATTGAGAACATAGAGAGAAGCACAATACAGAATGCTTTCACAAGAATGGGGAAACATAATTTTCTGAAAAATATTCTAGAAAAACCCTGCATCTGTTACAACTTTTTTTGTCTCTTTTCAAACAAGGAAATGTAGAATCCCTCAAGTTTCTAAATACAATCCTGCCATTACATAGAATGACATCATCCTAGAATGGCTGGACTCTTTACATTGTTTTTAGTATCTGGGAATGGCACCAAGGGAGACCTTATTTCATGAATTCTCACCTTACACAATCTTCCTTGATAAAGTTTGTGAAAGTCCAGGTATATCCAAAGTATCACAGATGTTTTCCAATTTAGTTCTGTTAGCAACAATATGCACATTGTCTCATCCTTACAAACATAATTAGGAAAAATGTTATTGTTTTATACGGACCCATGAAGAAGACTGGTTAATCATGACAGACTTTTGCAACTGTGAAATAAAGACTCAAATACTAAAGACTTATTTGGTAAAAGAGCAGTGTTCCTGTTGACTTCATTGATGGAAAAATCCAGCTACAGAGCAAACTGGTGATTTTCAGTATCTGTACTGTAAAAGGTTAGATAGTTTATTATGAATAGAGATCTGCAGATATTATTTGTAGGCAGAATAATGAGTATCTTGAATAGGATGGTATTCACCCCATCTCTAAGCACTGAAACACATCGCGTGTGTAATAAGTTTCAGATGACATAAGATGCTGCAAGCTGGCAAATCCTTAGATGTACACATGAGTTCATCTCCCATAAAGAAGATGTGTGATTGGAATCTAAGCATTTTCCATTCTGGTGTTTGTTTGCTATGAAGGTACATATACTGTCAAATGATCATACAGTCAATTTGATCATGTCTTTCTTTTGAAATTATTTAGAAATATATAAAATACATATGATGTGAGACCATTGAAGTTATGGTATTTCCTTATCAAATTATAAGCCTGTGATGGAATGACTGATGAATGCACAGTAGTCTTTCTCGTGCAGTATTTGTCTCCTGTAGTACAGTTAATTTTAATTAGTGAGAAATATAGTCACCATTTCCCTTCATTTTCATACTCATGTCATTTGCCCATTTCTAGTTTATTTATTACAGGTAGAATATCATTTTGTAAACATTTATTTTTAAATAGTTTTAAATAATTATATTTGGAAAAAGATGTATGTTAGTATGTCTCTGCAATTATTTAAACAGGCAACAGTCATTTAGGCATGAATTAATAATGGATATTATAGTTTGGAATGATACTTTTTCAGGATAGTCCTTCCTCAAAGACACAATGATATACCTGATCTAGGTCCTGAATTCAGTGACTAAAGGCTTGTCATATGAACCCAGAATTGTTTATGTACCAATTAAACATGGAGGCACTTGATGTACCCAAAATGGTTATATCTCAGTGATATAATTTTTTTATAAAGAATTTTCATAAATTTATGAGATTTACCAACACAGTACTGTCATCCCACTAAGATCTAGAAACATCCAGAAAATGTGGAGACATTTTTATACCCTAGTCATACATGTTTGTAAAGTAAAATAATAAAATGTATGAAAATTTTCATGGTTAGTTTTGGTACAAAAGTGAGCTACAAATCAGTTGTAATTGAATTGCACCATTTTGTGTTTATGTTCAAGAGAGAAATCAAACTACTATCTCTTCCAAATCATTTCAAATCATCAAGAAACATAAAACATATTCATTCTCAAAAATTTTCTCCTATAAATATTATCTGTTTCCCTTTAGAAATTGTGCATATGTAATGTCTTTGTATATAATAATAAGTGTGTTTGAACATCATTTTATCAACAAACAGAAAAGTGACACCTTTTAAAATTTCAGTAACCAAGAACACAAATTTGAGACTAGAATTTCTAAAACTCAAACACGAACTTGTGAACATTAAACATGAAAAACTTTGAATTATTTCAACTCTCGGAATGATCTAGTCTTCTAAAATGATTGTTTCAGGACAACTTTCAGGAATCTACAAATTCAAAATTGTATAGTGTTCACATTGCTAACATATATAGATAATCAATTAAATTTCTGAAACAGTAAGATAATTTTAAAATGTAAAATATATAGGAACATAAATAACAAAAGACTTAGCAGGAAAAGATACGTGTGTTTTACATAATGGCAGGTGTGAACTGGTGGATATCTCCTGTATCTCTATTTTCAAGTGTTGTCAGCTATCACATGCTGTCAACCTTGAATGTGACAATTGGCTAAATAGTATTGAGTCTCTAAAAATATTTGATGTTGTTTCTTGGATAGCAGGTGTGATGAACAGAACAGAAGACTCATAGCCTTGCCCTGCTCATCATCCTTAGAACACTTGAGAGATATGCCTGATGGCATTTACGAAGAATAAAAGCACATACCGAGTATTGAGAATATGGTTGAGGTACTCTTTCTCCACTGGCCATCTCACTAGTCCAAATGTGAAGATACGAGCTGTTTTTAGGTTTCCATTCTTCTCTTCATTCTGTTTCATTCTCCAAAAACATCTGGGATGAATGAAACTGTCCATGAGGAGTGGAATATTCAGGAGCAAGAAGAATAAAATTAACATGAGTATAGGTTTCCTGCTCTAAGCCTGGGCAGTAAGAATGGTGAAGTGCCATGCAGATCAGCAAATCAAAGATGCACCTATATATTCCAAACTGTTTTCTTTCTGTAGCCAAAGCAGAGGTTACCTTTGCACTCATGCTTTTTTTTTCCAAATGGTTCCTCAACCATGGAAGTATCTTTAACAGTTTTCCTGAGGCTCTGCATCTGATATCCATAGTGCACGTGAAAACTGGTTAATAAATACAGATGCAGATGGTTAGTTCCAGGACATCACCATGTTTTTGAAAATTAGATTCCCTGGAAGAATGCCAGTTTGGGGAAATGTGGTCCCAATATGGCCTCAAAATATGTTTGTTAAAACATTTAGAAATGGTGTCATTGGATTTTGTTAGTGGACTCACAGTAAGCCATGCATTAATGGTTCAAGAAGGACTCCCATAGTCAGCGTTCATGTATAAACTTGGGGCAAGTTGTCACAAATTTCTGCAAGGGAAAAAAAAAAACAGTTTTAGAGTTAGAAATTATAAAATCCCCTGTGAATCTGTGGGATATAATAGAACAGTGACATGTACAGAACACCTATATCCAGCCTGTGATTCCATTACCTTAATATAAAATAATAAAGACACATCTAGAAGTTTCTTGTATTCAGTTGTATCCAGAATTATCCAGGACATCAGAGAAGCACAATATTAAATGTTGGTTTTTAAATATTCATCAGGATCCATTGAAAATGTCAAAACTGTGTGAGTCATTTAAGATATTTCATAAGACCTAGCATTGTGTCTACCAATTATTACTAATTAGAAAATAAGTTGAATTTTGGGTTCTAAAACATGATCTTCCTCCCTGATCTACAGGTCTCAATTATTAATATTTGTTCTGTAAAGTTTCTTTTAATTTATATTTGATTTTCTGACTTGATTTTGTTCATTTTAGATTCTAGTAGTGACTGTGAAGAAGTCTTGTATTGAACTTATTAGAGGCAAGTAGTAAATGGAAATTGATACTGTGTTTAAAGCAAAAAGTTCTGATGCAATTTTCCTGGTCAACTATTGTTTTTAATCCACAAACTATGCCTTATTATGGTATAGAATCTTAGTGAGAGTTTACTGATGGTTGTGTGTTGATAACTGTCTGTAATATATATATTATACAGAAAAAGCAGCACAAATGTAGACAATTATTAATTAATTTAGTTATTTATCTATTTTCTTATTTTTTATATCCAAAACCCTCCCCTCCCATTCCCTTTCACAGAATCCCTATACCATAGCACCTCATATTCTCCTCTAAGAGAGTGGGGTTTCCATAGTAATCCTCTCACCCTGGCACAATCATGTCTCTGCAAGATTAGGTACAACCTGTCCCACTAAGATCAGACAAGTCAGCCCTGATATAGAATCACTACCACAGTGAGAAAACAGCTTTATTGAGAGCATCTACTCCAGATGTTCAGGTACGAAAATGAGCTGCACATCTTTTATGTATGTGGTAGGCACCTTGGTTAAACCTGTGTATGCTCTTTTGTTAGTGGCTCAGTCTAAGAGGGCTCCAACTTTATTGGTCTCCTATGTGATTTCTAACCCTTTTAGGGCCTTCAATCCCTCCCCAACTCTACCATATTAGTCACTGACTTCCTTATAATATTTAGCTGTGGGTATCTTTTGTTTCAGGCATCAGCATAATAGAGATCGTCAGAGGACAGTTATGCTAGGATTCTGTCTGAAAGTATAATGGAGTAACAGTATTAGTGTCAGGGATTGGTTCTTGCCCATGGGACAGGTATTAAGTTGGTTGGGCATTCCTTCAGCCTCTACTCCTCCTGTGTCCCTGCCTTTCTTCTAAACAGGGCAAATTTTGGATGGAATGTTTGTGGGTGGTTTGCTATCCTCATCCCTCCACTGGGTGCCCTGCCTGTATCCAGGAAATTTTTCTCTCAGCCTCCATTTCCTACTCTATGGCATCTTGTCTAAGGTCATCTCCACTGATGCCTGAGAGACTCTCCTATCCCAGTCTCTGGGAATCCCTACAGATCCCCTACATGTCAGCTTTAGGTTATATTCATTCTCTTGGCCCTTTTGGTCTCACTCTTGTATCTCCTTGAACCTTATCTTGCCCTATGGCACTTTTGTTTCCCTCTTCCACAAAGTTCCTTCCCTCCGTCTACCTCCTATGATGATATTTTTTACCCCTTCTAAGTGAGATTCACGCATCCTTGCATGGGCTTTGCTCCTTGTTAAACTTGTTTGGATCTAGGGCATGTAACATGGATATTCTTTATTTTAGGGCTAAAATCCACTTATCAGTGAGCACATAACATGAGTGTCCTTTTGGGACTAGATTACTTTATCCAAGATAATATTCTCAAATCCCATCCATTTGCCTATAAAATTAATGATGTCTTTGTATTTACTAGATGAATAAGAGTATTCTATTGTATAGATGTACCATATTTTCTTAATCCATTCTTCAGATGAGGGACATTTACATTGTTTCCAGTTCCAGTTTATGATGAATAAAGCTGTTATTAGTCTAATTGAGTATGTCTCTGTGTTGAATGTTGGAACATCTTTTTGGTATATGATCAGGAGTGGTATAGCTGGGTATAACTATGTCCAGTTTCCTTAGAAATTGCCATATTGGTTTCCAAAGTGGTTGCACATGCATGTACTCCTGCCATCAATTAAGACATATTCCCCTTGCTCCACATCTTCAGCATAGTGCACTATCTCTTGAGCTTTTGATATTAGCCATTTTCATGAAGAACACTACAGTTGTTTTGATTTGCATTTCCTTGATGACTAAGGACTTTATTTTTTTTTCCTCTTTTAATTTTATTTTTCTGCTTGTTCACTTTATAACCCGTCCTAGTCACCTCCTCCCACAATCCTTCCACATCTCTTCTTTTCTGAGTACCCCCTCCTCCTGTATCCCCCACCCTGCCACTTTAAGTCTCTGAGAGTCTAGGTGCTTCCTCTCCCATTGAGGCCAGATGAGGCACCCAGCTAGAAGACCATACCCCATATACAGGCTGCATGTTTTGGGATAGCCCCCACTCCAGATGTTTGAGACCTACATGAAAACCAAGCTGCACATTTACAACATATGTGCAGGGAGGCCTAGGTCCAGCCCATGGAGCTAGATCTGTGTAGACTAGGTATGCTCCACGGTTGGTGATTCAGTTTCTGAGAGCTCCAAGGGTTCAGGTTCGTTTACTCTGTTGATCTTCCTGTGCAGTTCCTATCTCCTTAGGGCCCGCAATCCTTCCGCCTATTCTTCTATAAGAGTCCTCAAGCTCCATCCACTGTTTGGCTCTGGATGTCTGTATCTGTCTGAGTCAGCTGCTGGTTAGAGCCTCTCAGAGGACAGCTTGCCCCTGTCTGTTCTCAGGCTGGAGGTTTAGATCCTGGGAGCTCTGGTTGAATCTTTTGATACTCATTCTAAAAAGGACAAAAGCACCCTCACTTTGGTTTTCCTCCTTCTTCTTGAGTTTCATGAGGTTTATGCGTTGCGTCTTAGGTATTGTGTGCTTTTGGGCTAATATCCGCTTATCAGTGAGTGCATACCATGTGTGTTCTTTTGTGATTGGGTCATCTCACTCAGGATGGTATTTTCTAGCTCCATCCATTTGCCTAAGAATTTCATGAGCTAATCTAAAGAAGTGTTCAGCATCCCTAGTCATCAGGGAAATGCAAATGAAAACAACACTGAGATTCCACCTCACACCAGTCAGAATGGCTAAGATCCAAAACACAGGTGACAGCAGATGTTGGCGAGATGTGGAAAAAGAGGAACACTCCTCCATTGTTGGTGGGATTGCAAGCTGGTACAACCATTATGGAAAGCAGTCTGGCGATACCTCAGAAAATTGAACATAGTGTTACCTGAGGACCCAACTATACCCCTCCTGGGCATATACCCAGAAGATATTTCAACATGCAACAGGGCCACATGCTCCACTATGTTCATAGTGGCCTTATTTATAATAGCCAGAAGCTGGAAAGAACCCAGATGTCCTTCAACAGAAGAATGGATACAGAAAATGTGGTACATTTACACAATGGAGCTATTAAAGTGACTAAAGACTTTAAACATTTATTTACATGCTTCCCTGCCATTCCAGAATTCTTTGTTGAGAATTCTCTGTTTAGATCTCTACACTATTTTTAATTGGTTTATTTTGTTTGTTGTTGATTAATTTCTTGAAATTTTACAAATTTGGGGTATTAAACCTCTGTTTGATGTAAGGTTTGTGAAGATCCTTTCCCAATTATTAGGCTTCTGTATTGTCTCACTGACAATGTTCCTTGCCATACAGAAGATTTTAAAGTTTCATGTGTTCCTATTTATCAATTGTTGATATTAGAACCTGAGCCATTGCTTTTCTGTTCATTAAATTGTTCTCCCCTATCAATGTATTCTATGGTATATCCCGTTTTCTCTGCTATAAGATACAAGGTATCTAGTTTTATGTTTATGTCGTTTATACACTAGGACTTGGGTTTTTTGAAGTATGCCAACTGTGGATCTATTTTAGTTCCTCTACATTTAGACATCCAGTGAGTCTGGCACAATTTGTTGTATATTCTTTTTTTCTATTGTTATGTTTTTTCTTCTTTAACAAAAACAAAGTGTCAATTTCTGTGTGGGTTAATTTTTGGTTTTTAAATTGTTTCTATTGATCAATATTTCTGTTTGTGTCCCCAAATCATCCAGTTTTCTAAAATCACTATTGCTCTGTAGTATGGCTTGAGGTTAGAGATGATGATTCCTCCCAAAGTTCTTTTACTGTTCAGGATTGTTTTGGCTATCCTGGATTTTCTCTCTTTTTTTTTTTTTTCATATTACAATGAGAATTACTTTTTCAATATCTCTAATTAATTGTGTTTGAATGTTGATGGGGATTACATTGAACCTATAGATTGCTATTGGTTATTTGGCCATTTCACTGTGTTAATCCTACCTATCTATGAGCATGGGAGATCCTTCAATCTTCTTATATTATTTTTTGAATTTCTTTCTTCAGGGACTTGAAATTCCTCTCATTCAGATCTCTCATGTGCTTGGTTAGAGTTACACCAAGATATTGTATATTGTTTGTGGCTATTTTAAAGTATATTGTTTTCCTAATACTTTTCTCAACCAGGGCTACTAGTTTCTTTGAGATAAATTTGTATCCAGCCACTTTGCTGAAGCTGTTTATTAGCTGTAGTTCTGTGGTAGAAATTTTCTTATGTATACTATCAAATCATATACAAATGGGAATACTTTGAAATCTTCCTTTCCAGTTTACATCCCTTTGATCTTTTTTAGTTGTCTTTTTTTTCTGGCTAGAACTTCAAGTACTATATTGATTAGACAGATAGAGAGTGGACAGCTTTCACTTGTCTGTTATTTTATTGAAAATGCTTTAAGTTATTCTTCATTTAATGTGATATTGGTGATTGACTTGCTGTAAATTGCTTTCATTATATGTATATATGTGCCTCTGTACCTGATTTCTCTCATACCTTTAATATGAAGGACTGCTCTGTTTTATTATAGGCTTTTTTCAGTTTCTTTTGAGACATTCTTGTGACTTATTTTGTTTCAGTTTTTGTATATGTTGCATTATGATGATGGATTTTCATATATTCAACCATCCCTGGATCCCTGAGATGAAGCTACTTAATCTTGATGAATGATGTCTTTGATGTGTTCCTGGATTCAGATTGAGAATATTTTAACCAATATTTTTATATCAAAGTTAATTACTAAATTTAGTCTGAAAATTAATTTCTTTGTTGAGTTTTTGTGTGATTTGGGTGTTAGGGTGACTATGCCTTCAAAGAAAGAGTTTGGCTGTTTTACTTTTGTTTCTAATTTGTGGAATACTTTGAGGAATATTGGAATTAGCTCTCCTTTAAAGTGTGATAGAATTCTATATAAATACCTTCTGGCTCTAGGTATCATTTTTCTTGTTTGTATTGCTTTGGTTTTGCTTTTTGGATTTTTGTTTTGTTATTATTTTTGGCTTTTTTTTTTTGGCTAGGTGAATTTAATGAGTCTTCTATTCTTCTTGGGCTTCTGGGGCAATTTAAATAGCTTATCTTATCTTGATTTAATGTTAGTAAGTAGTACCTATTCAGACAATTGTTCATTTTGTTAAAATTTTCCAATTTTGTGGAATACAAGATTTTCAAAAGTTACTGGAAGATATAAATTTGCTTAGACCTCATTTGAAAATTTCTACAGGAGAAGCTAAATCCTCTCTTTGATATTTTGAGGGGTGATCCTGATGCAATTTCTGATAGAGAATTAACATCTCCTGGAAAATAGGCTCTTCATAATGTGGAACAAGCAACTAAGCAACAGCTTGTAGTCTGTAGACTATGTTCAAGTATGGGACACTTATGTTCTGCCCATACACCAACTGTTGTAGTATGTCAGGGTGGTCTAGTACTTTTCTTGTACACAGGTTCAAGAAATTAGGCCCATGCTAGATCATTACTGCCTTATTATAAAACTGCTGTTTTTCTAGTACAGATGGCTCAAGGGGAATCTAAAAATGTATTTTTGGGCAGAGCCCTCATTGATTGAAGTGCCTTTTACAAAAAAAAATTGATTGGTCATTTCAAAATATGGATGCAGGAGCTATTTATTTTGCAGAGTATTCTGGGGTCATAGATAGTCAATATCCTAAAGATAAATGATAGCAGTTTGTGAATATGTATCTATTCATATTCCCTAAAATAGTAAGGCAGACTTCTGTAACTGGAGATTAAGTAATTTTTACTGATGGATCTTCTAATGGTCCCACAGTATATGTGATTCAGAGTAAAGCATATAAAAATTTTATACACTTGGATTCAACTCAAGTTGTTGAGCTCAGAGCTATTGCAGCTGTATTCCAAAATATGGATGCCTGACCTTTTAGTTTTTTACACTGATAGTCAAAAAATCAGGTTCATCATTTTCTTAAAATACAACAGTGTCTCAAAGCACAAACATAAATGTGTTATGTAGGGAATATTTGAGCTTATTCAGTCCTCCCCTGGCATCTTGCAGAAGGCAATTCTATTGCACATAAAAGCACGCCTATGATAGGTCTTTCATATGTTGAGCTCATGCAAAAATAATATACTATCCATCATCAAAATACTTGAAGCTTAAGACAACAATGTCACATATCTAGGGAATTTTTGCCACTAATTATTTGCCAATGCATTTCCTGTACTGAATATTTTCCAGTATCTTATTATGGGGTTAATCCTATAGATATACTTACTAATCAGTTGTGGTAGATGGATAATACACACATGATACATACATACCTGACTTGAATAGGTTTAAGTTATGTACATGTTACTATAGATACTTTGTCAGCTTTAGATATGGCCACTGACCAAACAGGAGAAGCTACTAAGCTTGTTATTTCTCATTGCTTAAAGTGTTTTGTCATCATAGGATAATTTAACATGATTAAGATGGATAATGGGTCTGGGCATTAAAGTCAAGCATTCCTGTACTTCTGTGCCCAAGCTTCCACTACTCATTAAATAGGTGTTTCAAAGAATCCACAAGACAGGAAATTAGGGAACAAGTCCATGGAACTCTAAAAAATTCATTTATAAAAAAATAAATAAAAAGGAGTTATTTTATCTTACAACAAAAAATAATTTAAATTATGCCTTTCTATATTTAATTTTTTTTAACTTGGATGACAATGGATTCTCTGCTGCTGAAAATCTAGGGTACCATATATCTAAGCATACTTATGCCCAGGTGATATTGAAGGACCTGCTCACTGTCATATGGCATGATCTCCATCCTGGGCATAAACCCAAAAGATTCTGAAAGATACCACATGAACACATGCTCCTCTATGTTCACAGAAGCCGTATTTGTAATAGCAAGAAACTGGAAATAAACCAGATATCCCTCAACTGAAGAATGGATGTAGACTATGTGGTACATTTACACAGTGGAATACTATTCAGCTATTAAAAATGAGGACATCATGAATTTTGTAGGCAAATAGATGGAACTAGAAAATATCATCCCATGCAAGGTAACTGTACTGGATGGTTTAGTGTTCAACTTGACACAAGCTGATGTTATCACAGAGAAAGGATCCTCTTTGAGAAAATGTCACCATGAGATCCAGCTTGAAGGAATTTTCTCAATTAGTGAACAAGTAGGAAAGGCCTAGCCCATTGTGAGTGGTGCCATCCCTGGGCTAGTAGTCTTGGGTTCTATATGAAAGCAAGCTGAGCAAGCCAGGAGAAGCAACCCAGTAAGAAGCATTCCTCCATGGCTTCTGCATCCACTCCTGCCTCCAAGTTCCAACCCTGTGTGAGTTTGTGTCCTGAATTCCTTTGGTGAGGAACAGCAATGTGAAAGTATTAGCTAAATGTACTCTTTCCTCTGCTCTTTGAATTCCTATCCCCCTTGGCTGCCTCAAGAAGAACCTACTGGAGGAAAAGAAAGAAGAAGCACCTTCTCCTCCCACCAAGCTGGGGCTGGCCCTGGCAGGAGGCAGTGGGAGGGAGGGCCTGGATGGAAGATGAGAGGGTAAGGGGTAAAGGAGGGCAGGATCAGGTATGAGAGGAGAGAGTAGAGAAACCTAGAAGGCAATGAAAATGAATATAAATATGCAGCTGTGGGGGAAGGGGTGAGGGAAACCTTTTCAAAGTCCCAGAGACCTGAGAGGCTCCCAGGGCTCAACATGGATAAACTTAACCAATATCCCCAACAGTGGGGAAGTTTAACTTGAAGAGACCACCCCAGTAGATACATATGACTCCCAGTTGAGGTATCTTCATGGCCATCTTCAAAATATTTGACACAGAGTTGTTACTATCTAAAGGAAATGCATGGATGAAAATGGAGCATAGACAGAAGTTAGGCCATTCATTGATTGTCACAACATGGGATCCATCCAATGAACAGGCACGAAACCCTAACACTATTACTGATGTCATATTGTGATTGCAGACAGCAGTCTTGTCTGGCTATCCTCTGTTAGCCTCTACCAGCAGCTGACTGAGACAGGTACTCATAGCTATCCTTTGGTCTGAAGTCTGGGACATCTATGAAAGAGTTAGGAGTAGATGAAGGAAATGAAGGGATTTTAACCCTGTATTTGATTATTTCATGCTGTCTACTCCTCTTGGGTGTATTTGCTTCATTATTTTTCTAGAACTTTCAGATGTACTCTTGGGATGTTACTGTATGCTCTCTCCATTTTCTTTTTGGAGGCACCCATAGATATGAGTTTTCCTTTGAGCACTGCTTTCATTGTGTCCTATAAGTTTGGATATGTTGTGCCTTCATTTTCATTAAATTCTAAAACGTCTTTAATTTCTTTCTTTCTTTCTTCCTTGACCAAGTTATCATTGAGTAGTGCATTGTTCAGCTTCCATGCATATGTGGGCTTTCCATTTTTGTTGTTATTGAAAACCAGCCTTAGTCCATTGTGATTTAATAGGATGCATGAGATTATTTCAGTCTTCTTGTATCTGCTGAGGCCTGTTTTGAGACCAATTATATGGTCAATTTTGGAGAAGGTTCCACAAGGTTTTGAGATTAAAGTATACTATTTTCTTTAGAATGAAATGGTCTATAGATATGTATTAAATCGATTTGATTCATAACTTCTTTTAGTTACACCATGCCTCTTATCAGTTTCTGTTCCCATGATCTGTCTATTGATGAGTGTTAGATTTTGAAGTCTCCCATTATTATTGTGTGAGGTACAATATGTGCTCTGAGCTTTAGTAAAGTTTTTTTCATGAATGGGGATGTCCTTATATTTGAATTGCTATTCCAGCTTTTTTCTTGGGAACACTTGCTTGGAAATACATTTTCCAGTCTTTTATTTTGAGATAATGTCTATCTTTGTCACTGAGGTGTGTTTCCTGTATGCAGCTAAATGCTGGGTCTTGTAAATATATCCAGTTTGTTAGTCTATGTCTTTATATTGGAGAATTGAGTCCATTGATGTTAAGAGATATTAAGGAAAATGATGCTTCCTGTTATTTTTGTTGTTTGAGGTGGAATTATGTTTGTGTGGCTTTCTTCTTTGGGAGTTATTGAAAGAAGATTACTTTCTTTCTTTTTCTAGGGTGTAGTTTCCCTCTTGTGTTGGAGTTTTCCATATGTTATTCTCTGTAGGGCTGAGTTTGTGGAAAGATATTGTATAAATTTGATTTTGTCGTGGAATATCTTGGTTTCTCCATCTATGCTAATTGAGAGTTTTACTGGGTATAGTAGCCTGAGATGGCATTTGTGTTCTCTTTGGGTCTGTGTGACATCTGTCTAGGATCTTCTCACTTTTAGAGTATCTGTTGAGAAGTCTAGTATAATTCTGATATGTCTTACTTTATATGTTACTTGACCTTTTTCCATTACTGCTTTTAGTATTCTTTCTGTGTTTTGTACTTTTGATATTTTGATTATTATTCTACAGGGGGAATTTCTTTTCTGGTCCAGTCTATTTGGAGTTCTGTAGGTTTCTTATGTTTTCAAGGGCATCTCTTCCTTTAGGTTAGAGAAGTTTAAAGAGAAAGAATAAAGTGGTTGGAACATTGTCCTTTCCACTCATCAACTATGTGTATATATGTATATGTGAAAACTTTGTGTTAGAGTATGTTGCAACTTTGTACCTTCCAACTTCCATGTATATATGTATGTATGAATGTATGTACATGAATATTTACATATACATATACATATTACATACATACATAAGTATGTCTGTATATGTGTATGTGTTTGTGTGTAAAGTGTGTGTAAGAGTGTGTTGGAAGTTTGTTCCACTCATCATATCTTCACATATGTAAAGATGTAAAATTACACATAAGTAAAGATATGTAAAGATGTCTGGGTGTGTTTTGGAGCTTGCTCCTTCCACCAATTGTGTATATATATGTATGTGTATTGTGTGTGTGATAAATAGTTGAAACCTGTCTGTTAGAACTTTGTTACAACCACCTACTAGTATATGTGTATGTATATATGTGCATCTGTGAATGTTTGATTCCCCCTCTTCTCTTCTCTAAACACAGGATATCATACCCAGCATCCACTTTGAGTTTCCAAATCAATCCATGTCAGCTGTTCTCAGCACTGACTCTCACATGCCTCAGGTTACTCTGTGTCAAAGCTGATCTTTTGCAGAGTCATCTAAATGCACAAATAGATGAGATTATTTCAGTAAGCTGTGCTTTCTTTGACAGTTTCACAAGTGTGTTTTTAATGATACTCTTAAAATCGAGAGTTCTTCTATAAAGTCTCTGAAAATAAACCCAGTCATCTCAACACATATCTGACCCTTTCTCAGTAGGTATCTTTAATTCTGACACCTTAGGAGAACATTGAAAAGCAGACTCCCAATGTAACGCTTTTGTAACATTCTTCTATATCTATTTAAATTTTATGTAATTTCAGTTGTGTGAGTGTGTGTGTGTGTCTGTGTGTGTGTGTGTCTGTGTGCGTGTATATGTGTATGTGTGTTTGTGTATCTCATTATGTGCATAAATAGCTTCAGGTAAATATGGAGCCTAGAATACAGCATCTGATTCTTTGTAGTTATTGTTACAGGTGTTTGGTAACAACAGTTGATGATGCTGAGTATTCAATCAGTTCCTCTACAAGAGCAGGACATAATTATGTCTGCAGAGACATCAGTTCATCTTTGGAAATACTCTAACAACTTGTTAATAAAAATATTCCCCTCTCCTTTATGCTCCTAGAAGAACTCTTCTAACTCTTAGAATGGATCAGGATTCGATTATCTTCTTCTGGCAAAGAGAAAGATTTAGAAAGTTTTAGAACATTGTGCAATATTAAAGGAGACAATGGGATTATCAGTAGACGTGGAATTGCCAGGCAATATCACTAGAGGAAACAGTGAGAGTTATTCCAAAACCAGATAGGTATGGCAACATAATCCAATATTTGGAGATTATGAACCAACTATACATTTTTCAGAATTTATGAAATGTGAGCCTGTGAAGATGATTTGACCTTGATCATTTCAAGAGAATTTTGGTCTGGTCTAAACAAAATTGTGTAACATTTGGGAACAAAGATACATCCTAGCATCCCTGCACTTGAGGCCAAAGTGGAGAAAATCTCTATAGCCACCATGACCTTGCCTTTGGTGCTATGGTAAACAGGGATGAAAGTGACCCAGACACTGCAGAACACCAGCATGCTGAATGTTATAGATCTGGCTTCATTAAAGGCACCAGGAAGATTTCTGGAAAAGAAAGCCAGAGTGAAGCTCCCAAAGGCCAAGGTAGCCAAGTATCCCAGTACACAGAAAAATGCAGTGACTGAACCCTTGTTGCAAACAATGATGATCTGACCATGCTCTGATCTTGCATCAATATCAACAGATGGAGGAGAAGCTCCCAGCCATACTGCACAAACAATAACTTGAATTAGAGTACAGATAGGAATGATGCAGTTAGATAATCGTGAAACAAGAAAGTACTTCATCATTCTTCGTGAGGCTCTGACATTGAATGCCAGAACAACAGTAATTGTTTTAGCCAACACAGTAGAAACAGAAACAGTGAATAAAACTCCAAATGTGATTTGCTGTAGGATGCAGGTGGCTGAGTTTGGATGGCCAATGAAGAGCAAGGGGCAGAGGAAACAAAAGATGAGTGAAATGAGCAAGATGTAAGTGAGAATGCGATTATTGGCCTTAACAATGGGAGTACTGTGGTGCCTCACAATGACCCTAAGAACCACAGTTGTGAATGCAGAGAGGCACAAGGAGATTAAGGAAAGTGACATCCCCAAGGAGTCTTCATAGCTGAGAAATACAACAACTTTAGGAATGCAGTGATTCTTCTCTGTGTTAGCATATTGGTCCTCTGGACACTGGACACAAAAATCAACATCTAATGGAGAAATTAAAGTATTGTTAGTGAAGCTTCAATAATTTTCTTGACAGAATATTTCACTTAAGTGTATAGAAGATGTGTTGCAACATTTAAGTTTGGTTGTGGAGAATGAATTGTAGATCACTGATACATTAAATAATTCCTTTTTAATGTTGTTCAACATTATGGAAATAAAAGCAACAGATATTTTCATCTATTTTACTATACTGTTGTGATCATTTATCATGTGTGTATATTTATGTGTCTGTTTACATGTAAAATAACAGAAGGTATCATTAACTTGAGAATGATTTGGTTTGTATAGGGGAAGTTGGAGATAAAAGTTAGACCTGAAATTTATACGAATATATTATTGATGTTTGTGACTGCAAAAAAAATTTAAAAAATCTTTCCAAGTTTTGTCCGCTTATGACCGTAGTAACACCACATGCCTACAACTTTTCATAAAAATTGCAGTAACCACGTCACTGAAGGTAAAAAGTTCTATAATTCCCACCATTGTTTGTGTAGGAAATCTGATTGCCCTTGCACTCACTGAATTATTAAATAATTACAATAAAAGAAAATGTACATTCAAGATTAGAAGTCTTTTACATGGAACAATGCATTTGTGGAGAGCTGTTATTTTATCTGTTCATGGATTTAGTAATTTCTTGGTTATGATCAGAAAGTATTCCTTTTGGAGAATACTTGAGATTGGATCACAGAGCCAAAGTCATGTGTCTCCAAACACCCTTGTTGAATTACTTATGTGTATGTTTAATGTAGAACTGCATGAATATCACAAACCAACAGGCAGGAGTTGGTTACCTCCTACTATTTAATGGGTTCTGGGGAAAAACCTACACCATCAAACTTACTGGGAAAGGATTTAACTGCTAAGCTGTCTTACTAGTAATAAATGTCCTTTTAGAATGTTCCTTCAAGTATATAGGTTGGCATAAATAGAACCAGAAAAACTACATGTCTGCAATTTGTATTTAGTTCAACCTGACTAAATAATTATTTATTATTATTACTAATTACTTAAATAGTTAGTTATTTAGTTTCTCCTGACTATTATTTTTCATGTGTTCTATTGTAGAAAAATTTAACTGGACACTATATATAATTCTAGTGAATAGATGGCTCCTCATATTTTCATAAAATGTGTCAAGAATGATCCTCAGTTTTCTAAATTTCAAATAAGATTGAACTTTAAAAAAAAAAAAGAATATTTTTCAGGATGACCAAAATATCTGAGACCAAAATAATTTTCATGTCTGAAATCTACTTCCTTGTTCTAGCCTAAATTTTAGATTCCTGCCTGAACATACTTATTTGTTCTAGACTAATATTAAGATTCCTGCCTGAAATTATTTCTTTGTTCTAGCCTATTGTCACATTCCTGCCTGAAGCCCTCTTCCTTGTCCTTGGCCCATGTCAGATTCTTGGCAAGCAGCCCTAAAAGCTCTCCACCTCTATCCCCTTTTTTTTATTTCATAAATAAGATTGAGCCTGTCTTAGGTCATTTTGACAAGAATGCCTTCCTTAATTGTCATGGAATATGCATTACCAAAAGCTATGCACTTCTGACTTACATTAGTAAGACTCTGTATAGGATCTCAACCTAGAACTGATTTTAATACTTGCATGTAATTACAATGGCATAAAAGCAAAAAGGAGGAGGCAGGGTGAGATAGGGATTTTCTAGGAAGGGGAAATGGGAAGAGGGGATGACATATAAAATGTAAATAAATAAAATGTCCAATAAAAAGAATGTTTTTATTATGCAAAATATCCTATAAGGGAATGAAATATTCACTTGAATATCTGATAATATTACAAGTTATTGTTTGCCCTCTTCATTCATCTTACAGAGGATTTGAATTTGTTTACTGCTACTGACCTGCCTTATTTTGTCTTCCATGTGCTTCTGTATATGCAAGGTAAGCATAGACTTAGGTAAGAGCACAAACATCAAGGCAAAAAATAAATTCTTTAACCGTTCATGATCTACACATATTTTATAGAGCATTAAATACTAGGAAAGATCATGTCTAGAGTACACAGGCACTGAAGTTTTCTTATTAAAACTATTTATTTGAGAGTGTGCCATCTACCAGGAGTCAAAAATATCAGAAAATTTACCTTTTTTTAAGTAAGGACATTTTAAATTATTGTATTCCTATAATGACTAACTTAGGTCTGCAACATATTTTATTTTTAAACTTTCATTTTAGACTACTTCAGCATTCCAGTATGAGAGCAAGATGAGAGTCCATGTGGAGAACTTATTCCAGAAGGAAATACTCACTTGTCTCATTAGAAATTTCATTTTCTGAGCAGGGTTTGCAATGAAAACAGCATGCTGCCATTCCATCCTTCCTGAATTTTCTAAATCCAGGACCACAATCAGCACTGCACACAGACGTCAGCATCTAATGAAAAGTAGACATATGCTGCTAACAGGAGTTTTACTTATCTCTTACATGATTATGTTATATTAGCATGTGATATCAATAAACTAATTTTATATACAACAACAAAGTTAGAAGATTTTATGTAGTGCATCATATAATGACAGATATCAATATATAGAAAAAATGAGGAAAAATTGAGCTGTTTCCTAACTCCTTGAAATTCAGGAAGAAAAGCTGCTAGCATCCTGTGTGAAAACACTACAGAGGTTTCAAGGTGGTTACTCTAGTTAATTCTTGTCACCTGATCACATAATACAATGTAAAGACACAGACTATTCTAGTAGAGAAATTATCTCCATCAGACTCACCTGTCATCAAATATGTGAGCCATATATATTAAATTGTTAATTGATGTAGGAGTGCCAAGCCTATTGGGAGCAGTGTTGTCTGTAGTCATTAGAAATCATGCACAACAAACCAGTAAGCAGAGTTCCTTGAGTGACTATGTTTTAGTTGCATTATCCAGATGCTTGCCTTTTCTTCACTCACCCATGAGTCAAATTGACCTTTACCTCTTTATGTTTCTTATAGTTGCTGTTTAGTAGCAGCATCATAGTAGCAAATTCGGAGCAAAGGACATCCAAAACAGGGGAAATAAGGCCTCAAATATCAGATAACCAGGATAACCTCAACAACCTTAGGACAGGAAACTTGATCAATCTAAGTGGAAACAGATAAACAGTAGCCTATGGCCAGCTCTATTTCATTTGTGGTTAGCAGGTCCTGAGTTGATGTATAGTGACCAGGAAGATGGAGTGTTTCCTGAGGTAAAAAGACTTTATAGAGCCTGCAGATGGTGTGAAAACCTGAGGAAGATTTAAATTGCTTAAAGTTAATTCAAGTATTTCTGAGATAAAGAAAATTTTGGCTTTACAATGAATGTTGGGATGGGTATCTTTATGCTGCATTGGAACTTTTCTGATGTGTGCATACTGAATTTGCATCCTCTGTTTTGTTAGATCCTGATTGCCATCACAGAGTCTATTATCCAGACTCATCTCATGTTCTCCAGAAAAATGGTTAACCAAAACTCTTTCCTTTTTTTTTTTAATAAAAAATCATTCCTTATAGTATTAGTAGATCTCACCTTTATATATCAGGGCACAATATTTTTCTTCTTTTACTGTATTTATTTTTATTATTCATTTTCATGCTTACTAAGATTTTAAACACTATTTTTACAATGATTTAAGAACATACATTTCCTTGTCCATATTCTGCTCATTTCATTTAAGGCAGAGTAACCATTTTAAACCCTTGTTTGAGTAGAGTCAATGTAAATGTCTGATGACAAATCCAAAGAGATACTCCTGGGATTCATGATTCAAAGGAGGTAAATGAAATACATGTGTCAACACAAAGTTGTGGTTTCATTTCTGATGTTAATGGAAATTCTTTGATACTTCTGTTCTTGTGGTACAATGTCATCCATAGGTTTGACATAGAAATCTTCATTTTGTAACATGTGTTCTCCTAGATTGTTAGATTTTTGTTTATTGTTTTTAATTTGATAAGTGATGCTAGCTAGACTGCATTAAGAGCATTTTCTGCATGTTTTTTGGAGAAAATATAGTTCTATCCTTATTTTAGTTTATCCTTGGTTTATTTGTGTGATGTTTTACACTTAACTGATATGTATACAATGAACCATACTTGCATTCATATGATGAAGTCATTTGTGCACAGATGGATATTTTAGTTGTGTCTTGACATCTGTTGGTAGATGTCTAGTTAAGAATTATTTTAGGCATGTCTATCAATGATCAACGAAGTAGTAATATTATTATTCTACTTCACTACATTGCTTCCTGCCTCTCCCATTTTTACAGATGTACTCTGTTCAAGTATAAAAGGGAGTTATGTTTTAAAACCCCAGGATGTCAAAAATAGATGACCATTTTTTGTTGTTATTCATTTTGTTTGTTTATATTTCAAATATTATGTCCCGTCCCAGTCTACTATCCATGAATCTTGCTCTCCATAACCCTCCCTTTCCCTCTAAGAGAGTACTCCTTCATCCACCCTCCCATTCCAGCCTCACCCCTCTAGCATCTCCCTTCTTTGGGGCATCAAGCCTTCACAGGAAGAAGCAATCAAAATGTCAATTTTTAATAAACCAATTGTTGTCCCAATGGCCAAATTGGTGTAAGTACCTGTGCTCTTATCTTTATAGTCATGGTACTGGTTAGTCATTATTATGATCAAGGACCATATCTTGGTCTGTAGTCCTATAGCACCAAGAGTCTTTGCTGATAGTTTGTGTTCTTACTAATGTCTCTACAGATATATGTGGTTGCTGCTGTCAAAATGTGCATGTCTAGGCCTGGAGTCCTGCAGCAAATTCGATCTGAATTGATGTCTGTGACCTATGATACCACCAAAAGCCATGTGACTGCCTTAAGGCTGGGTTGTTACCATAGGTCATGCTGTGGTCAATAGATTTTACTGTCACATGAAGCCATACTGATCTGAGTAAACTGAATTGCCACAAAAGACAAGGGGGATGTTAGGGTCCATGCTGCTACTGATGGTTGTGTCTGTGTAAGTGGTCCTACCACTTCAGTGTCTAGGTCAACTTATATAACACATGTTATGACTAAAGACTTGGGATTTTTCATGATCTGAGCTGCAGCATGAAACCATGTTGAAACACATGAGCTATGCTGATTCTGAGGTCCTTGTCTGTGTCTGTGGCCCTGCTGCATTTAGGACCCAGGTTTTTGTCTATGCTAATACTATAACCCAGGTAGAACCCCATATCTTTGTTCCTGATGCATTAAAAATGTTAAGAAACTACTTTTGCAGTGATTTGAAAGATTGCAAATTCATAGATGTGAAGGAGGTACAGGAAAAGTTTATATAACAACTCCTGCTGCCAACCCCACCTCTACCTTCCCCTATCACCCAAGAAAGAGAAGCACCTTAAAGAGGAAGCAAAAAAAAAAAAAAAAAAAAAAAAACTTTTAAAATATATGGTAATGAATCTGATGTTAGCTATCCACCATTGAGGACTGCTGCAGGGACTTTGGGAGGGAACTTCTAAGTTTTATTTATTGGGCAGGAACTGAAAGGTTTGCCATGCTCCAGTGAGTACATAAACCATAGAAAGTGAACGTCTTCATTTTAATTTTTTGGAAGGGTACTGTCATGGGGAGGCAGACATGGAAAAACTGGGATCCATGTATAATCAGGCTGCATTATGTGAAATTCTAAAAGAATCAATAAAATAATTATGTAAAAAATAAACCAAACAAATTGTCTGTAATTTTTGATTAGAAAACATGACCACTAACACTCAATTATTACTAAAATTATTTGTTTATTATTGTTTAATTGTTGTTATTTTAATACTTGATGAATTTTAGCAGTTGTTTTTCCAATCATTTGAATGCTGTTTATATGTTATTTTGACCTCTTGTGCCCATCTGACTTTTATATATAATGGGGTTCTTTCAAAATCCTTCATAGTGTTCATTTATCAGTTATAACTTATTGTAGTTGTGTTCATCATTAAGATTTTTATGTCTGCTTTTATTATAAGGAGTAAAGTCACTGGATGTCATAACTGGATCAATTCCAAAGAAAGGTAACAATTAAGAACTGGATTGACTATATCTCTTAATTTTTGAAAGACATAATTTTTATTCTCCTCATATAAGAAAGTAAATTGTGTGCTAAAATCCCCAAACCTAATAAGAAACTATGTAAAAAAAATATGCACAATGTGAAATCAATGTATTTCTTTGAGAAGGGGAAATAGAATAGACATCACTAGTGAATGGAGTTTAGCACTGAAAGGAGTGGAGTGGGGATGAGAAGAGAAACAAGAGAAGAGAAGAGAAGAGAAGAGAAGAGAAGAGAAGAGAAGAGAAGAGAAGAGAAGAGAAGAGAAGAGAAGGGACGGGAATGACAGGAAGAGGATAGAGTACAGAATATTTGGAGTGACTGTTAGTATGAAGGTGGCATGTCTGTGTCAAGTTAGAAAGCTAAGGCAATAGAAACTCTCAGAAATATATGAGGGTGACTTTAGTTAAGTCTCCTGCAAAGAGGGATAGGGAGCCTGTAATGTCCATTTTCAAGAACCAGTCAAGATTTCCAGACTAGCGATTGAAACAACATTCCATCCACAAAACCTTTGACCAACACTTTATCCTGGTTAAAAATGTGTGGAAATTAAAATGGAGCAGAGGATGATGTGATAGATAAACACTTAATGGTCCAGTTTGAGAGACATCCAATGCAAGAAATATTATTATTATGCTGGCAATAATACTCTGTTATACTTGAAGGCAAGAGCCTAACACATCCATTATAAGGGAGGCATCCTTCAGAAACTGAAGAAAGCAGTTGCACAGACCACACTCAAACAATAGGTTGAGCTTGACAAGTCTTGAACAAAATGGGAAAGATGGATTGTAGGAGCAAGAGAGGTCAAGGAAGTCACAAGAAAACCAATATAATCAACTAACCTTCTGCAATAAGGGCTCACAGAAACTGAACTGACTACCATGAATAATACATGGGACTGACCTAGGCACTCTAGATATTTTAACCATTATCAGCTTGGTCTTCATGTGGGACTCCTAAGAGCAATACCAGGGTCTCTATTTTACTCTGTTGCCTTTCTTTGGGATACTTTGCCCCTACTAGACTTCCTCCCCTGACCCCAACAAGAGAACCTGAATCTGTGCCTAGTTGTCATGCAACACGATATGCCAAAGCATATTGATATCCATGGCGGGGCGGATGCAATGAGAGGTGCTCACTCTTTCTGGAGAAGGAAGGAGTAGTGGATGAGAGGGAGGGGGCGAGTAGGAGAAGGAAAAGAAGTAGAAGAGAATTTGTAAATGGTTATAAGTATGTAAAATGAATGAATGAATGCATGAATGCATGAATGAATGATTGAATGAATTACATTTAAAAATGATTGAAGTTGGTGGACCCTGCTGTTAACCAGAGAGAGACTTTCTTTAACAGGGGGTTCTCTCCTCCAACTTTCATATCTGCTTCTTGTTCCACAATAAATTTTAAGAAAAATTTGTCAAGAACTATTTCATTTCAAAAGCTGAGTATTTTCTATTTCAAAGTAGCTATTTATAAGCTTCTACTAAACAAATGTCTACCCTTCCAACATTATTTTGGATATGTACAGCTGCAATATAATGGATATACTGTTGATACCTAGAGTGTGTTCTTTTTTGTCTTGTTCACATTGATT
This sequence comes from Mastomys natalensis, assembly GCA_021653895.1. Taxonomy (NCBI): domain Eukaryota; kingdom Metazoa; phylum Chordata; class Mammalia; order Rodentia; family Muridae; genus Mastomys; species Mastomys natalensis. The sequence goes on along the minus strand of JAJTUV010002302.1, from coordinate 224,011 downwards.
TTAAATTTGATCTTTTAATCATACTTCCTTATTCACTTATGAGTTTCATTTCTCCTTATTGTTTTACCTGTGTCATAGTTTGAATTTTCTACTCATTATGCCTTTTTCTTCAAGTCTTTCCATTCTGTCCTCAACTTGGAGCATACCTTTTGGGAGACTATTCACTGAGATATTTCTATGGTTCATTTTGTTTTTCCTTTATATACTAGCTTGAAATTCTTTCATTATTTTATAATTTACCAGAAACACTTTGTGATTTCCACACTCAGTGTCTCATTGTATTAAAGTTTTCACAATTTCACTGTATTCTCCCAGCAGTGATTACTGCCCTCTTTAATTTTATTTACCGTACTCATAATCATTCTTTGATTTCTTGTTTAGTATATCATTGAACATACTTTTGTTAAATCTATTATTCTAATGTTTCAAATATTTCCTTGGTGTCTTCAGATTTTTATTCATTAGATTCCACATAGAGATTAGAATATATATGAGTAGAATACCGTTTGCATTTTTAAAAATCTATATTCTTCCAGGGAATATGTTTATAAGGCTCATGTGAAGCCTGTTTAGAATACACATGGGATTTCAATGCTATCCTCTAAATAGATATGTAGTCCTGTAACTTCACTTTCAGCACTTATGTTCTTGTCTCTAAGAATGGAATTCTTAATCATATTGAGGAAGAATAATAACTTTAAATTTCATACCATCTGAGCAACATGAGATATTACTTCAAATGAAACAGGGCAGGTTGAATATGACCCATTAAAATTAATCACATCAGAATTCATACCTATATTGTATCTAGCATGAGTAGGAAATATTAACTTTTCAAATTTTCTCAAAAGCAAATTTTTATTACTACCAATTTTTCCTCATATAGAGAAAGTAACTATGCACAGAATTCTTTATTTGAATGACTTATGCAAGAATGAATGGGGCCAGACAAGTTTCCTTTAGTGAGTATTATCTTTAACAAGTTATGATTCAGGGCTGGAGGCAAGGCTAAATTCTCAAGAAGAATTGTAACTCAGGAGGAGGACCCATGTTTAATTTCCAGCACCCAGTGAGTGGCATAAAGGTCTTGCAAATACCATGAGATCTGAATAAATCTTCAGCTATGTATATATACTACACATGCATGTATTGCACAGATATACATGCTGACAAAACACCCATACCAGCATAAAAAAGAAACCGAAAACAACAAGGTATAGTTCAAAGGTGTCTAAATTTGTCACAAAATGTTAATGTATGGTTAGCTAAAGGTATTGAAAATTTAGGATTAGTTGTTTAAAAGGCTTAAAATTTCATAATATAAACTGGAGACTTGGTTATGATGAATTTACTCTTCTTACAAAGAAGCAGACTCTTTAAACATCCTTTGAAAGGGTTCATCATAAAATTGGAAATCCCTTTGTAGTAGTAAAGGGAATGCTACTACTAAAGTAGTAGGACTAGTAAAGGAATATTGCTCACTATACTGGAAATAATGTAAAACTGTTTGTAAAAGAGTTAAGTTGTTATTTAAGGCATGAAACAAGTTCTGATATGATTCAAATACACTGTATTCACGTTGGAAATCTTCAATGAATTACTAAAAGGTCACATAAAACATGAAAAATTAACAGTATAGAATGTTGAAAATTAGTCTGTCACATGGCAGTCAATTTCACTTTACTAGTTCAAGAAAGTTTGGATGCACACAATTGACAGTATAATTTAATTTAGTACAATTAGACTGAACCCACCTGTGTACTTCCTTTTGTCCACTCTATCATCTCTTCAGATAAATGTACCTGTTGCCTATTTGGAAAATAGGGACTAAATATTCCAATTCTAATTTTAAGTTCAAGGCCCTGTGGGAAATTCCCACTGTAGAAAATGTCATATTCTTCCTGAAGTTGGTCTCTTTGGTTCATATTCACTCTGTCCCCAACAGGATTAATCAACTGTGTTCTTCTCAGAGAAGCATACAGCTGAAAGACAGGCAGCATAATAGAGAGCATAGTATCTTCTTTAAAGTAAGAAAATATATTCTTCTTTCATCTTAAAGTCAACTTTATTGACAATATGCAGGTAAAAAATTTCAATGAACGTAAAGGGATACACAACATTATAACGTTGCTGTTATTTTAGTTCTCTAAGATTACCAATCAAGCATGAACATGCATGGAGACTGCAAATATATTTGCAATATGAAACATAAAGACACATGAAGCAGAAAGATTTGCATCCATATAGAGATGCACTACAGAAGCACATACTTATTTACACAAAAATACACATACATGTCCAAACATACATATGAAAACACAGATATACAAAGAGACAGAATATGCATCAAAAACATCAAACAGACACAGAAACACACAAAACACAGTTACACACACATGAAAACACATGCACAGATGGATATTCATAGGTTGACATAGACATGTACTGACACTGATACAAAGTGACACTGACACAGAAAAATTTATAATCTATACACAGATAAATTGGCAGAAAATGAAAGAACATCCACAAAAACACACAAAACACATGGGGACGTGTAAAAAATGCATTGATAATTATAGTAATATATATTTTTGAAAAATCCACCATACAAAAAAAAAATGGAAACAGACAAATATGTGTTAACTGCCATAGATAGATAGATAAGCAGATGGACAAAAAGTGTCTATAAATAACATATCTCTCTGTGTGTCTCTTTCATTCTCTCTCTCTCATATGTATCTATATCTCTAGATCTATATCTAGAGATATAGATATAGATACAGATATAGACATACACACAAATATACAGAAACATAAAAATATGCAGTGAGAAATATAACATTCACACACATTACCATACGTGAATGTAATGAACTAAATTCTGAAATTCTGTGAAGATATTCTCAGAGCACCAAGTGATACTGCTAGCGTAGAGAGGGAACAGCATGAGTTCGGATCTCTAGTTATAAAAATACCCTACAATGGTAACAATGTACTTGAGAATTAATGAACAAGGACCCGTCATTTTACAGACTCATGAGGATGAACTCTATGTTTTCAGTATTAGAATATGTATAATAATATTCACGTAATCTGTAACAAAATCACAGGTGTACACAGACACATTATGCCTTCTACACTTTTACCTTAAGATTAGAATTTTATAATAATATCTGCATTCACTTGTTTGGTAAAAATTTTTTTGTATTTTAGAAAATATTTTCTAGCACCTTTGGTTTGGAGATATTATAGACTCTTAAAACAACAATATTGATAACACTAAACATCATCTTACAGTAGAAATATTACCTTCATGCAGCTGTAATTATTTTCTTTGCCATTGTCCACAGGCAGATTATCAAACATTTGAAAAGTCACTTGATGGAGTGCATGGGCAAAAGCATACACAGCATTGTATATGTCATAACTCCATTCAATAAAGGCCATGTCAAAAGTATGTTCCATTAACCATTCTAATGAGTGATTGGACAAGCAGTTCTTCAGTGTCTTACAATTAGATGCTGAGACTTCACAGTTAAATTGCATCCATTCCAGTTTTACCAGATATTCATCTGAATATATGAAAGAGTTCAATGTCTGGACAAAATTTTTAAAACCAGAAATCTCACCATGGTGGTGTCCAAAAGCAAAAGTCCCATATTCGTTACCAAATCTGAAGTCTTTCTTACTAGGAGTGACATCCCACTGGTAGGTGGTAACCCATATTCTCTGTATGCCTCGAGATTCCCAAATTCTAAAGCTCACAGCTAAAGTACTGTCTGTGTCACCATAAATGATAACAACATTTGTGGATGATGTCATGATTTGATTGTAATACACTTCAGCTCTTGACATGTATAAATTCATGCTGACTGGAATTATGTTGACAAAGGCAAAGCAGACTGTACTTTTTTCCATCTCTTCTCCCAAATAAGACAGAAATTGGATACCTTGATCATTGTCTGAGATGGCCAATCCTACCCAGTTCCAACTGAAATGAATTATGAAGGAGACCAGAGCAAGGGCTAGAGATTTATCATCAGAGGACATCTGATATAGATGAGGAAATTTTTCATGATCACTCAAGACGGGATGAAAGGGTCCATAAGTAACCTGAAGGAACTAGAACACAGGTAGAAACATAAGATACAATGAATTCTTAGAACTTGAAAACACATTTTTTCTGCAAAGTTCTAGAAATCTCAGATAGCTATTATTTCCTCTTTCATCTATATGTTATAAAAAAATGTGGAAGCACCATCAAATCTGTGAAGAAATAGTACCCTTGAAATATATAGATTTGACCAAGCCTAGTAAGGTCAGGCTGGAACCAACAGATATATAATTTCATGACTGAATTCTCATCCTGCTGCAACACACACACACACACACACACACACACACACCACAAACACACACACACACCCCACTCACACTAAAACTTACCTGCTGAGATATGAAGTTGTTTAGGATTGTTATAAAGTTTAACAGTTGTTGCCCAATTCAGTCTTGTAAGTGCCATTGCACATTTGGTGAATTTCTTACAGAAATAATTAGGAAGAATAACATGATTTTGTAAACTGAAATGAATCATCTTATTTAATTCTGATTCCCAATCACAATTATGTGCTGAGAATGTAAATATTAGAGACATATTTGGCAAAAGATCAGGATTCCTGTTGATTTCACTTATGGAAAAAGCCAAAGCCAAAGCATACTTGAGGTTTTCAGTGTGTGTTCTGCAAAAAGTTACAATGTTTATAATTGATAGCAATTTACAGATATCATTTGCAGTCAATTAAAGGAAAATCCTGTACTGGATTGCTTTGTCCCCACACCATAAATATTGACATGATCTGTGTAATGTGGTTGAGATGACAAAAGAAACTAGAAGTTCATAAAACCTTGAAATGTTCATGAAAGGTCATCTCTCATAAATGAGATATCACCACTATTAGTAATAACATCACTTTTCAAAGAATGCAAACCCTTAGAGTATGTAAATTGCTTCCTCATTATAAAGATAGAGTAAAGAACTGGACTGTGTAAGATGTTAAACCCAGTGAATTTGTATAGATCAAAATACGAAGTTCACAGTGGACAGATCTTGTATTTTTTGATGTAGCTTCAGTACATCAGTGGGAACCACATGGAAGAAATTTAAGAAAGTAACTGAATATCTATATGAAAGCTCTGCACAGCTAGGTGTGTCTCCAAACATTTGTAGCCCCAGCACATGCACTAGAAACTACAGTGTGATAGAAGGACCATGTATGGAAGGACTCTATGGCCATTTGTCTAAACACCAAGGATGAAGTCACAGAAAAGTTATGTGTATTCTTTAATAAGATACCATTGGCTACTGTTAAATGGAGCAGTAAACTGTCTAGGAGAAGTATTTATGTGGTAGAAAAGGGTCCAGATTTATTTTATTTATCAGTTTCCATCTGTGTAAGTGTAAGGATGATGGAAAAAAATTACTCTGTGTCAATTTAGGATTGTAATATAGCATTAAGTCTCTAAGAATACCTGAAGTTCTTTCTTGTTTTGTAGGCTTGAAAACACAGTATGAAAGACTCATAGCTTTGTTTTTCTCCTCATTCTCAGTAGTCTTAGGAAACACTCATGATGACTTTACATGGAAAACACAAAAGCACTTACTGTATATTGAAAATATGAGTAAAATACTCTTTCTCCACAGGCCATTGTACTACATCAATCATAAAGGTACATCCTGTTCCCAGGTCTCTATCCTTGTCTTCATTCTGCTTCATTCTCCAAAAGCACCTGGGATAAATAAAATCAGCCACATGAAGTGGAATGTTTAGGAGCAAGAATAGTAAAATCAAGGTGAACATATTTTTCCTTTTCTTAGCCTGGGTTTCATTGATTGTGAAATGTCAAACAGATCAGCAAATCAAACAAGTACCAATATATCCCCATGTACTATTAACACAGTGTCCAAGGGAAATGCTATATCTGCATTCATGTTTCCTTTTTTACAGGTGTTTCCTCATCCCTTGAGGAATCTTTGACACTCTCTCCTAAGGAGCTTCATCTGATGTAAACTGTGCATGTGATAAACTTGTTTGATAAATATAGATTACAATATGTGTGATGGATGACATCACACATGTTTATGGAAATTAAGGTCCCTGGAAAGATTCATCTTTGTGAAAATTTGGTCCCAGACCAACCTGACAATCTATTTATATGAATAACTTAAATAATTTCACTGGATTTTGTTGGTTGATCCACCGCGAGACATACATTAATGGTTCCTGAATGATTAACAAAATCTGATGTCATGATTACACACTGGCCATTGTGTCACAAATCTCCATAGAGGGAAACGCAGCATCATGTTTAGAGCATTTTATATCCATTGACAATGCGGTATGGCAAAGCTACAGCAGTGAGAGGTACAGAATATCTAATCAAAATATGTACTTGCATTGTCTTGAGAATTAAAAACTGTGTCCAATCTTGAAATATCCTGAATCCTGCTGTATCCAAAACTATCCAGATCATCACAGACCCACAGTTTCCTTACATATTTTTATTTATATCAAACTCTTTGTTTATCTTAATTTTAAAATTCATTTAGAATATTCTCCTGTATAGTTAGAATTTTACCTTCTTCCAATAAACAGCATAGAGGTTGATATGAATTCATTTAATTTTAAATATTTTTTTATTTACATTCCACCAATTGACCAGCTCTTAGACATCCTGCTTTTCAAATATTGAATAAAATCCGCTGAGAATGCTAGACCTGTGTGCTCATTTCAAAACCTACATAAGTCCTAGAACTCATATTCCCATTGAATATTAATAAGAAACTAACTGAATAATTATTTGAGTTCTAAAATATGATCTCCAAATGTGACCTCAGTTATCACAAATCAATACCTTGTTTAGACCTGTCTCTTCTACTTTATGTTTGACTTTCTACATTGATTTTGCTAATTTTACACTCAGTAGTTGTTGTGAAAAATTCTTACAATTAATATCTCAGAAGCCAATTGTAAGTGGCAAGCAAACCTGTTTTTAATGAATAAACTATTCTTATACAATTTTTATAGCCATCTATTTTTGATAATTTTTAGAACCTGCACTTCCAGTCAAAGAGTTTATTGAAAATTGTAGTGTGATGAGTCTCCATGGATATGGAATGCAGGTAAAGTAGCACAACTATAGGCAATTCTTTGTTATGTGTTGTGGAATGTCATATTTAGCATTTAAAATGAAGCAAATAGGGCTTGTTTCTTTTCTAAATTTTGTTGAAATACTGAAATATCGAAAATATCCATGTGCATGATGTAGAGCTGCTGCCCTTTGAGGCTAAAACATGGACATAGAGATACATGAGATGAAGATGTTTTTCCATAGGAAAGCAAAGTAATTTTCAAACTGACTTCACAAAGTACCCCATCCCCAGATCCTTTGGGTGTTTTTAATTCTCAAAAATACCACTCCTACTTACTTCATGTATAAATGTGTGTGTACAGATACACAAATACATACATTTATACATTTATTGACTTTTGTATTTGGAACATTCTTTGCCTTTTGTGATAAAGCCTACCTGGTAATGGTAGTTGATATTTTTAATTTGTTCTTAGATTCACTTTGCAATAATTTTATTGTGTTTTTCTACCAAGATTCATAAGAAAATTTATTCTATAAATCTCTTTCTTGGTTAGTTCATTGTGTGGCTTAGTTATTGTGGTGACCATAACCTCATAATTTGAATTGAGCAATGTCTCTTCTGTTTCTCTTTTTTGGGAGAATATCAGATTAATGGTCTTATATCATGGATTATCTCAAAGAATTCTGTCCTAAAATTATTTATGTCTTGCTTTTTGGGGAGCAAAGTTGGCAGAATTTTAGTGAATTCTTCGATTTCATTGTTGGTTAGAGATCTGTGTAATTGTTATTCTGACTTTCTTTAACTGTAGAAAGTGGTATGTATGGAGGAAAATGCCCATATATTTCAGATTTTATATTTGGGGAAATATAGGTTTATAAATTATGTCTTTATGATTATCTAGATTTTTTCTGTTCCTATTATTAATCCCCCTCTTCTTTTCTAACTTTGTAAATTGAATATATTCTCTCTCCCTTTCATTAATTTGAATGCTTCTTGGTCATTTTCATATTTTTTCTTTAATTGACACTCTCTGTATGAATCACTTTGTTTTTATTTTAATGGTTTAATCCCACAGTTTAATTATGACTTTCTATCTACTCCTCCTGGGTGTGACTATGGCTTATTATTCTAGAGGCTTACTGTGTACTTTGGAATATGTACTTTGAAATCAGTCCATATTTTTATGTGCTATGAACTTCCCCCCAGTCCCTTTTTTGTTTAATGAAAGGGATTTCTTTGTGTAACCTTGGCTTTTCTGGAAGTAGTTCTGTAGACAAGACTAGCCTCAAAATTACATATATCCTCCTGCATCTGCCTCCCCGTAATGAAATAAAAAGCACGATACACTAACACCAGCTTGAACTTGCCTCTTTAAATGACTATCACTGTGACCAGTGAGTTTGTATATTCTGTGTAACCATTTTCATTGAATTCTAAAAAAGTTTTACATTTCTTTATTTCTGTCGTGATCCATTTTTTATTTGGTAGAGAATTATTCAGTTTCCATAAGTTAGTAGTCTTTCTGTTGTTGATGCTGATGTGGATAGGATGCAGTGATTTTTTTTTCAATTTCCTTGTATATATTGTAACTTTGTATTATTCTTTTTGTTTTTATTTTGTTGTTTTAATCTCACAGTTTAAATATGACTCTCTGTCTCCTACTCTTGGATTTAATTATTTCATTTTATTCTAAAGGTTTGTGTGAATTCATTCCTTGTCTAAATGAATATTTGGTCAATTTTGGAGAATTTTTCATAAGAAGCAGACAGCAATGTTTTCTATGTATTTTCAGGGAAATATAACATCAATATTTGTTAGGTTTGTTTGGTTTACAAAATTTGGTGACTCTAGTATTTCTCTGTTTAATTTTTGTCTGCGTGAGCTGACCATTAATGAAAACTGAAAATTGAAGTATAACACTATCAATGTTGAAATTATAGTAGGTTGTTTTTTTTTGTTTGTTTTTGTTTTTTGGGTTTTCTTTGCTAACCTTGGTGTCCTAGTTTTGAGGACACAGAAGAGAACTGAAAAGTCATCGTGGGTTTTTAACCTTTGAAAGTGCACAGTATTCTTCCCTATATTTTCAGTTTGTTTTTTGTCTGAAATCTAGTTTGTTTCACATTGATGTGAATACACAAACTTTCTTCTTAGGAAGATTTGCTTAGAATATCATTTTTCAACACTGTATCCTGAGGTAATGCCCGTATTTTCCCTTTGATGTATGCTCCTCGGATGCTATAAAAGGATGAATTATATTTTCACATACAGTCTGTTATTCTGTGTCTTTTAATTATTGAAAAGTTTGAAACCATTGATTTTTAGACTTAGTAATGACCAATCATTGTTGATTTGTTTTTTATCAAAGTTGTATTTGTTCCTATCTTTGCATTCCCTTGTAGGAAATTTTGTACCATCATGAAAGGCATATCTTGGTGCAGAGTTTTAGTAGATCCTCTATATCTGGCAGGAATCCAAAGTGTTGACACCTAAGCTTTGAATTAACCTTTCTTTTGTCAGTAATTGTAATCTGAAATTTTATGGGGCAACTCAGGTGAAGTTTCTCAGAATCTTTGCATATGCAAGAATTCTGATTTATCTTATTCTTATTTATACATATCCAAGTATCCAAGATTTCTGGCAATTCAGAAAGTGTCCTGTGGCTGAAATTTGCTTAGGTGATGGGTCTTACAACTTAGCCCCTATATCAGATAAGAAGTTTTGTTATGCAGAAATTTACTTAGTAAAGAGTCTTATGTGTAAAAATATAAAGATCTTCAATGAAGCACTCAAGGTTTATTCCTTCCAAAGCTGATCTCTCCTGCTGAGAAGAAGTCTAAATTTACCTTCTAGTTGCTCTTTTTCTTCCATTGATTGTTCTGTAAAACCCACCAACACTAACAGTGTCCACAGAGATTTCCAAGAAAAATGTCCTTTTAAATGACCTTTAGGAATGAAGATAAGCTAACAGGGAATTTTGAAGGACTCAATTAAAGGACAAAAGCAGGGAGCATTCATTGGTGTTTTGAGAATGGTAGTAGTGAGTGAGGAAATGCCATACTATAAGGTCTACTGCAGAGTTAAGAATGATAAGGGGATGGATATTTTGATGAGTATTGGTATTAGCTCTTCTTTGAAAATTGGTAGAATTCTGCTTTAATGCCATCTGCCTCTGGGTTTTTTGTTTTTTGTTTGTTTGTTTTGGGTTTTTTGTTTGTTTGTTTTTTGGGTTGTTTTGTTTTTGTTTTTGTTTTTTTTTGTTGTTGTTGTTGTTTTTTTTTGTTTTGTTTTTTTTTTTTTTTTTTTTTTTGGTTGGGAGGTTTATAGTGACTTCTTTGACTTGCTTAGGGGTAAATATTTTACCTGATCTTCATTTAACTTTTGTACATATTATCTGTCGAGGAAATCATTCATTTCATCTAGATTTTCCAGTTTTGTTGAATATAGGCTTTTGTAGTATGATCTGAGTGTTTTTTTAATTGCCTCAGTTTATGTTGTTATATCTCCCTTTTCTAATTTTTTAAAAAATGTTGATTCTTTGTATCATTTTCTTTTTTCTACTTAGTTGATTTCTGCCCTGAATTGACTATTTCCACCTTCTATTTCTCTTGAGTGTGTTTCCATTTTTTATTCTAGAACTCCCAGGTGTACTGTTAACTTGCTAGTGTAGGATCTCTTCAATTTCTTCACGAGGGGACTTATTGCTATGAATGTTCCTTTTACCTGTGCTTTTATTGTGCCCCATAAATTTGGGTATGCTGTGTCATCAATTTCATTGAATTCCAGGAAGTCTGTAATTTGTTTCTTTATTTCTTTTCTGACCAAGTTATCATTGAGTAGAGCATAGTTCAGTTTTCATAGGTATGTGGGTTTTCTGTTGCTTTTATTGTTATTGAATTCTATCTAGGTTTAGTCTGTGTTGATCTGCTAGGATGCATGGAATTATTTCAATCTTCTTGTCTAAGTTGAGGCTTAGTTTGTTACCAGTTTTAAGGTCAGTTTTGGAGATGGTATGCTGAGGTGCTGAGAAGAAAATATATTCTTTTGTTTTAAGGTGAAATGTTCTGTAGATATTTGTTAAATCTATTTGGTCGATATCCTATATTAGTTTCTCTGTGTCTCTGTTTAGTTTCTGTTTCAATGACCTGTCTATTGGTGATAATGGGGTGTTGAAGTCTCTCACTATTGTTGTGTTGGGTTCCAAGTAAGTTTTTTGAGCTTTCGTCAAGTTTCTTTTTTGAATGTGGGCAACCTTCCATTTAAGGCATAGATATTCTAAACTGAGACTTTCTCTTAGTGGATTATTCTCAGATGTGGTATTTTCTTTTTTTTTCTCCTTTTTTAATTTTTTTTTTTTTTTTTTGCTTATTCACTTTATAACCCGTCCCAGTCACCCCCTCCCACAATCCTTCCCCATCTCTTGTTTTCTGAGTACCCCCTCCTCCTATATCCCCCACCCTGCCACTTTAAGTCTCTGAGAGGCTAGGTGCTTCCTCTCCCATTGAGGCCAGATGAGGCACCCAACTAGAAGACCATACTCCATATACAGGCTGCATGTTTTGGGATAGCCCCCACTCCAGATGTTTGAGACCTGCATGAAAACCAAGCTGCACATTTACAACATATGTGCAGGGAGGCCTAGGTCCAGCCCATGGAGGTAGATCTGTGTAGACTAGGTATGCTCCACGGTTGGTGATTCAGTCTCTGAGAGCTCCAAGGGTTCAGGTTGGTTTACTCTGTTGATCTTCCTGTGCAGTTCCTATCTCCTTAGGGCCCACAATCCTTCCCCCTATTCTTCTATAAGAGTCCTCAAGCTCCATCCACTGTTTGGCTCTGGATGTCTGTATCAGGGAAATGCAAATGAAAACAACACTGAGATTCCACCTCACACTAGTCAGATTGGCTAAGATCCAAAACACAGGTGACAGCAGATGTTGGTGAGGATGTGGAGAAAGAGGAACACTCCTCCATTCTTGGTGGGATTGCAAGCTGGTACAACCACTATGGAAAGCAGTCTGGCGATATCTCAGAAAATTGAACATAGTGTTACCTGAGGACCCAGCTATACCCCTCCTGGGTATATACCCAGAAGATATTTCAACATGCAACAGGGCCACATGCTCCACTATGTTTATAGCGGCCTTATTTATAATAGCCAGAAGCTGGAAAGAACCCAGATGTCCTTCAACAGAAGAATGGATACAGAAAATGTGGTACATTTACACAATGGAGTACTACTCAGCTATTAAAAATAATGAGCTCATGAAATTCTTAGACAAATGGATGGAGCTAGAAAATATCATCCTGAGTGAGATGACCCAATCACAAAAGAACACACATGGTATGCACTCACTGATAAGTGGATATTAGCCCCAAAACACACAATACCTAAGATGCAAAGCATAAACCTCATGAAACTCAAGAAGAAGGAGGAAGACCAAAGTGAGGGTGCTTTTGTCCTTTTTAGAACGAGTATCAAAAGATTCAACCAGAGCTCCCAGGATCTAAACCTCCAGCCTGAGAACAGACAGGGGCAAGCTGTCCTCTGAGAGGCTCTAACCAGCAGCTGACTCAGACAGATGTGGTATTTTCATTGTGTCCTGGATTTCCTGGATGTTTTGGATTAGGAGGTTTTTTTAATGTTTAATTTTCTTTGGCCATTGTGTCAATATCTTTTAAAGTATCTTCTACATCTGAGATTCTCCCTTCTATCTCTTGTATGCCATTGTTGATGCTTGCATCTGTAGTTCCTGATCGCTTTGTTATGTTTTTCATTTTCAGGGTTGCCTACCTTTGTGTTTTCTTTATTGTTTCTGCTTCCTTTTTTATATATTGGACTGGTTTGTTCAATTCCTTCACCATTTTAATTGTGTATTTATGCATTTCTTTAAGGAGTTCCTTTATTTCCTCTTTAAGGGCTCCCACCTGTTTTTCTGTGTTTCCCTGTATCTTTCAGTGCATTAATTATAACCTCCTTAAAGGACTCTATTATCTTCATGAGATCTGATTTTAGTTCAGCATTCTGGTTTTTTGGTATGTTGGTATATCCAGGAAATGTTGTGTTTGGAGAATTGGGATCTGATGATGACAAAATGTATTGGCTTCTGTTGTTTATTTTCTGGTGCTTGCCTCTCATTATCTCCTTATCTCTGGTGTTAGCTGGTCTGAATGTCTCTGTCAGGAGACTGACTCCAGTGTCTCTGAAGTGCAGGTCTCCTGGGAGGCTTGAAGACTTGGGTCTAGTTGACCTTCTGGTAGGCCTTCAGAAGGTGGGGTTTTCAAGGGGCCGGCAATCAGCTGATCTGTTGCCCTTGCTATAAAGGCTCTCATGGGAAGCCTTCAGCCTGTGAGATCTTCAGTGGAGCAAGCAAGATGATTATCTGTCTTGGAGGAAGGTGTGTGTGTGTGGTTGTGTGTGTGTGTGTGTGTGTGTTTGTGTGTCAAAATATGCAATGAAGCATGTGGAGAGCTTCTGGGGATGCTCAGCAGGAATCCGACACTGACCAAGGACAAGGAAGTAGGCTTCAGACAGGAATCTGACCTTAGGCTAGAGCAAAGAAATAATTTTAGGCAGAAATCTAAATCTTAAGCTAGAACAAAGAAGTAATTTCAGGCAGGATTCTAAATTTTAGACTAGAACAAGGAACTAGGCTTCAGACATGAAAATAACTTTGGGCTAGGACAGAGAATTTGACTTAGATATTTTATTCATCCTGATAAGCCCTTAGAAACAGTGATCACAGAAATGTTCACAGAATTTTGTTTATTGTCTTCCCTATTCCCTGACTATTTGCATCTACTGTATTGCTAGTTCCTCAACCTAGAACTGACCTTAATATTTGCATGTAATTAAAATGGAATAAAAGCAAAAAGGAAGAGGGGTATAGGATAGGAGGTTTCTAGGGAGGGGAAATGGAGAGAGGGGATGGCATCTGAAAAATAAATAAATAAAATATCCAATAAAAAATTTAAAAGTTAAAAAATAAAAGGTTCATTTTGACAAACTATTTCTCCTTATAATATTTTTAATTGTGTTTTTTGGTGCACTAGAGATGAAGTTTCTAAAGTGATATAGATGATAGATAGATAGATAGATAGATAGATAGATAGATAGATAGATAGAGATACAGACATAGATAGATAGAGATAGAGATAAAGATAGAGATAGAGACAGAGATAGAGATAGATAGTCTCTTCTTATTTCCAGAATTTCCCATGTAGGTTCCTATAATTTTGACACATTAAGAAGATATTGAAGATCAGAATCTTAGTGCATAGTCTTTGTATTGTTCGTTTATATTTAAATTCTGGTAGAATTTTTGTGATCACATCTTTCACAAATAGTGATACCTTCGCTTCTTCTTTGCCAGTTTGTATCCCCTAAATCTCCCTTTGTTTTCTTATTTCTCTGGCTAGAACTTTGAGTACTATACTGAATAGATATGGAGAAGGTGGTCAGCTTTGTGTTGTCCTTGATTTTAGTGGAGTTACTTCAAGTATCTCTTCATTTAATTTGATGTAGGCTTTTGGTTTACTGTATATTGCTATCATTATGGTTAGGTATAGACCTTTAATTCTTAAGACCTCCAACACATTTAACATGAAGTGGTTTTATAAAATATATTTGACAAAATATATTTTGTCAAATTTTTCAAGAGCTAATGAGATGATCATGTGACTTTTTCTTTGAGTTTCTTTATATAGTTGATTATGTTAATGGATTTTAATATATTGAACTATCCCTGTATCCCTGAGATGAAGCTTTCCTGATTATGATAAATGAGAGTTTTGATGTGTTCTTGGACCAATTGGCAAGAATTTTATTGAGTATTTTTGCCGTGATATTCATACAGGAAATTGATCTGAAGTTCTCATTGTTGGATCTTTGGGTGATTCAGAGTAACTGTGGCTTCATACAATGTATTAGTCAGTGTTCCTTCTGTTTCTATTTTATGAAATAGTTTGAGGAATATTGGTAGAAGCTCTTTTTTAAAGTTCTGATAGAGCCTTCTGCCAGTGTCTCCTGCTATGGCAGAGTCCTAGCTAGTCTGCTCCCCTGAAGACATCACAGACTGAGGCATCCTAGGATATTCATTGCACACAGGGCAGCTGACACCACAGTCTGAAGACATTCCAGGAGATCTGCTGCATACCGGTCAAGTGGGCATCTGATCACCAGGTTGTCTGCTCCCCTTAGACACCACAGCTTGAAGGCATCCCAGAAGTTCCTCTGCATGCAAGGCAACTAAGTAACTGACACCACAGTCTGAAGACTTCTCATGGGCTCCTCTGCAATCAAGACAACTGACCCAACAGACTGAAAGCCTCCCTGGAGTTCCACTGCATACAAGGAAATTGAAACCACAGTCTGTAGATCCCCCTGGGGAATCGCTTCACACAGGACAACAGCTTGAGTGCTCCTCTATAGACAAACAGTCTGAAGGCCTCCTAGGAGATCTGCTGCAGCTGGGGCAACAGATCAGCAGCTTCTCTGACTCTCTGAAGACCACAGAGTTGGAAGGCTCCACAGGAGGTCTGCTACAGCTAGGGCTTCAAGCTTATCAGGAGACTTGAAGAAACTCAAGGACAAAAGAGACAGGCTCCAGACAGAGACACCCAGACCAGCAAACACCAGGAATAACCAGATGGTGCCAGGCTGTGGGAATGGCTCCGGATGGTGTCCCACGAGAATCTCTGAAGGCGGGTGAGAGTGGAGGCTGCCTCTGCCTGTGAGGGATGGAGTGCAAGCAGGGAAAGTCTGCTGGCTGCTTCTGCCACCCACCAGCAGTGGCAGAGGAGAGGGGAAAAGTATCACAGCTCTTTGAAAAGTGTTACAGCTCTTTGAAGTGCCCTGGTGAGGCACTGGCTGGCCCACGAAGAGGGAAGAGATTGAGACAGAAGCTCTCAGACAACAAGATGAATCTCGCACACCTTTACTTTTGAGTTGGGCCCATATATATACAGTTTGAGGTGGGTTAAGGTCAGGCGCGAGGGAGGTGGCAGGTAGCCCCTATTGGCTTGGACTGAGGGCTTGGGAATGCCTCATCTGCATGATGGTGCTATTCCTACGTGACTGATGACCATGGGCCTCTCTGTGGGAGGAACTGTGGAGGGCTGAAGCTGGGAGAGCCAGAGGCCTAGGAAGAGCTTAAACACCTTCCGTCCCAGCGGGTATCCAGGATTCCGGTATCAGAGTTCAGAAAGCTCATTCAACCAAGCACCTGAGTTTTTCCCACAGCTTGCTGTCCCACAAGAGGCAAGCAAAAAACTGTAAGCAACAGAAGCCAATATATGTGGGCATCAACAGACACCAGTTCTCCCATGAAAACAAGCCCTGAATACACAAACACACTTGAAAATTAGGAAGCTGACTTAACATCCTATCTCATGAAGACAATAGAGTCCTTTAAAGAGGATATAAACAAACACTGAAAAAAATACAGGAAAACACAATGGCAATGAAAAAGATAAAGGAATTGAATAATGGTTGAGTACCTAAAAGTAGAAGTAGAACCAATAAAGAAAACACAAATGGAAGCAACCCTGGAAATGGAAAACCCAGGAAAGATGCAAGAAATTACAGATCTAAGCATCATCAACAGAATACAAGAAATTGAATAAAGGATCTTAGGTACAGAAGATACCTTAGAGAGATTGACATAACTGTCAAAAAATTCAAAATATAAAAAACTCTTAATGCAAAACATGCAGAAAATCTAGAGAACAATGAAATGACCAAATCTATGAAAAAATGAATAGAGGAGAACAACGATTCCCAGCTCAAAGTACCTGAAAACATCTTCAACAAAATCATAGAAGAAAATTCCCCAACCTAAAAAAGAGATGGCTATAAATGTACAAGAACCCTATAGAACACCAAATAAATGGGACCAGAAAGAAATACTGTCATTATGTAATAATCAAAACACTAACTGTACAGAACAAAGAAATATTTTAAAAGTTACAAAGGAAAAGGGCCAAGTAATGTATAAAGGCAGACCTATCAGAATTATACCAGACTTCTCAACAGAGACACACTAAAAGCCAGAAGAGCTAGTGAGAGGCCATACAGACTCTAAAAGAACATAAATGCCAGCCCAGGCTACTGTACCCAGCAAAACTCTCAACCAAAATAGATGAAGAAAAAAAAAATATTCCAGAAGAAATCCGAATTCAAACAGTATCTGTCTATCAATCCAGCTGAACAGAGGATTTGAGAAGAAAAACTCCAACATAAAGAAGTTACTTACACCGAAGAAAAGACAAGATATTAGTCATCTCACAACAAAGCCAAAGGAAGAGAACCACATGCATATAATGCCACCAGCAAAAATAAACTTAACAGGAATGTTGTGGATAGCCTCAGCCTTGTATTTTGATCCTAGTTCCCAGTGGATAGCCCCAGGCTTGTATTTTGATCCTAGTTCCACCCCCCTGAGAGGGGCTCCAGAGGAGGATTGAATCAATGTTGTGGATAGCCTCAGCCTTGTATTTTGATCCTAGTTCCACCCTTCTGGGAGGGGCTGCAGAGGATGATTGAATCTGTACACAGACGACATCTTGTGAAACTTCTGTCCAATTAAAACCTGTAAAATAAAGGCTAAAGCCAGTGATTTGGCAGTAGTAGGGGAGGCAGAGAAAAAGGCTTAGGGAAGGAGAGAGTGAGAGGAATTCGATATAAAAGGAGGTAGAAGTAGAAGCCAGGAGAGAAGAGAAAGGAGTCGACAAGAGAAGCAGAGGAGAGCAGGAGGAAGTTGAAACAGAAGGAAGCTGGTGCTAGAAGGAAGCCAAGGAGATGGAGGACAACCATGTGGCCTGGATGAACCACAAGTTATAAGGGATTTCATAGCTGGGGATTAGAATAGTGTAGTGCTAAATCTGCCCAATCCAGGCGTGCAATTTATATCATAATTATTGAGTTGTGTTTTCCTTTACTGGTCTCCTTCCGGTAGGAGATTTTACAGCAACAAATTTGGGATTTAAATAATTTCATCCACTAAAAATTGGTGCCCAACATTTAAATAATTTCTACTACACAGGAACTAACAATCATCTGTCTTTAATATCTCTAAATATTAAAGGACTCAACTCTCTATTAAAAGTCATAAACTAACAGACTGGATACTCAAACAGGATTCAGCTTTATGCTGCATACAAGAAACACACCTCAATAACAAAGAAAGGCACTACGGTAATGTAAAAGGCTGGAAAAATGTCTTCCAAGAGAATGGTACCAAGAAAAAGCTAGAAGGTCACCATAATAACCAATGAAATAGACATTGAACCAAAAGTTATCAAGCAAAATGAGGAAGGACACATCATATTCATTAAAGGAAAAATCCACCAAGAGAAGGTCTCAATTATTAACATATATGCCCCAAATGCAAGAGCACCCACATTCATAATGGAAACTTTACTAAAGCTCAAAACACACATTGAACCCCACACAATAATAGTGGGAGACTTCAACACCCCATACTCACCAAAGGACAGTTCATTAAAACAGAAAATAAACAAAGATATGGTGAAACTAATAGAGGTTATGAACTAAATTATTTAACAGATATCTACAGAACACTTCACCGTGAAACAAAAGAATGCACCTTCTTCTCAGTATCTCACAGTACCTTCTTCAAAATTGACCATATAATTAGGCACAAAACAATCCTCAACCAATACAAGAAGATTGCAATAATCTCATATATCCTATCAGATCACCAACACCTAGGGCTGGTCTTCAATAACAAAAAAATCAACAGAAAGCACACATTCATGTGAAAACTGAAAAACTCTCTATTCAGTGATAACTTGTCAGGGATGAAATAAAGAAAGGATGCAAAGATGTCCTGGAATTCAATGAAAATGCTGACACAACATACCTATACTCATAGAACACAATGAAAGCAGTGCTGAGAGCAATATTCATAACACTAAGTGCTCTGGTAAAGAAATTGGAGAGATCCTGCACTAGGGACTTAGTAGCACACTTGAGAGCTCTAAATGAAAAAGAAGCAAACACACCTAAGAGGAGCAGAAAACAGAAAATATTCAAAATGAGTGCTGAAATCAGCCAAATAGAAACAAAGGGAATGATACAAAGAATCAATAAAATTAAAAGCTAGTTCTTTGAGAGAATCAACAAGATAGGTAAACCCTTAGCCAAACTAACTAAAGGACCCAGAGGCAGTAGCTATATTAACAAAACCAGAAATGAAAAGAGAGACATAACAACAGAAAAGAAGGAAATTCAAAAAAATCATCAGACACTACTACAAAAGCCTATACACAATAAAACTGGAAAATCTAGATGAAATGGATGGTTTTCTGGACAGATATCACATACCAAGGTTAAATCAAAAGCAGGTAAACATTCTTTTTCTTTTTTTTCCTGGGTTTTACTGTGTTTATTTGAAAATCAAAACAACATATCTTAACAGAAATATCACCTGTGAGATGCACTCAGTGTTTTCTGCTTTCTAATAGTTACCCTTTAATGCAGGAAGAATGTATCATTTTCTTTTCAAGGGTCTTTCCAGAAAGTTTCTTTATTAAATACTACAGTGCATTTCAGCTGTAATAAAGATACTTACACATACATTCTATTCAACTCAATGAAATATGCATGTCCGTGTTTCCCGCATTGAAAGCCAACTATCTGATAGTAAAAACACTGAATGCTTCTGACAGGTGGTGTTTCTGTTAAGATATGTTGTTTTGATTTTGTCATAAACACAGTAAAACATGGGCATGCATTTTTCATTGAGTTGTATAGAATGTACAAGTAAGTACCTGTGACAATACATGAAAAAATCCATATGTTGTTTCTGTGATATAAGCCAATTATTTTATTTTCTGGTGTTTGGTATGAAGGTAAATATATGACCATATGCTTTGGTCAGACATTAAATGTGATCATGATTTCTTTTTGAAATTATTGATATATATATAATATACAAATGATGTGGGACCATTGAAGTAATGGTATTTCCATACCAAATTATAAGCCTATAATAGAATGACTGATGAGTATACAGTAGTCTTTCGCATTCAATATTTGTCTCCTGTATTTACAATTACTTTTACTTAGTGGATAATAGCTAACATATGCCCTCATATTCATACTCATGTTATTTGCCCTTTGTTTCTAGCTTATTACATGTAGAAAACCATTTTCTTTTTTTTAAATTTATTTAGTTATTTAAATCGCATCATAATTTACTTATTTACACAGGGGTTATAAACACAAAAAGGCAGGATGTGGGGAAGGGAATGGCACCAGAGCATAGGTGTTCAGGGGGAGTACAGATACCTTTCAGAAAAGGATATCAGCTGGGTGTAGTTTCAGGGGACAGGTCACTATGACTCTGCCTATGATTCACTTGTCCTTATCTAAGTTGGTACTGTCCACCGAGTCTGCCTATTTATAAGACCTATGACTACTTGGGCTGGTAAATTTCCACAGAAGCCGCCTGTTTACAATAGCTTATAGCCTGCTGTTTCAGTGTTTTTCTACAGAGACCTAAGACTTGGTGTTAGCATGCATGTATGTCAGGACTATTGCTGACTTTAAGCCTATGGCTGATTTTAGACCTTTAGTGTATATGTAGGGCTGCTCCTGACATCTCCTCCCTTCTCTAAGTATAGAAGAGCCTTGGTGACTCTATTCTTGTGAAGGCGGGGATAGAGGCCTGACCTCCAATAATTGAAGGGGACCTTGTAATGGCTCAGGTCTTCCTTGTCCAGTGAGGCATGAGGGCCATACCCATCCC
Source organism: Mastomys natalensis (assembly GCA_021653895.1). NCBI lineage: Eukaryota > Metazoa > Chordata > Mammalia > Rodentia > Muridae > Mastomys > Mastomys natalensis. Next base: position 203,089 of record JAJTUV010002302.1, on the reverse strand, counting down.
AATGTCTTTTTCCTGGAGAGGGGATACTTTTGACATCAACCCCTATGCAGTCAGGCTTGTCCCTCAGGGACCCCAGATAGATATTTTAAACTTTTATTTATATTCCCTTGCAGTGGTTAGCCTTGCAGCCTAAGCAAGAATTCAGATCGCCAGAAAGAGAGGGTTCTGGGTAGCCCCTCTCTGCTTGGTCTAGGGGTAGAAGTCTCTTCTTTTAGGTTGGGTGGAGACGGGTTTGAGGAACACCCTGTATAAAGTAACACCCTCATTTTGAGTCTAAACATTTATATTTCAATAATTTTAAATAACTGTTACATTTGTAAGATATATGTCAGTATGCATCTGTGATTATGTAAAAAGGCAATGATCATTTATTACATAAGCAAACAATAGATAGTATGGTTTTAAATGATATTTTTCACAGTAGTGTGTCCTCAAATACACAGCAAATCACCAAATTTAGGATCTGAATGCAGTAATTAAGGGTATGCTTACAATGCCAGTATCATTACACTACTATTTTGTTATAAAGACATTTGTTATGTTTATAATGAGTATATCTCAGTGACATAATTTTTCCCTAATTTCTGAGGCACAGTAACTCAACACTACCATCCTACTGAGAACCAGAAACATCTGGAAATTGCAGAGACATTTTTATACCCTAATTATAAATGTATATAAATTAAAAGAATATAAAACATAAAATGTATAAAAACATTCATGGTTTCTTTTGATATAAAAATGAGTTACAAGTCAGTTGTAATGGAGTAATACCATTTTGTCTTTATGTTCATGAGGAAAATAATAACTCCTATCACTTTGCAATCATTTCAAATCTTCTGACCAAGAAACATCAAACCTGTCCCTTCATTCTTAAAAATTCACTCCTATAGATATTATCTGGTTTTCCAGTTGTACATAAGTGCTGCCTTAATATATAAAAATAAACACCTTTGGACATTATTTTATCAGCACACAGGAAAGTGATCCCTTTAAAAAGTTCTGTAACAAGAAACATGAACTTGAGAATGGAACTTGGAAAGTTCAAACATTAACACATGAACACTAAACACTAAGAAAAAAATGATTTACTGGAGCTGTCATGTTGACCTAGTAATCTAACATATTTGTGTGAAGACAACTTTCAGGAATCCACAAAACCAAAATGTGTATAGTGCTCTCATTGCTAAAATATGCAGCTATCCTTAGTAAGATTACTGAAAAAGAAACATAAATGTTAAATGTAAAATGTGTCAGAGGATAAACAACTTAGACTGAATGAAGGAAGATACATGCTTTTTAAGTAATGGGAAAGATGATCTTATAGATAGCTCCACTATTACTATTTTCATGTATTGCCAGCAATAAAATACCACAACTATCACCCTCACAAGTAACAAGGGAAGAAAGTATTAGAATTATTAAAAAAGTTCCCACACTTTTCAAAGAATACAAACATATCACATACAGACAAAAATCTCTTCTTTATTCTCAAGAGACAATAAAAAACTGGTCTTTGTAAGACTTAAAAGCTAGTTTTTATTTATGTATAGTAGTAAAGTATGGAGAGAAATATGAGGTTCACAGTGGAGAATTCTTGTACATCAATATGTAATGTTGAGGTTATATAGTGAGAACATGTAGGGAATTAAATACATGAGATAGTAACTATATATGTATGTGAAAGATCCACTGAAAAGTATAACATCAACCTTAATGTCCCAAGGACAGGGACTAAGAATTATGCCCTAATGGACTGATCAAACTCTATGAAGATTTACTTGCACACACCTAATATAAATCTCACTGAAATTTTCCAAGGGTTCTTTCAATAAAATATCACTGGTTACTGTGCTATAGAACCCGTCAAGAGGAGGACTTTATATGATAAATTAATGTAGAGCATTCTTTTTTCACTCAGCTCCCAGCCTTGTAAATGGCAGGCCTACTGAAAAAGAAAATACATTCTGGATCACTTTATATTGTTAAAATAGCACTGAGTCTCTAAAAGTATTTGGTATTGTTTCTTGGTTTCAGGTAGGGTAAAGACGACAGAAGACATACAGCACTGCCATGATCATCATCCTTAGAACACATGGTTGAGATGACATTTACAAGGAGAAAATCAACAAGATAGACAAACCTTTAGCTAAACTAAACAGGAGACAAAGAAACAGTATCCAATCTATTTTGTGTTCAATAGGCTTCTTTTTGATGTATAGCCATCTCTTTCTTAAAGTTGGCGTAGCTGTCTTCTATGATTTTGTTGAAGATGTTTTCTGGTCATTTGAACTGGGAATCTTCACTCTCTTTTATTCCTATGATTCTTAGATGTGGTCTTTTCATTGCATCCTCCATCTTCTGTATTTTTTTGGATTAGGAGATTTTTTTTAAGTTTTTAATTTTCTTTGATCATTGTTTAAATATCTTCTAAGGTATCTTTCACATCTGAGATTCTCTCTTCTATAGATTGTATGCCATTGTTGATGCTTGCATCTGTAGTTCCTGATCTCTTTCTAAGGTTTTCCATTTCCAAGATTGCCTCGACTTGTGTTTTCTTTATTGTTTCTCCTTCCATTTTTAGGTATTGAACTGCTTTGTTCACTTCTTTCACCTGTTTGACTGTGTATTCATGTATTTCTTTGAGGAGTTTCTTTGATTCCTCTTTAAGGGCTTCCACCTGTTTATCTGTGTTTTCCTGTATTTCTTTCAGTGAGTTAATTATATCCTCCTTAAAGGAGTCTATTATCCTCATGAGATCGGATTTTGGTCAGCATCCTAGTTTTCAGGTGTGTTTGTATATTCAGAGCTTGTGGTGGTTGGAGGACTGGGTTCTGGTGATTCCGAGGTGTGTTGTCTTCCATTGTTTATTGTGTTTATGGTTGCCTCTCACCATCTTGTTATCTCGGCTGTTGCCTGACCAGAATCTCTCTGTCAGGAGCCTGCCTTCTCTGTCCCTGTGTTACTGCAGGAGGCCTGAGGGCTTGGCTGTAGTAGACCTTCTGAGAGGTCTTCAGACTCTGTGGTCTTTAGAGGAGCAAACAAGCTGCTGGTCTGTTGCTCTTGCTGCAAAGGCTTTCTTGGGAAGCATTCAGACTGTGGGGTTTTAAGAGGAGCAGATAAATTGATGTTCTATTCCAGAGGAAGGTCCAGACCCAAAAGAGAGTAGTTATAGCAGCAGAGTGGGTTGCGATGGCTTCTGAATCCTCTGGGCCCTTCGAGTTTCCCAGGTGCCGAGGTTGTTTGGGAGAGCCCCTTTCCTGTTGTCCTGTGTGCAGTAGACCACCTGGGAGTCCTTCAGACCATTTAATCTTTAGAAAAGCTGTCAATCTGATGATATGTCCTGGTGGATAGTGCAGGCCAGGAGAGAGTTGAATTTCGGGGGGGTGTTATGGGGATGGAATGGGTCCCGAGTTCACAGGGCTCCTCAGGGTTCCCAGGTGTTATGGTTATTTGGGAGGGTCCCTTACCTGTTGCCCTGTCTGCAGCTGATATCTTGGGAAGCCTGCAGACAGTGGTGTCTTCAAAGGAACAGAAAATGATCCACAGCCGAATGTGCAGGCAAGACAGAGGGTTTATATTTTTAATTTTTAAATACATAGAAAATGTGTAACTGAAGAGATGGTTCACTGTTTTATACTAATGGTTGCTTTACCAGGAAGTTGGGTGGATTCCCATCATGCATAAAGTGACTCACTCCAGTTCCAGGAAATACAATGCCAACTTTTGTCTTACATAGGCAGCAGGCTTGCAAGTTAAGCAAAGACAGACATAGACACACACACACACACACACACACACACACACACACAATATATATATATATATAATGAAACATTCATCTAATATGTAGTATAAAACTCTATTTTTTCACTTCATTTGATTATTTAGAGGGCTTAGTCCATCATCGCATGTATATTAGGCAAGTGCTTTATTAAAAGCTATTCACCTTGAATTCAGTGACTTCACTAGAATAGCTATACTTGGTATATCTATACTTGATATATGCCTTGGTAGCTATACTTGAATCTTATTTTTTCCATTTTTCCAATGTTGTAGGATGTTGTCCTCACTTCTGCATAAATGTAATACATATGCTGCACTACTGACTTGCATCTCCAGCCTTCATTATTGACCCTTGCTATTAGATTTATTTCCATGGGTTGATTCTGGCTAAATAGGAACATGTCAGTACAAGGAAGTAAATATATTCTTAAATGAAAAACAAATATATTCCAATATATGATGAATAGATATACAATGTGATTTTTATACTTTCAGGAATAAAATATGATGAAGTGGTGATTCCTATGTTTTATTTTCAGGATGCTGACATTTAAAGTCAATTCTGTTTCTAGTGTCACTTCTTATGTCAGAAGTTTTTTCAAATGGGCTATTTCCTACTCTTTCATAATCTCCACAGTTATTTTACAGACTGTTCCATATATCCCTGTAGGACTTAAGCAATTTCATCTTCTTTGCGAGGAAAGACATGAACTCCATGCTCATGGGCATGGACAATCTACTTCAAGTAACTGCTGCTTTCCCAAAAATGGGTTAATTTTTTAAAGACTTATTTATACTCCAACTCATTCTCATTATTCTACTTTATTGCTTTTGAAGTTTAAAATGTTTATATAATTTTCTTTCTTCCTTTTACTCTCTTGAAAAGCTCCCATATTGACCCTCCAATTAATGCTCTCTCTCTAAAATTAATGATTAATTGATTGCTTTCTTATCCTTTGATCCATATATATTGTCTGAAGAAGCATGTACATTAAGAAGTGTAAATTTTCAGAATAAATTATAACTATATTTGTGGTTTCTGAATAACTAGAATTTTCTTAGTAATTATTGAGCATTCCAAACAGCTATTATACTGATCAAATATTCTCATCCTGTATATTTGTTTTACTATATAAGAGATTTCCACATATATATATGTGCATGCCACATGCATTTCAGTATTTGTGGAATTAAAAACTCCTAGATATGGAAATATACTCAGCTGTAAGTCATGATAAAGGTGCTGGAAATTAAATCTTGATTCTTTGCATGAATAGCCAGTGATCTTACAAATCATCTCAGTGCCTCCAAGATAACATTTGAAAAGTCTAGAAAAACAAAAAGAACTCACAACACATCATATAGTGTATGACTTCCTAATGGAGTAAGTATACTTACTGGAGAAGAGAATGTTAGTGGTAAAGACTCAGTGTAAGTAGAGGGGAAGGCCAAGATATCTTACTCAAGTTCACTCTAATGATCCCTCAGATTAGTATTCTCATATGTAAGAGAGTATCCAGAAGTTAAAACTTCAGTGACAACCGACTTCTAACCAGGGTCACTTAAGAGCACTGGATGATATTCTAGAGGGCCTGAGTTCACTTTCCAACCCCTACATGAGAGCTAGTAATCATCACAAAACCAGTTCTTGGGATTCAAAGCTGTATTCTTGTCTCTGTGGTTCCACAGACACATTATTAAACATCCTAATATAGGAAAGAAAATATCATATTTTTTACAAACAAAATATAACACTAACAAATTGGTCCCAGGAATATTTATACTATAAATTATCTATCATTGGCAGTTCTTATGTAAAGAAGTATCATTAAGACCCACATATTTCTTCAATAATAATATTACAAATTTAGAGAAATTTCATGTCCAGAGTTATCTGAAATTCACACATATTAAGAAAGTTTATATATATATATATATATATAGATAGATAGATAGATAGATAGATAGATAGATATACATATGTATATATATAGATATATGTATATATGTAGATAGATAGATACATATGTACATAGATAGATAGATAGATAGATAGATAGATAGATAGATAGATGTAGATAGATAGATAGATAGATAGATAGATAGAGAGTAGTCTCTTCTTATTTCCAATATTTCCCATGTAGGTTCCTGTTGAGTTGAAGTGTGCATGTGACCTGTTGGGTTGAGGTGAGGATCCTGCCTCTGTCTCGCTATGTGGCTAAGGCCTCTCATGGGGACAGAAGCATGGGAGTTTTTCTGTGTTCACTTCATGCTGGTGCCTGCAGACATCAGTCTATGCAAAGCCACAGGCCTCTGCTCAGAGGTGGAGAGCACAGTCTGAGGTCCTGCAGGAAAACAGAGCTTTTGGCTTGGGGTTCCCTGGGCTTATAGGACTAAATTGGTAAGCAACTGTTACATTTCATATAATTGTAAAGAATTTCTTATTTCTGCAGGTGTGTGCATATATTTGTGTGTGTCTGTGTGTGTTTGTGTGCATGTTTGTGTGTGTGTGTGCATGTATGTGGTGTGTGTGTGTGTGTGTGAGAGAGAGAGAGAGAGAGAGAGAGAGAGAGAGAGAGAGAGAGAGAGAGACTGTATTATTTGGAAGAGTATAATGGAACGACCATACCAGAGACTCTGGAAAGAGACATGGAACCATAACTGTAGAGAGCTTTGGGGGTTGTTTAGCAGGAATCTGACAGTAGACAAGGAGAAGGAAATGGGCTTTAGGCAGGAATCTGACATTGGGCCATGACAAGGAAATAAATTCAGGCAGGAATCTAATTTTAGGCTAAAACTGAGAAGTAATTTCAGTCAGGAATCTAAGTTTAAGCTAGAACAAAGAAGTAGGCCTCAGGCATGAATATGACTGTGGGCTAGGACAGGGAAGTAGGCTCAGATACTTTTGTCATCCTGATAAGTCCTTAGAAACAATGATCCTGAGAGAGTGATTGTGATTTCCTTTGTGAGGGACTTTATTTATTGCCTTGTTTGTTCCTTGACTATTTGCATTTATTGTATTGCTAGTTCCTCAACCTAGAACTGACCTAAATACTTGCATGTAATTAAAATGGTTCAAAAGCGATTTGGGAAAAAAAGTCTCACAACTGGCTGGAATCATGCTACAATGTTGTCTAATCAGTTTTATTTCTTTTTAGTCCTCAACCTGAGCTGGAGAACCTGTTGACTGACTGAGCTTTCTTGGTCACATAACTAGTAAAGCACTAAATACAACTGAGTATGCATATGAAAAGATATAACAAAGTTCAATAACAAGATGACCACAACTAACATAAAACTTCAAAAATAATTATAAATATTAATACCCTCAATCGCCAAACCAAAACCAGACTTACCTAATAAATCAAGGAGCATATTTATCTATTCTCTTTCTGTAAGAAAATCATCATATTTTAAAGATAGATCTTGAAGTAAAAGATTAGCCAATGACCTCTAGTAAAATGGAATGAGAAAGCAAGCCAGAATTAACTACTCAGTATTTGACAAGAAATATTCAAACTATGATTAATCAGAAGAGGAAAAAAAAGAATACTTCATTCTAACCAAAGGAAGACTTAACCAAGAATACATTACTATCACAAATGTACATGCATCATTACTATCACAAATGTACATGTACCAAACTCAGAGACAGTCAATTTCATTAAAAAAAAAAAAAAAAAAAAAAACCTGCTACTTGAATGAAAGACACAGATTATTACAAACAATTCACAAGTAACGGATCACTTCAATACCTGCACTTTCTCCAATAGATATGTCATCTGGACAAGAAATAAATGGAGAAACATCAAACCCTATTGAAATCATACATCAAAGATATTTAAAAAGATACTATGTGTTGTTTAAAAAAAATAAAAACGGATGCTGCAGAGGGTACCAGGAGGAGAAGTTTATTTAGGGCAGAGGAGAGAGCAGAGAGAGGTGGAGGTGGCGGCCGGACATGACCACGCGGAGGGGGGAGGGGAGAGGGAAAGGGTCAGATAAGACCTGCAGACGCGGGGACACAGGAGCAAGAGAGCAAGAGAGTGAGGAGGAGCCAGACAGCCCCTCTTATAATAGTGGGCAGGGCTACCTGGCCGGTGCCAAGTAGCTTCAGGGAGGAGCATACCTAGCTGTTGCCAGGTAACTGTGGAGGTGGAGTTTAACAGAATGCTAACACTATGAGTATAAATATGAAAACACATAACAAAGTTCAATTACAGGATGAACAGATTTGAAAGAAAATGCATCAATAGATTCATAGGGAGTGTACCCCAACTGTGGCCTTGTTGGTGGAGATGTGGCCTTATAGGGAAAGAAATTCATGGGGACTGGGCTGTGGCGTTTCAGAAGCTCAAGCCGGGACCAGTGGTTTAGTCTATTTTTCTGCTGCCTGCCTTTCCAGATGTAGGAGTCTTGCCTACTTCTCCAGCATCATGTCTGCCTCCATGCCACCATGCCTTCTGCCATGATGATAATGGGCTAAACGTCAGACCAAGTTAAACTTTTTCCTTCATAAGATCTGCCCTAGAAAATACCATGCTGAGTGAGATAACCCAATCACAAAAGTACACACATGGTATGTATTCACTCATAAGTGGATATTAGCCCAAAAGCTGGCAATACACAAGATACAACTCACAGACCACATGAAGCTCATGAAGAAGAAAAAACAAAGTGTGGGTGCTTCAGTCTCTCTTAGAAGAAGTAACAAAATACTCATGGGAGCAAATATGGAGACAAAGTGTGGGAAAGAAACTGAAGGAGGGGGCCTCTGGGGACTGCTCCACCTGGGTATCCATTCCATGTGCAGTTACCAAGGTAGACACTGATGTGGATGCCAGGAAGTACATGCTGACAGGAGCCTGATACAGCTGTCTCCTTAGAAGTCTGCCAGAGCCTGATGTATACAGAGGCAGAAGCTCACAGCTAACCACTGAACTGATCATGGGGTTTCCAATAGAAGAGTTAGAAGACTGAAGGAGCTGAAGGGCTTTGTGGCCCCATGGGGAGAGCAACAATATCAACCAACCAGAGTTCCCAGGGTCCAAATCACCAGCCTGGGAGCACATAGGGAGGGGCCCATGGCTCCAGCTATATATTTATGGGAGGAAGGCCTTGTTGGGAATAGATGGGAGAGTAGGTCCTTGGTCCTGTGAAATCTGGATGTCCCAGTGTAGGGGAATTCAAGGGCAGGGAGGTGGGTGTGTGGGGGGTGCATATCCTCATAGAAGCAGAAGGAGGGGTGATGGAATAGGGGTTTTCTGGTTGGGGGGAATGGGGAGAGGGGATAACATCTGAAATGTACATAAAATATCCAATAAAATATTAATTTAAAAGAAATAAAGAAAGATCTGCCCTGGTTATTGCATCTCATCACAGCACTAAAGCCTTAACTAAGACAGATGCCCACAGAAAATTCTACCCAGCACCAGTGAACAGATATTTTACTCAGGAGCAAATGAAAATATTTCTAAAATAGAACACAAAACAAACCTTTACAATTCAAAAAGATTGAAATTACTCCATGATTTTGCTTCACCACAGTATAATAAAAAAATGGGCAGGAAAAAAATAAAGATTCTAGTAAATATATAAATTAATGGCTGTTAAACAACTGTTTAAAAATGATGAATGAACTAAAGAAGAAATTGAGAAAAATAGGACTCTGAAACTAAAAGCACATGGAAGAAAAGTCTCAACAAAACCTTAAGAAACCTTAAGAAAAATATCCTAAAATTTATATAGAATCACAAAATACCTCAGACAGCCTACGTAACTGAGGGGTAAAAACAATGCTGAAGTAATTACCATTCTAGATGTTAAGATAAACTACAGAGCTATATTAATAAAATTATGTCCCTGGCACGAGACAGATACACATGACAAAGATATCAAAAGCATAAGCTGCAGAAGAGAAAAAATCCTCAACTAATGGTGCTGAGAAACTGGATATCCAAATACATAAGAAAGACGTTAGACCAGTATCTATCACCTAATACAAAAATAAAGACCAAGTTGATTAGAAATAAAAACCTAAAACACTGAAAGAGCCAAAAGGAGCATGGGAACTATCTCAAATGTTATCAGTATAGGCTTTCTGAATGGGCCCATGAATTATAGCTGGCAACTGATAAGTGGGATTTTATGAAACTAATGTTCCTGCATATCTAAAGAAGTAGTCAAACAGGAGAAAAGGGATCCCACAGAATGGTCGAGAATCTTTGCCAGCTTTACATTTGACAGCAGATATGTTCAGGATATAGAAAGAACTCAAGAAAAAATGAATCAAAATAACAAATGACCAGCTCAAAGAAGTGTGCCAGGGACCTGTACAGAGACTTGTAAAAAGAAGAAAAAAAATGACTAAGAAATCCCACCAAAATAACATCCTTAGCTTATAGGAAAATTCTGATTAAAAGCATTTTGATAACTCATTTTACCTCAATCAGAATGGCAAAGGTTAACCAAAAATTGGATGACACATGCAGTAGTAAAATCCTATTCAAGCCATGGAGTCCCAGGAGTGGAGGTATGGTGGGAGGAAGGGCGCCTTCATCTAGACTGTTAAAGTAGAGTAGGGGGGGAAGAATAATGAAACACACCTATGTTCTAGCCCAGTAATACAAATGTATCCCTATCAAAGAGAAGCCATTATTTACACAACTATTCACACTCTATGCTGTGCATAGTTTTCATTGGGGTCATTTGCACTAACATGCATCATACCTACAGTGCCCCAGAAAATAGAATCACTGACTTAATTCATCTCTGCTTTTTGAAACAAAGCCGTTTTCTCCTGACAGGTTCACTCAGTGTTTGTTGGGGAGGAATACTTAGATGCATTTCTAAGGTACTATATTTCTTCATGGTACTGTGTTCTCACATATGAATATTCAGTGGACGGACCCAATGACCTATTATTATGGGGAATCATAACCATAGATATTCAGTGATTCTTGGAGGAAAAAAATACTACAGAAAATCAAATTTCAGATTCAGTCAGAAAAATTGATTTCTGTATTAATGTGAAATTGATTCTTTGGAAATTAGTGCAACAGAATCACTAGTTTCATCTGAATGAGACACATGAATGGAGCATGTACATAACAGTGGTTGCTGACACATATCCATAAAAAAGGGAGAATATTATGTGACTCATGGAGATGCCAGAATGCAAAATTAGGATGGATAGTCTCCAGTTCTACAGAGCATACTGTCTACTGTTGGTCATCAAGAGTTGGACAGGCCTGACATGGGCCTGTTTTTGCCATTTACCCTTTCATCTACCAAAGTTTCATGTGATGTGACATGCAACATGTTTATATCATCATAAATGGCTTTCCCATGAGTAGTTCCTTGGTTCACATCCGTGACTGAATTCCCTAAGGTTCATATCTTGGGACTGAATCTCTGTAGTCTTGAGTGAAATCATACTGCCTACGGCTGTAGAATATTCTTTAAAAATATTTTTTATTCATAATGAATTTAGAAACTCAGATTCAAAGCCTGTGGGTATGACTTATTGGGCAATTCCAGATGGGAGTGAAGGGTCATTTCAGAAGGAACTTGGGATGATTAAAGTTATCATTTCAGTCACCAATAAAATTCTAAACAAACATGCACACACATGCATATGTGTGCTGGACACTGCACAGTTCACCTTCCCATGCTCACAGAGAGGCAGATATTTTGCTAATATGCAGTTCTTTTGGATTTCTATCTCTTGGTTTCTGCAGATTCCAATGCTTGTGTGCTATTACAGAAGCAGTGAGTGCTTAGTAAGGATGAACTACCGTTTAAATGGAAATGGAAATGTGGTGATTGTTGGATTTTTCCCTGCTTATGCTGCCTACCCGCTCAACAAAACAACTGATTGGAGGATGACTAAATTTACCAGTGAGCTTATGATCGAGTAAGTCCTTTATTCATTTATTCTGTTTCAATGTTTGGCATTCCTATGCCCTGGAAAAGTACAGAATCAAACATCATTATTCCAACACTTTACCACTTTAAGACATTTCCTTTCTTCCATTTCTACATCTCCTTGCACTGCTGTCTTCTTAGTGATACATCTGGTACTTTCAAAGGAGAAGAAGTAATTTGGGATTTTTCCACCCTATCCTCACAGTGGGAATTTCCCCCATATTATCTGCCATGCCTATAACTCCTCAGAGTTGGAATGTTTTCAATGTTAGCTCTGCAGGAGAAAGATTATCTACTAATAGAGTATTTGAGGAGCTTCTGGAAGTCTAGCTGTGCTCCTATGAAGAGGGATAATGCTACTGAGGTTAGTTTCCAGCAATTTCTTTGTGTGTCACTGGAGTGACAAATAATGTATGTGTGCTGATAATGAGTTGGGAGCAGGAATGTCAAAATTAGACATTGAAACTTAGTTTTTGATTAAGAAATAACTTCATCTGTCTCAGATGGTTTATCTAACTTTTAATATTTGTATTCTTTGACAACTTACCATGTTTACCTCTTTGCTGCATGTATATCCATTGTGTATTTGTCCATTGTCATGAATGTGTTTCTCTGTACACATAGATTATTCTTGGCCTCTGAAAATTGTTTTTGGCATTCTCAAAGATACAAGATCAAACACACATCAGACAAGTCGGCTTGAGTTTCTTAGATCCTGATTATGAGAAACAATCAGCATCTTAGTGTTTAAAGGAAGAAAGTTGTATTTTATACCAGGCAGACATGTCAATTGCTGTAGATAACCACACAATAAGTATTTGAAATGAGATTTATAGCTTGCACTCAAGTCTCAACTCAGCAATGGAATATGGATTAATCCCATGAATTAATCCACTTTAATCAGGTGGTAGAAACATTTTGTATATTTTGAACTTATGAAGTATTCATTTACTGTCTTCTTAATTTTGATAGCAAGAAAGTTAAATTCAATTAGAAAATTAGACTTCTGTGGCTTGTTTAATATAAACAAGAAGAGAATGCTGTGTAACCATAATTTGGTATGATTTTAGAAATAAAACCAAAACAAATTTACAATTATAAAAGCTATAAAAAATAACACAAATGATTTAAGCAACACATTTTTAGATTATACTTTTAGTAGAGGATGGTGCACATGCAAGCATATACTCTTTAAGGCTCACAATTACTTTCATATATTTAATAAATTTTTTACATAGGTGTAAGAGACTTTAAATTGAAAGAGAAATTGTTCTGTCTTTTTTCATTTAAATTTCATGTTCTAATTGTAGCTACAAAATTATACTTAATTGCCATAACTACAAAAGAACGAAAGTAGTACAACTAGATTATTTTCAATGATATATTTTTGTGTGGTCTAATTTTCTAATTGAATTTAACTTTCTTAATGTCAAAATTAAGAAGACAGTAAATCAATATTTCATAGATTCAAAATATACAAAATATGTCTACCATCTGATTAAAACAGATTAATTCATAGGACTACATATGCACACTATAGTATCTTCTAAGCATGGTAGTTAATTTTCCTTTACAGCAATAATGAAAGACAGTTTCTCTCATTGTGTACTGGAGTAAATTAAAATGTAGCTGGCTTAGCATGGACTTAGTATGTCCAAGTTGCATTTTACCAGTTATATATGCATTTGTATATTAATAACTTGACAAGATTCATGTATTAGAAGAAAACAAAAAGTCAGATTTTCAGGATTTTTTTCTACTTTTTTGTGAATATTTCCAGTTTTCAGTATTTTTCTAATTAAAGGACATAATTGTCTATTTACTGATTACTTGGCAACTTTTTACAACATAATGTTTATTTAAAATAGGTCTGACATTTCATGCTGACGGTATAAAATTAAACAAACATTTAGTTGTACAAGATATCTTTATCAGTTCTCAAACTCTATTTTTCAGATATGGCACATTTTTCCTGTTTTGTTCTAAAAACATTTGCACCAGTTTCTTTAAGTTTTTCATTGACAAAGCTACAATTATATTTATATACATTCTTTTATCATCATGAAGTATCTATTTGTGGGATAGAAGATGACAATTCATCCTATGTGAAATGTACAATGATTAAATCATGAAATTGAACTTATCCTCTTTTTTAACTAAACTCATGTTAATTGTACATCTTATTATAAACCATGTTCTCTCAAACCAAGTATCTTGATAGGCATCATGGTGGTGCATGCCTTTAATTTGAGCATTTGTGAGGAACAGACAGGTAGATCTATGTTTGCAGGGCAAGCATGATCTATACAAGAATTCTGAAACACTCAAATAAATATATTAAGTACTCATTTAGAAATAGAGTATTAGATTCTCTTAAGTGTCAAAGATTCTTTATAAGTAAAACTAGAAAAACAACCTAATGTGTAAATATCTTTTGGTGAAATTTCATATATAATGCTGTTTGGGGAGGATATAAACCAATGTGTTTGTGTCTTGATTCCCAGGAGAAGGAAATGCCAAGTTCTAGGTCTGTGTGCTCACAGTAAGACAGAGAACCATTGTCCCATATAGTTTTGCATTGTTGTTTATGTAGTGCCCTATATAAAAGAGTCCTTATTTACATCATGTGGTCTCTATGAATAGAAAATGCTTTCAAACTAATATATTTTCTGTTAAAATGGTCTTCTTACATTTTGAGGATCCATAAACCATTGGTTGATAGAGAACAAAGGGTGCTTGGGACAGAATGCTCACATTTTCAAGACATTTGGAAAATATTGTTTTATGTGAGTGGGTCATTGAAGGCTGCCAGGTACACAATGGACAAACAATACTTGCCATAAACATGACCTTTATCTAGAAGTTTAAAAGGCACAAAGTGTTTTACATTCAGGGGTAGAACTGAGTGATAAAATAACTTAACTTCAGAATTTCTCTATTTAATTATTTTTGAAAGTGGTGTACTGAATTGACTCACCATCTCTGTGCTTGAGTTGATCTGTGCTTTTAAATCTAATGTTGCTTCATTACAGAAGTTGGCTATTCCTAGGTTTGAAGTGCATATGATTAAGATGGTAATAGTTTAATTCTTCCTGTAATGAGTATAAAGTATGCTTGATTATCTCTTTTGAAGACTTTTTTTTGTTGTTTTTTGTTTTTTTTAATGTCTACTATGTTACATCTGAGGATAGCTATGCCTGCTTATGTTTCTTTTTCTTATTGGTTTTATTTTCGTTCAAGCCAACCACAACTTTCCCTCCCTCCACTAATCCCAGCCACATTCCAAATCATTTCCCCTCTGATCCATGCCTCCATTTCTCTTTAGAAAACAACAGGCCTCTCAGGGTACCAGCCCAACACAGACAGCATAACAAGGTACTATAAGACTCAGGACAAACATTCACATCAACGTTGAGTGAAGCAATACAGGAGGAAAAGTGTCTGAAGAACAGACAAAAGAATCAGAGACATCTCAACTCTCACTACTCATAGATCCACAAAATCACCAAACTGAATGACCATAACATATATGCAGAGGACCTATCACTAGTATTTATTCTTAGGCTGTGTTTTCTGTGTCCACAATTTCTCTGGCTCCTGTAATATTCTTCTCTTCCACAGGTCTCCAGAGCTCAAGGATAGACCAATGCAAATCTCCAATTTGGGTTCTCACCATCTAATATTTGGCGTAGGATCTGCATAGCTACCATCAGATCTCAGTGGAGGCATCTTGATAACTATTGAACTAGGCACTGATTGGTAGAACAAAATATCACTGAGAGTCATTTATAATTTTGAACCCTAGGTCTCTGGCTATTCAACCTCTGATTCTGCTCAACTAGACAGTATTCAGTATGGTTCACTCTCGGTGTGGGGTCAAATTAGACAGCATTGTTTGGCCAATCACAATGTCTACCTCTCCAATACCTCACACTCTATAGAAGGAAATTTAGTGAAGGTTTTGTGGCATTGATGTCTGCCAAGGACCAGCCTTGGCTTGAAGAGGGTTTCTGAGAAAGGGGTGTCTAGAAGTAATTAAAAAAAAAAAACAATTCAATGTCAAATCATGGTTTGCAAGTTGATAGCTATTGTTCCTCAAGACAATTTACAAATTTGGTTCTCTCTCTCCTCTCTGTCTCTCTCTCTGTCTCTTTCTCTCTCTCTCTATCTTTGTGTGTGTGTGTGTGTGTGTGTGTGTGTGTGTGTGTATGATTTTTGCTTAAGGCAGCTTTCTCTTGCTATTCTAATATCCCTGGATAGCTAATTTCTTGCAGATCAAAGCCTAATTATTTATTTATGTATCAATTTAGTCATCCACTTGGTTCCCTTTTGATCAACATATGAATCTGCTTCTCATGAACCCAGTCACTTGATTTTTAGAAAGACATACCAAGCATATTTTTAACATTACTAAAGAATTCAGAGATCTGGTAGCCTTTCTTAAACAGGCAATATGCTACCTGGATGAAGTTACCATTCTTAGAATGCCTGATCTAGACCTAAACGCCTTCTGTTCCAGGCTGACCTTGAACTCAAAATCTGCCTGTCTTTGTAAGCATAAACAAACACAAAAAACTTAACTGGATGGGATTTTGCCCAGCAATCACCACTCCCTAAATCTCTTTATCTCCTTCTTAGTATGTTACTGACAAGCTGGTTCATCGTGCAGTTGCCTCTGTTCATATAGATCAGTGAAGCTCCATATGCAATTCACATTACAGCCTTATATTTTGTATACTCAAAAAATTTTATATTTTTGGACTCATGTTTTCAGAGTTTTTTCACACAGCCTTAAGTGTTGTTCTGAATGTCATACCCTTTACATTGTGCTGAGACATTAGCCACACCCTCACCTCTTATGAATCATGCTGTTTTTGATTACCATCAAGTTATTAACTTGGGCAGGGAGATATGCACTGATAACCACGGCAGGGAGAATATTTCCCAAACTTAACTATACACACTACACACACACACACACACGCACTGCATCAACAATTGTGGAGGCTCATATCGTGCTGGGTTTGTTCCAGGGACAGGAACCATGCCATGTTTTCCCTTCCATGGCCAAACCAGACTCAGCAGATGCTCCAGTCCCACCACTGAAATGTCTGCCTGGTTAAAAAGATGGATGGTTCAGGCTCCTTATCCTCCTTTACATGGAATCCTCACTAGAATCCTACTTGTCATCTTTGTAGAATTCTTGAAGTATCTACTGTACTAGGTTTTCACATTGCTCCCACAGATTTCTATCATTGCATTCTCTCCTCCATATCTTCACCCACGCAATCTAATCTCTTCTGTTCCCATTCTTACCTTCCCACAGTATACCTACAAAAACTTTTCTATTTCCTCTTCCCAGGGAAATCCATGCATCCACCTCAGAGTCCTCTTTGTTAATTAGCATCTCTTGTAGCACGATTATCACTCACCTGTAAACTAATATCTATTTATATCGTATTTCTCTTTCTAAGTGGGTGTTGCTGACTCAAGATGACTTTTTCAAGTTTCATCAATTTGCCTGAAATTTTCATAATGTCATTTTTAACAGTAACATTTCATTTTAATATAGATATAAAATCCATTTTTCTATCCATTATTCAGCTGAGGGAAATCTTGATTGCTTCAAGGTTTTGGCTTTTATGAATAAATCCACTTTAATCACAGTTAAGAATACAGCAAGTATTCTTATACAAGTATGAACTACCACCAGCAATGGAGGAGTGTTCCCCTTGCTCCTCACAAACATGTGCTGCACTTGTGTTATTGATCTTAGTCATTCTGACAAGTGTAAGATGGAACCTCAAAGTCACTTTGACTGCTTTATCCTGATGTCTAAGGATGTAGAACATTTCGCTAAGTCATTTACAATATTTTGAATGTTCTCTTTTGATAATTCTCTCTCTAGTTCTGTACCATGCATTTATTTGAATTAATTGGCTTGTTTCTAGTTTCCTGAGTTCTTTATATATTTTGCACACTATCAGATGTATCAGATGTAGACCCACCAAGTGCAGGCTATTACTGTTGCTCTTGGCTACTCTCTAGAGCATAATGGTAAGACCCTATTAAAGAAGAAAATACATACCTGAGTTAATGCATACAGAAAAATCAAACATAATGTTATCCTGGAGATTCATTCTTGCTAGCTAGCTTTTTCAATGTGATATGATGCTCTGAACACTGTCAGAAGTAAAGAGTAAACACAAAGCACATGTAAATATCAGCTTTTTGAGTTATATCAGTAAACATGGTAAGATGTGTCTCCTAGTACAAGAGTAAAATGAACACTGAGCTGATTATGAATAAATCTAGACAAATATGAAAAGATTAATTCTCCACTGAGGGTTTCATTCTATAAGGTTGGTCTATAGGCACGACTCCACAGAATTTTCTCAATTAATGATTGATGTGTAAGGACTGAGACTACTGTGTGAGCTACCACCCAGGACAAGTAGTACTGTGCTATGTTAGAAATCAGGTTAAGTAATTCATGAGCAGCAAGCCAGAAAAATTTGCTCTATCATGGTCCCTGCAAAGTAGGTTCCCATCTCCAGGCTCTTACCTTGATTCCTGTCTGGGTTTCCATTTTATGGACTTGTAAGCCAAAAAATTCTTTTATTCCCCAAGTTGCACTTAGTCATTGTTTTGCCATCAGAACACTAAGATAGACATCATGGGAGTAATGAGCCATTCTGTAATTGAAATCCTGCTTGACATGACAGACTTATCCTGAAGTCCTTGTTTGTCCAGTCTTTATGAGCACTAAAGACCCAACAAGTGAAATTTCTATATCTTCTGTGGATCTGAAACTGTGCTACCTACATATCATTATCCCCCACTTTCAGGATTCTCATTCACTATGTTTGGTGTATGGTACTACTGCATCAGTTTCTATAGTTTATTATTAAAATGTCTATATAACATTGGCATAGTCAAGAAAGGGATCAAAGTCATAAAAGCCCACAGCACCTCAATGATTGAAGGAGTCCAAGAAGACAAGTCCTCAACTGTAACATAAACAGGGGTATTCAGTGTAAGGCGCCTGAGTCAGTCAGTCATTTGTGAGCCTAGCCAACATAGTATTTTGTAAGTTTTTGTGGTATCTTGATCATCTGGTTACACTTATTTCTCCCCAATTTTCAATCTCAAGTTTACTATGTTTTGGCTCTGCATCAAGTTTCTATCAGCTGTGATAAAATGGCTCTGAACATGGCTAGTCAAGAAGCAAAGTAAATGAGAAAATGTACAGGAAGAGACATGAATGGCGTGGGGTTAATAGACATTTGGCAAAACTAGAACTTAGTGATTGAAAACTTCAGAAATAAAACATGATCCTAGCTAAGATTCCCAGCAATGGGAGATATGGAGCCTAAGGTGGCATCTCCTATCCAGAAAGACTCCAGTGGAAGATCTGGACACAGCCAGACAAAAAATCCTTTGACCTACAATTTTTCCTGCCTACAACATGTGCTGGGGAAAGGTAGCACAAAAACTGTGGAGTGTCCAAGCAGTGACTGGTCCAGCATGAGATCCATGTTATTAACAGGAGCAGATCATGACACTGCCTACAGTCTCAGGACTCATAATCTAGATATCCCAGAGACCTAGGATGAAGTAACAGCATATTCTACTATAATCATAGAAGCTACTATTTTTAATTGGTGGTGATAAACACAATGATGCACAACAATGCAAGTGCAGAGAATAAGAGACAACAGATTGCTCATCACTGAAAGGAACACACCTCACTATCACACTCACACAATTCCAAGGATCATTATGAAAGAAAGTCCATAAAATATATAAGAGCTAGAGGTGATGGTGACTATATGGAAACATCTGGACATAACATAGCAGCTGCACTCTGGTACTTACCACAATTGTAACAGTATGGACTAGACCTGGGTTAGCCCAGAACAGACTGAAGCTCAGTATTCAGAAAGGAGTCGAGCAATTTCACACAAAGCTAGCTATTTGAGTGAATAGCAAATTTTAGTTGCTGAAGATGAATAAGACAATTTTCTGTAAGGATTATAGCTTCATAATTTGACAACATTTCAGCAGGAGATCATTTACCAGAATACTTTAAAGACTGATTGTCTTAAAGGGCAAATATTACAAGGACAAAGAGTAGGATGGACAATGGAATGTCTTGATAGAGTTAGTGAAGATGAATGTCAAAAAAGATAATTTGTCAAAATTCCAGATTATCAGGAAACATGTAAAAACCCTGGCATTCTGAATCTGATAGAAAATAAAGTAGAAGATGCACTGTCTCTTGATTAGTTTGGTTAATGATTTGTCTGTCCTGTTGATTTTCTCAAAGAACTAGTTCTTGGTTTTGTTGATTCTTTGTATTGTTTTCTTTGTTTTAACTGATTGTTTCAGCCCTGATTTTGACTATTTCCTGTCTTTTACTCTTTTTTGGTGGTGCTTGATTTTTTTTTTTTTTTTAGAACTTTCAGGTGTATTTTAAATTGCTGATAGATGAATTTTCTAATTCTTTATAGAGGCATTTAGTGCTATGAACTTTCCTCTTAGTATGTTTTCATTATGTCTCATAAATTTTGGTATGTTGTGACTTCATTTCATTTAATTCTAGAAAGACTTTAATTTCTTGCTTTACTTCTTCCCTGACCATTCAGTAGAGAATTATTCAATTTCATGAGCATGTCGCTTTCTGATGTTTTTTGTTGTTGTATCCATGGTGATCTGATAAGATATGAGGCATTATTTCAATTTTCTTGTATGTCTTGTGTCTTCTTTGTGACTGATTGCTATGGTCAATTTTGGAGAAGGATCCATCAGTGCTGAGAAGGTATATTCCTTTTTGATTTAATTAAATATCTGTACTTGTCTTTTAGGTCATTTGATTCATTATATCTTTAGTTTCATATTTTTCTATGTTTAGATTTTGTCTGAATGTCCTGTCAATTGAAGAGATTAAAGTCTCCAACTATTAATATTTTGGGTTCTATGTATGATTTATTGTAGCAGTGTTTCTTCTACAAATGTGCCCTTTGGGGCATAAAATTCAGAATTTAGTATTATCTTTTGTTTGACGCATGTGAAGTATCCTTCCTGTCTCTAATATAATTTTGGATGGAAACATATTTTATTAGATATTATGATGTCTACTCAGCTTGCTTCTTGGTTCTATTAGCTTGGACAACTTTTTCCATGCCTAGATTCTGTGGTAATGTCTATCTATATTGTTGAAGTGTGTTTCTTTTACGCAGCAGAATATAGATCCTGTTTTGGAAACCATTGTTAGTCTGTGTCTTTTTGTCTATGTATTGAGTCCATTGATGTTGAGAGATATTAATGACCAGTGACCTGAGCTGACTCAGCCATACTTCTAAGCATGGTTCTCATTATTAGGAATTGACTGGAATGATTAAATAAGAGAAGAGCAAGATTTAGGGATCCACCATTCTCCTGAACTCCTAAACGGAACTAAAACAATCCACCAGTGTTGCCCTGTGAGATACATGTGTACTGGGGTTCAAGCTCATGTCTTATTCTGAAATGGCAAGCATTTTCCATAGGAAGCACTTTCTCAATCCCAGTGTTCATATTTTTAGATAAAAATAGTGATAAACATTTAATATCTTAGAATCCTAACTCCTCATAGTTTGGAATTAATCTAATATCTAATATTTAAAATTAGATACTATCTACTAGATACAATCTACTCTCTAATAAAAAGTCTTTAACCAAATATATCAAAAGATGCATGTGATGTTACTCACAGATTAATAGATCAAATTAATGTATGAAGCAACATTAGAACCTTCTGATTCGTTATAGAAATGAAAAATGAGCAAAAAAATATACAATAAAATAAAAAAAAAAAAAACACTGTCATCCATAAAAATGCTGGGGTAACTAGAAAGTAACAGACAGAAAATGAGGTTTGTCCCTAGTTTCTATCCTAAGGGAAATTCAACTCAAAGCATTAAATACATGAATGTCAAATGGGAAACATGTCCAGACACCTATGTTTAAATTGTCCTGTAATTGTTTCTTCCAAATATTCCAATTTCTATAATTTACTTTTCTTAATTGTAGCTGCCTGCGCCACAGACCATCTGTGTTCACTTGAAAGGAGGCTGGCAAATGACAAAGGGATGGGAGGTTAAGAGAAACATGAAGCCAAGACAAAGTTTTCTGATCATGGCCCTAAGTTTAATGTTCAGCTCTTCTAATTTAAAGGGAAAGCCCCATAGAACCATTCTTGTTTCAGTCAGAGATGGATAGGAGAACCCATCCTTTGTCACTGCCAGAGATGGGTGGAGGAACCATCTTTAGTCACAGCTGGAGATGTCTCAAGGCAAGCTCAGGGCAGATTATTCTTCTAAGTTCCTGAAGCAGGTTGTAGCAGCCTAGGAGGGTAACTCCACCTAGGTCCTATTATTTGGTCTATTGTGGTATACAAGGTCTTTCAGGCCTGCTCAAGGCTGGGTTATGGCACATTTAATACCATAAATATCTTAGCACTTGTTTTCCCTGGTTTTAGATTGTTACTGTTCATTGAGGAAAAGCCTAGAGTACGAAATACACAGGGTTCCTCTGGTCATTCTATACATACAAATGCCAGGACTGTTTTGTTTTCTTATGAGCTCAAGATGTTATTCATCTCCCTATCCAAAGCTCCTACCAACAAGAAGAAAATAGTATTACATTTTTATGAATCATTAAAATATGTCAAAATGAGAATGAACTTTGAGACACAAATCAAGTAACTATTTACAAAATACTACCTTAAAGAAACTAACATATATGAATATAAAATTTTTCTTATGAACAACAATAATATTCCTACAGTGTATAAATTTTGTTGTTAAAGCATATTTATTTTCCTCCCTACTGACTAATATTAAGTGAATGAGTAAATAGATCAAAAGGTAACATGCTTACAGTGATAATGTGAAAACCGAATGTACATCTACAGACTGTTTTTTTAAACGAAAAAAGTAGGGGCCATTTCACTGCACATGTATAAACCTGTTGGACTTAGTGAAATGAGGGACAAAGGCAAGGGAATCTGCACTGTTTCATGAGCTACAAAACGACCTGGTATTAAATAAGGTAGATAATGATGACCCTTATCCATAGATGTTTTTAGTCTAGCATCAATTTGCATACATGCATACAGTGTATACACATACAGGGAGGGGGAAGAGAGAGAGAGCAGAGAGACAGAGAGAGAGAGAGAGAGAGAGAGAGAGAGAGAGAGAGAGAGAAGGAGAACAGAGAATCATGTACACATATCACACTCACTCAAATTAAATTAAATCAATTATACAACTGATATCTGATGCCAGTTGAATGACTTGGCATTCATGAATTAAACAATGTCTTAGTAACCAGTGGCTTGATAAAGAAACATTTGTATTTTGTGTGATTCTGTAGATCAAAAGTTGAATACCAGAAACTGGAAGACCTGTCCCTAACTCATGGACAGAATTCATCATGTTTACATGAAAAATGAATTAATTCCTTTTGGAGATCAGCTATTGAGAGGTTCTGTATTCAGGGTTCTGTAACATTCTAAAGAATTAAGACTAAGGGCCATTTTAGTCACATGGAAACTTAATACAGTTGAAGCTTCTTAAAATGTATATACATACATGAAAGAAATCTCAATGGATTCATCAAATAACGGGGGAGAGAAAGCAACAACTAGGTGTATCACCAAGAAATGAAAAGTATAATTTGTGGAATGAGTGAATTGAGTTGTTGGCCAGATGAGCCCTATGGAAACATCCAAACAACTCAGACTACTTCCAAGGCTATTGGTTGTTCTAATAAAATTAAGATAAAGCCCTATTGTTGAAAACAACAGCAATATAACTTACTGGACATGAAGAAGTTGAGCTGGTGCCTACCTAGATCCTTTATTCCTGTGAACGAGTATTCCTGGTACTGGAAGGTACTCTGTAGTATATCCAAGGAGAAATATAAACATCAACCCAGCTACAAACCCTCTGATAAACAATGGTTTCCTGCCTGCAAGATATGAGTATGCAATAGTGCTAGAGTGACACAAAGCTTATGGGACTAACCAGTAATTTCTGATTGGATTTAAGGTCCTCTCCTTCTTGAGATGGAATCCAACACTGCTCAGGTTTCTGAAACCCTGGAACTAGATAGTCCATGGACCTAGGGAGAACCAAATACTACTGTTCTGTTAAAGTAATGTAGCAATAAAATCACTCCATAGGACATTCTGTATTCATAGATCAATGTATCATTCAGCCATCATCAGAGAAATTTCACAAAGCAGGATGTATCCATAAAACCTATTCAGGGCTCATGTAATGCTACAGAAGAGGAGGAAGAAAATTCCATTAGTCACAGAAGATAGAGAACTCTGAGGAAACAAGGGCTTCTAAAAGAGGGACATATGAATTCACAGGGACTGTGAAAGCATGCACAGGACATGTACCATTCTAGGACAGATGGGTACCAGTGCTGAAAGGGGAAGTGGAGACAAGCCCTCATATTTAATTCAGAAGCTGTCTCCAAAATATCACAAGTCCATCACAAACACAATGGTATATACTTCCTCTAAAGAAGTCTCATTGGTTACACAAACTATCCTTAAGGCCAGGCCCCATATTCAGAAGTAAGTGAAAAACAAAATTCAAAAACATGGCATTTTGGAGGTTAATTTTTTAACCTACAAGTTTTTGTATATATATTAGGCTTGTTGATATTTTTATGGTTTTCTATATATGAAAACAATTGTTTTCTACATCTCTATGTATTTCTCATTCTTTTCATTTTTCTTTGATTATTTTATTTGTTTTCCTATTTATTTTGTACTATTCTAGCTTTTCGTTTTTATTTTAATTTATTATTATTTTACATGCCCATTTGTTTTCTCATAACAGAAAAAAAAATGGTTGTGGATTTGAGTGGTTTGGGATGTAGGGAGGACCTGGGAAAAGGTTAGGGAGTTAAAACTGTAATTAGAATATATAGTATAAAAACAAACTGTTTTTGATAAAAAAAAAAAATGGGAAAAATGAAAGAATACTACGGTTTTAATACAACCATTACTGGTAAGATATTTAAATGTGGCATTTTGGAAACACAAGCATTCAAACTGTAAAATCCATTACATTAAACTTGCACATATTTTATGTGGTATATGAGTCTTCATCCTAAATATTGTTCTACCTTCCATCCAGGTTTAAGTTGAGGAACTATCAATGTATTTTGGCCATGATGTTTGCCATTAAGGAGATCAATAGCAACCCCTTTTTTTACCCAACACATCCCTGGGATTTGAGGTCTACAATGTCCCACATGGTCAAAGGAATACTCTAGCTCAACTTTTTCGCTCACTGTCAGGGCCTGATTATGCCATTCCTAACTACAGATTTGCAAGAGAGAAATTTGCTGCTGTACTTACAGGACCATCATGGGCAATATCTGAAAACATAGGGACACTGCTGGATCTTTACAAATTTCCACAGGTGAGAGGCTAATGAAATGGGACGTGGTGTCAACTCTACTTGGTGACATGTTAGGACACTGTGAGGAAAAAGAGGAAGATCTAATCACTCATGGATAGGAAAATTATGCAGACAGTTGATGGTACATCTATATTTTTATAGCTTAGAATATAGAGAAGATGGATAGGGGAGTAAACACAACACAATATTGAACCTATGAATATTTTATGTACTTTTGTGGAAAACTAATAGGAACTCAAGTTTGAGCTTCAAAACAGGATGTCCTAAAGGCTTCAAACCAGTGCTGTAGAATTGAGTTTAACTTTATGTCAATGTTCTTGTTTCTGATTTTTTTTTCTACAGCTTACTTTTGGGTCTTTGAATAGTCTCCTGAGTGAACAAAGACAGTTTTCTTCTCTGTACCAGGTGGCCCCAAGGACATATTTCTAACAAATGGCATTGTATCATTGATGCTTCATTTCCACTGGATCTGGGTGGTGCTATTCATCATAGATGATGACAAAGGTGCCCAGATTCTGTCAGATTTAAGAAGTGAGATGGATAAAAATGAAATCTGCCCAGCATTTGTAGAAATGATTCCAGTCATCAAGGGTTCATTTTTTACCAAATCCTGGACAAATCAGGCACAAATCCTGGAATCATCATCAAATGTGATTATTATTTATGGAGACTCTGATTCTCTATTAAGCTTAATAGTAAATATAAAGCAGAAGTTACTTATGTGGAAAGTCTGGGTTCTGAACTCACACTGGGATAATTCCAGATTTGATGATTATCTCATGATAGATTCAATGCATGGGGCTCTTATTTTTTCACACCATAATGAGGAAATTATTAACTTTACAAATTTTATTCAGACAGTCAATCCTTTCAAATACCCAGAAGATATTTATCTTCATGTATTGTGGCAATTATTCTTCAATTGCTCATTTCTTAGGAAAGATTGTAAAATAGCACAAAACTGTTTGCCTAATGCCTCCTTGGGATTCCTGCCTGGGAACATATTTGACATGGCCATGAGTGAAGAGAGTTATAATGTATACAATGCTGTGTATGTTGTGGCCCACAGTCTGCATGAGATGATTCTCCATCAATTTCAAACTCATGGAAAAGGAAAAGAGATGGCATTCTTCCCCTGGCAGGTAGATCACTCAGTTGTATTGTGACATCAGCACATGACACTCTGAGGGTTTATAAATGCACTAAAACTAGGCAATATATATTGTAGACTATTTTGGCAAAAATCTGCAAGAGAGACTACAAAGAAGAATAATTTTTAAGCAATATATAGTTGCATTACAAAGGGTATGCGATATTTTCCAGGTAAAAATTTCAATATGAAAAGTACATTTACTCCAGATATTTCACACAACAGAAAAGATACAGAGATTATCACAATGTACCTGAAAACTTTTACAATGCTTACGTTGTTTAAATGATCACTTATAAGATCATTCATTTTACAATGTGAAACTAAATATTTTGATAACTTAATTGGGTATAACTATATTTTCAAAGAAGCTGAAAGTTTTCTCCATGAACAGTTATGATTTAGAGGTGTTTGACTCTAAATATTTTAATGAAACTGATTGTAATGTTTTAGAAGCATAATGATATTCTCATTATCCTTAGATATCATATGTTAAATGGGATTAATCCTATTTTAAAGATGTTTTTCATATGAGGATTAAAATCAACAGGAAATGTTTCCAGGTTTTGCTTCTGATTAACTTCTTGGAAGTTTATGTAACACAAACATATGCATGTCTTTTAGCTTCACCTTTTCTAAAGAACAAACAACTCATCAATCATGTTGGAGACAATGTGGCTCTGGATTGGAAAAGGAAATCACATGTACAGTATGACATTTTCAACTTTTGGAATTTCCCAAAAGGTCTTGGGATGAATGTGAAAGTAGGAACATTTTCTCCAAATGTTCCAGAGGACCAGACTTTGTCTGTAACTCATGACATGATACAGTGGGCCACTGGTTCCACAGAGGTAGGTTTCTTGCTACTTCAGTGTTTTGACCAGTATGTAAAAATCAAAGCTATATTTCTGAGTGTCAAGACACTTCATTGCTCACACAAGACCAGTCATAGAAATATAGTATAAACACCAATAAAGAGAGTTATCTTTACTCCTAATTTTGCTGAATGAACTATATATTTTAGAATCAGTTCATTTATTCATATTATAAATATATAATTTTTCAGGATGAATTTCACAGATTATCTGACAGAAGATTAATTTTGATTCTGCTTGGAAGTTTTCAGTCAATGGTCTGTTGGCCTTTTGCTTCTAGACTCCTGTCAATACAGAAAAGCATGAGGATGTGTAGCTGTGTTAGTTGTTTTATTTACTGTAGCAAAAATGCTACCTAATGCAACAATATTAGAGGATTTTCATGGCTCACAGTTTGAGAGTATATTCTATCACTGCAGGAAGCTATATTCTTAGAGATGAAGACGATGGTTCACATTACATCAATAGTCAGGGTGCACAGACTGCTGAGTGCTGCTGCTATCATACTTTCTGGCTTTTTATTTATTATGAAACCATAGCCAGTACATCAAGGTCACCCACTACTAGAGATGATCTATCAGCAATCTAATCTAAAACAACCTAATCCATAATTCTCATAGAACAATTTCCACAATGATTCTAAAACCTATCAAATTGACAAGAATAACTTTTACAATGGGAGAAATTAGGTGTCTTTGTATCGAAAAGTAAAGAGCAGTAGGTTTGTAATCATAGCAAGACATAATGCCAATAACCTAAAGTTTTACTTATGTGCCTCACCTCAAAATCTTTCCACAATTTTCTTTTATTTATTATTTTTTATTGGATATATATTTTTACATTTCAGATGTAAATATATTCTTACCCCATTTTCCCCTCCACCTCCCAGAACCTCCTATCCTATCCCTCTCCTTCTATGAGGATTGCCCTGACCTGTCTACCCCGACCTCACCTCCCCCCTCGAATTCCCCCACACATGTAAATCCAGCCTCATGGAACAAGGATCTCCTCTCCACTATACCTAACGCCACGCCTTGATATATTAGACCATGGCCCTCTAATCCAGGTGGTGGTTAGACTTGGGTTTGGTGGTTGTATTTTGCTCTGCTCATGGTCATGAACTTTCAACTCTTCAGTCTCCTAATCTTCATTGGGAACCATGATCAGTCAATGGTAACGTGACATTGCTCGAATAGTCAGACTCTTGCAGACCTCTCGAGGTCATGTTTTAGCAAGCAATGACCAATGCTTGTGAATGCAATATAGTAATGCAATTCACTACTGCATTTAAGAAATGACATAAATTAAGGTTCTAATTCAAAACCTCATGGATTCATAAATGACATTGTTTATACATTCCATCAATTCCACGTCTGTTTGCAGTGAACTTCATCCGATTCAGGAAACACCAGGAGGCAGGCTGCTGTTGCTTTGACTGTACCTTTTATGTGTAATAATCTAAGTAAATGGAAAACATGTGTAAGTGAACTGCAATCAGTTCACTTCAATGAAGATAATTTCTTCTTAAATGTCAGATCAATTACATCATTTTCACATAAATAATATACTTTGACTTTGAATACTGCTTTCTTCAACATTGTGTATGCTCCTACAGAAAACCATTACCAGTTACTCATTTACATCCATTTCCTATTGAAAAAGCAACTAACAGATAGGTAATTGCTTACTTTCATACTACTGAATGAGAGACCATATGCTATAATTAATACTTGGTCTATAGTTATGGAACTGTTTGGAACAGGATTAGGAGGTGTGCCAATGTTCAAAGAGGACTATCACAGAGGGTGGGTTTGGAGGTATCAACATCCACATCATTTCTATTTATCATTAACTCTCCATCTCTCCAACCTCTCCTTTCCTCTCTTCTCCCCCTACATGTTTTTTGATCAATGAAGATGGTTTTTCGAGAAGGTTTTTGGTATCTCTTCTGAATCATCGTAACGTGCTCAAATCGAATTTCCGCTCTGCTCCATGCTGATTTTTGTCCAGCCAGCTCAGCTATTTCCAGTCATTCTGTCTGTAGGTTTCTATGTTCTCCACCTAGAACTGTGATTTTACTAGTAAATTCTTTCTTTTATAAGTGGCCTTGTCATGATGTCTCCTCTCAGCAGTGGAAAATTCACTAAGACAACATGACAACAGTAACTTAGAGACTCACATACTAATCCCTAATAGGGGTCAAGGAAACACACTGTGAACTGCAAGATCCTTAAAGCCCTTCCACAGCAAAAATAAATCTCTCTCCCAACAGGGTCACACTCCTAATTCTTTTCAAATAGTTCTGTCAATTAGGGGCAAGGCATACAAATATGTGTATGGGAGATATTTTCATTCACAGCACAATTTTGCTCTCTGAAACCCATGTTCAATAAAACTAGACATAAACCCTCATCCAGTAGGAAAAAAAGGGGGGGCAGACCATGAGCAGCAAAAGAGTAATCACACCACCACTTCCACTCAGGAATCCCATAAAAAAACTCACTTAAAAAACTACGACATGTATAAAAAAGCTTATCACAGACCAATGCAGACTCCATGATTACTTCTTCAATATCTGTGAGCCCATGCTATAAGCCCTGTTCTCCTGGTGACCCTGACTTCTCTGGCTCCTACAATCCTCCCTCTCCTTCTCCTGAGAAGTTCCTCAAGATTCCCATAATATTTGTCTGTGGGTCTCTGCATCTACTCCTATCAGCTGCTGGAGGAAGCCTTTCTGACCATCATTTGGCAAGGCAACTATCTATGTGTATAGCAGAATATCATTCAGAATCACTTCATTAACTTTGTTGGTCAGTAAATTTGGTTCTACCTAGGTCTATGAGCCAATCACTTTTATGTTCATAGCCATCCAGGTAGTGCCTGGCAAAGGATCTCTCTCCTGACTTTGGCCTCAAACTAGACCACTTCTTGGTTAGCCACTACCACAAGTTCTGAGCATCCATTGCCCTAGCCACATCTTTCATGTGACAGGTGTGGGTCAAAGGTTTAGACATTGGGTTGGTGTCCTATTGCCCACATTAGGAGCCTTGTCTGGTTGCACACCTGGCCAGTTTAGATTCCATATGGTCCATTAATACAAGTCT
The DNA here is from genome assembly GCA_021653895.1 of Mastomys natalensis. Lineage (NCBI taxonomy): Eukaryota > Metazoa > Chordata > Mammalia > Rodentia > Muridae > Mastomys > Mastomys natalensis. The sequence continues at coordinate 172,758 of JAJTUV010002302.1, read as the reverse complement.
CTGTAGTCACTTTCATAGGTTTCAGTATGTTTCCCACTGTACTGTTTCTACATAACTCCCTAAATGTTCATCTATTTCAGGTGGCTCTATCTATATTTCTCCTTCTATACCTCCCTCCTCCATTGTATCCTTTCTGTTCCTACCCACCCTCAGTTCACCCCACAAAATCTTCTCTAATTTCCTTTTTCAGGGTGATCTAAGCATCCTCCCTCGAGCCATTCATGTTACTCAGCCTCTCTGGGCCTGTGCATTATACTCATCCTTATTTGTTTAACAACTAATATCCATATATAAGTGATGGCATATCTTGTTTCTCTTTTTGGGTCTCTTCTGCCTGACTCAGAATGGATTTTTCTAGTTTCATCTATATGACTGAAAATTTCTTTATTTGTTCATGAGTTGAGGGATATCTAAGTTGCTTCCAGTTTCTGGCTATTATTTAAAAGCCACCGTGAATATAGTTGATAAAATGTCCTTTGGGTATAATTTGGGCATCTTTTGAGTTTATTCCCAAAAGTGGTCTGGCATTTCTTTCCATTGGTTGCTGTGTGGGCACCTCTTAGAAGACAGTTATGCTAGGTTCCTGTCTGCAAGCATATGAGAATATCATTTATACTGTCGGGAATTGGTTCTTACTCTTGGCATTGGTCTCAGCTTTGAACAGTTATTGGTTGATCAACCAGTTTGTCTCTGCTCTATCTCTATCCCTGCACATTCTGTAGGCAAGAACCATTTTAGGTGTCTGTTTTTGTGAGTGGGTTACTCTCCACTCTGACTCTGCCCTGGCTACACTGAGTGGCTCTTTCAGGATTCATATCCCTAACTGCTCTCAGCTAGAGTTACACCAATAGACCCAGTGGGGTCACCACCCATCCCAGGTGTCTGGCACATCCTAGAGATTCCCACCACCACTGCAGATCTCCCTGCTTTCTCCTGCTCTCCCTACATATGATTGCCCCTCGCCCCAATCCACCCCCCTTCCTGATCCCTTTTTCCACGAGTTCCCTCCTGACACTAACTTCCAATATCTATTTTATTTTCCCTTCTGAGAAAGATTTAACCATTCTCAATTGGCCCTCCTTGTTGTTTGGCTTCTTTAGGTCTCTTGATTATAGCATAGTTATCCTGTACTTTATGGCTAATATTCATTTATAAGTGAGATTTGGTTATGAATTACCTTCCTCATAATGATCTCTTCTAGTTCCATTCATTTGCCTGCAAAATTCATGATGACTTTGTTTTTAATATCTGCATAGTGTTTCATTGTGTGAATTAACCATACTTTTCATCCATTCTTTAGTTGAGACACAGTTTCTAGAAATAAGGAAGAAAGCTGGTTTGAAAATAGATGAGCAAGTGGCCTTGTGGAATGTTGGAGCATCTTTGGGATACATACCCAGCAGTGATATAGCTGGATCTTGGGGTAGAACTATCCTAAACTTTCTGAGACACTCCAAATTGATTTTAGAGTGGTTGTACAAGTTTGTATTCCCACCAGCAGAAAAGAAGTGTAACCTTTGCACCATAATCTCTCCAGCATGTGCTGTCCTTTCAGCTTTTGATCTTATCCATCCCGATAGCTTCAGGGTGGAGTTTTTTTTTTTTTTTTTTTTTGATTTGCATTTCCCTGATGACTAAGGATGCTGAACATTTCTATAGATATTTCTTCACCATTCAAGATTCCTCTGTAGAGAATTCCCGTTTAGCTCTTCAGCACATTTTTCATTTCAGTTATTTGCGTTTTTGATTTCTAACTTCTTGAGTTCTTTGAAAAATTTGGATATTTGACCTATGTCAGATGGAGGGTTGGTGAAGATGTTTCCTCAATTTGTAGGCTGTCATTTTGTCCTAATGATGGTGCATTTTGCCTTGCAGAAGATTTTCAGTTTAATGAGGTCACATTTGTTAATTATTGACCTAAGCGCCTGAAGCATTGCTGTTCTGTTCAGGAAGTTGTCTCCTGTACCAACTAATTCAGGGCTATTTCCCACATTTTGTGTGTTAGATTTAGTATGTCTAGCTCTTTGTTGTGATCTTTGATCCATTTGGTCTTAGATGTATTCAGATTGATAAATATGGATCTATGCAGTTAAACCAGCACTATTTGATGAAGATACCCTCTCTTTGGCATTGTATAGTATTGGCTTCTTTGACAAATATCTTGTGTCCTTAGGTGTGGGTTAATTTGTAGGTCTTCAAATCTATTCCATTCATACACCTGTCTGTATCTACACCAAAGTCATGCTGTTTTTATTACTAACGCTCTGTAGTACAACTTGAAGTAGAGGATAGTGAAAGCTCCAGAAGTTCTTTTGTTGTTCATGATCATTTAGTTAATATTGTATGTTTTATTTTGCATACAAAGTTGAGAATTATAATTTGCAGATCTGTAAAGAATTGTGTTTGAATTTTGATGGAGATTACATTGCATCTTTAGACTGTTTTTGATAATATAGCCATTTTCAGTATGTTAATCATACTGATCAATGAGCATAGGAGATCTCTCCATCTTCTGATATCTTCCTTAATTTTTTTTTTTCAGAGACTTGAAGTTCTTGTCACACAGGTTTTTCACTTGCTTCCTTAAAGTTACACCAAGATATTTTATATTATTTGTGGCTATTGTGAAAGCTTCTCTTTCCATAACTTCTTTCTCAGCCCATTTATTGTTTGTGTTGAGAAACACTTCTGTTTTCTTATAGTTAATTTTGTATCCATTCACTTTACTGCAAGTGTTTATCAGCTGTAAAAGTTCTCTGGTAGTATTTATGGGTTCATTTTGAATGTTGTCATATCATCTGCTAATAGCTATTGTTTGACTTCTTTCTTTGTAATATGCATCCACTTGATCTCCCTTAGTTGTCTTATTGGTTAGCTATAATTCCAAGTACTATATTAAAGAGATAGAGGGAGAGTGGACAGCCTTTTCTTGTTCTCAATTTTAATGGAAATATTTTAAGTTTCTCTCCAGTTCATTTGACACTGGTTATTGCCTTGCTGTATTTTGCCTTTAATATGTTTAGGTATATCCTCTCTATCCTTGATCTCTCTGAAATGTTTATTATTAAGGAGAGTTGAATTCTATCAAATGCTTTTTGGTCTGTAGTAAGATGATCATGTGTGTTTTTTTTTTTTTTTCTTTCAGGTTGTTTACTTGGTGGATTATGGTGATGGATTTCTATATATTGATCCACACCATCATCATTGGAATGAAGCCTACTTGATCAGGGTGGACAATGTCTGTATGTGTTCTTGCATTCAGTATGCTTATATTTTATTAAGTACTTTTTGTATTGATGTTTATAAAGGAAATTGGTCTGAAATTCCCTTTCTTTGTTGAGTCTTTGTGTGGTTGAGGTATCAGCCTGACTGTGGCTTTGTAGAATGAGTTTGGCAGTGTTCTTTATGTTTCCATTTTGTGGAATACTTTGACTAGTATTTGCATTTGCTGTTCTTTGAAAGTTTTGGAGAATTATGCACTAAAACCATCTGGCCCAGGTCTTTATTTGCTTCTATTTCCTTACAGAGTATAGAATAATTCCTATAGTTTACCTGATGTTGAGTTAGATTTGGTAATTTTTATCTGTCTAGAAAATCATCCATTTCATTTATATTTTCAAATATTGTGGAGTACAAGCTTTTTAACTGAGTCCTCAATGTCCATTGTTATGTATCCCCTTTTCATTGACGATTTCAATTGAATTGTTTGTTCTGTTAATATCTAGGTTCTCGAGTTCTTGATATATTCTGGATATTAGACCTCTGTCTGATGTGGAGATGATGAAAAACTTTTCCCATTCTGAAGGCTAAAACTTTGTCCTATTGACAGTGTACTTTGCTTCATATTAATCTTTCAGTTTCATGAGTTCTCATTTATTAATTGTTGATCGTAGTGACAGTGTTATCATTGTTGTTTTCAAAAAGTCATCTAATGTAGTAATATGTTAAAGTCTATTCTCCAATTCCTCTTTTATCAGGTTTAGTCTATCAGATTTTCTATTGAGGTCTTTAATATGCTTGGAATTGAGTTTTGTGCAAGGTGATAAATATGGATCTATTTCCTTTCATCTATATGCAGATGTCCAGTTAGATGAGCATCATTTGTTGAAGATGATTTTTTTCCCATTGTATATTTCTATCCTCACATAAAGTGGATTTATGTCTAAGACTGCAACTCAATTCCACTGATCAACATGTCTGTTTTTATGCCAATACCAAAAAGTTTTTATTTTTATACTTCTGAGGTACATCTTGAAATCAGAAATAGTTATACCTTCAAGATCTTTTATTATTCTGGGTTGTTTTATTTACACTGGATTTTGTTTTCCATATGAAATTGAGTATTTCCCTTTCAAGGTCTGTTTTTATGACCCCCTTTTCATTTCTGATTTTATTATTTCAAATATTCTCACTGTCTTCTTTTCAGTTTGGATAAGGATTTGTCTATTTTGTTGATTTTTCTCAAAGAACCAATGCTTTGTTTCATTGATTCTTTGTATTGTTCTCTTTTGATGCTATTTTGTTGATTTCCTGCCATCTTTTTCTCATCGATATTTTTGCTTCCTTTTATTCTAGAGCTTCCACTTGTGCTGTTTAGTTGCTATTTTGAGATCTCTCCAGTTTCCTTATTTAACCATGTAGTGCTATGAACTTTCCTCTTAGCTTGGCTTGCATAGTGCCCAATAAGTTTGGGAGTATGTTTTGCCTTAATTTTCAATGAATTCGTGGTACACTTCTTTCTTTATTTCTGCCTTAACTCCACAGTAGTGAGTTGTTTGGATTTCATGAGTTTATAAAATTTCTGTTGTTTATGTTGTTATTGAAGTCTAACTTTAATCATGATGATCTGATAGGATACAGGAGGATATTTGAGTCTTTCTCAATATGTTGAGACTTACATTGTGACCAAGAAGGGGTCAATTTTTGAGAATGTTTTGTGATGTGCTGAGAAAAGTTGTGTTCTTTTTTGTTGGAGTAAAGTATTCTGAAGATATCCATTAGTTCATTTTGATACAAAATATTTTTTAACACTATTATTTCTCTGTTTAATTTTTATTAATTGGTGAGAATATGATATTGAAGTCTCTCACTGTTAATGTGTGTGCAGTATGATATGTTATTTAAGTTTTATTATATTTCTTTTATAGATGTGACTGCTCTTGCATTTGGGGATAGATATTCAAAATTGAAACAACATCTTGGTACTTTTTTTTTTTCAATGAATATGAAATATCTTTCTCGATCTCTTTGATTAAATTTAGTTTTAAGTCTATTTTGTTAGATACTACAATAGCTATACCCACTTGCTTCTTGGGTCCATTTGATTGAAAAAAACTTTTTCCAAACATTTGCTCTGAGTTAAAGCCTATTTTTGATGTTCAAGTGTATTTCTTGTGTACAATAGAAGAATGGATGCTGTTTTCATATCCATTCTCTTAACCTTTGACTTTTTATTAGGGAATTGAACCTTAAATGTTAATAGATATTAATGATCAATGATTGATAATTTCTTTTATTTTAGAGGTTGTGGTAGTGGTGGATGTGTGTGTGTGTGTGTGTGTGTGTGTGTGTGTGTGTTTCCCTTCCTTTGGTTTTGCTGATGTGAAATTATTTATTGATTGTGTTTTCATGGATGTAGTTAATCTTAGGTAGAAGTTTTCTTTCTTGAACTTTTTGTAAGGATGTGTTTATAGATATAGGTAGATAGATAGATAGAGTTTAAATTTGACTTTTTCATGAAATACCTTGTTTCTTCATTTATAGTGACTGAGTTTTACTGACTGGCATCTGTGGTATCTGGGAGCATGCAGGCCCTGCTGGCTTTTAGAGTATCCATTGGAATCACATATTTCTTGTGTTTTCTTGAGTATAGTTACCCTCATTGGGTTGGTGTTTTCCTTCTACTATTTTCTGTGTAGCTGTGTTGGTGAAATGATATTGTCAAAATTTGGTTTTGACATGGAGTATCTTGGTCTCTCCATCTATTGTGATTGAAAGTTTTCCTAGCTGTGGAAGTATAGGCTGTCATCTGTGGTCACTTAGGGTCTGCAAGATATCTTTTCAAGCCCTTCTGGCTTTTAAGATCTCCTTTGAGATGTCAGGTGTAATGCTGATATGTTTGCCATTATATATTACTTGATCTTTTTCTCTTGTAGCTTTTATATTCTTTCTTCTGTACACTTAGTGTTTTCATTATTATGTGGCTTGGAATTTCCTTTTCTCACCCAATCACTTGACATTATGCAAGCTTCTTGGACCTCTTTAACCTTATTTAGGTTAGGAAATCTTTCCTCTATAATTTGGTTAAATGTGTTTGCTGGGTTTTTCAGCTGGGAAACTTTTTCTTTTATACCTATTATTTTTATGTTTGATCTTTTCATAATGTCCCAGATTTCCTGGATGTTTCATGTTAGGAATATTTTAGACTGAATATTTTCATTGAGTAATGAATTAATTTTTTCTATCACATCTTCAACCCCTGAGATTCTTTTTTCCATCTTTTGTATTATGTTGGTGATACCTGCACCTGTAGTTCCTGTTTACCCACCAAAGATTTTCATTTCCACAAATCCCTTTTTCTGGTTTCTTTATTGCTTTATTCAGTTTTTGGGCCTTGAACAATTTCTTTTGCCTGTTTGTATGTTTGTGTGTTGGTTTGTTTCTTGGCTTTCTTCTTTAACTTTTTAAATATATTCAACTCCTTATCCCTCCCACCATTCTGCCCTCCTACAGATCTTCATCCCATTCCTCCTCCCCTGTATCTTTGCCCCCCCCCCACATACACACATTGCCAGGCCTCCCCATTCCCTGAGGCCTCAAATGTCTCAAGGGTTAAGTGCTTCTTCTCTCACTGAGGCCAGACCAGGCAATTCCCTGCTTTATCTGAGTTCATGGCATCGATCTATCTAGTGTATGGCTCAGTGTCTGAGAGATCTCATTGGTCCAGGTTAGTTAAGACTGCTGGTCTTCCTATGGGGTCATCCTCTTCCTCACCTTCTACCAGATTTTTTCTAATTCAACCACAGGGGTCCACGACTTCAGTTTATTGGGTGAGTGTAAGTAATTGCATCTGTCTTAGTCAGCTACTTGTTGAGCCTCTCAGAGGGTAGCCATGCTAAGCTCCTGTTGTTCAGTACACCAGAGCATCAGTAATAGTGTCAGGCCTTGGGGCATCCACTTGAGATGGGTTCCAATTTGGTCCGGTCACTGAACCTCCTTTCCCTCAGTCTCTTCTCCATTTTCATCTCTGCAGTTCTATTCGAAGCGATTCTGGGTTAAAATTTTTGAATGTGGGATGGAAACCCAATCACTCCACTTAAAGACCTGTCTTTCTACCAGAAGTAGAATCTACACGTTCTAGTTCCCCACTGTTGGGCATTTCATCTAAGGTCTTTCACCTCCCAGATCTCTGATACATTCTAGAGGGTCTCCCCACCTCTTATCTCCTACCATCCAAGGTTGCAAATTTCATTTCATGTTGCTGGACCTCGGGGATTCACTCTTGTCCCCAATTCTATTGCCTGATCAGGTTCCCTTTTCCCTTCCCCCTGCCCTTTTCCACCAGGTACCTCCTCCAACTGCCCTCTACTTTCTTTTCCCTCCCAAATGGGATTGAAGCATCCTCACTTGTGCCCTTTGGCTTCTTAAACTTCTTGAGTAATGTGGATTGTATCTTAGGTATTCTGTACCTTTTTGGCTAATATTCACTTATTAGTGAGTACATATGATGCTTTTCCTCTGGGTCCGAGTTACCTCACACAGGATGATATTTTCTAATTCCATCCATTTGCCTGTAAAACTCATGATGTCCTCTTTCTTAATAGCTGAATATTATTCCAAGTGTAAACAAATGACATTTTCTGTATATATTCTTCCCTTGTGGGACACTTTGGTTGTTCCCAGCTTCTGGCTATCACAAATAAGGCTGGTATGAATTTAGTGGAGCAAGTGCAACTAGTGGCATGGTGGGTCATCATTTGGTTGTATGCCCAGGAGTAGTATAGTTGGTTCTTCAGGTAGATTTATTTCCAAATTTCTAAGAAACCTCCAGATTTATTTTCAGAGTGGTTTTACTACTTTTCAACCAGAGCAGCAATGGAGGAATGTTCCTCTTTCTGCACATTCTCACCAACATGTGCTGTCACCTGGTTATTTTATCTTAGCCAATCTGACTGGTTTAAGGTAGACTCTCAAGGCATCTTGATTTGCATATCCCTGATAACTAAAGACTTTTAGCATTTCTTTAAGTGCTTCTCAGCCATTCAAGATTCCTCTGTTGTGACTTCTCTGTTTAGCTTTTTATTCCAGTGTTACATTGGGTTGTTTGGGTTTTGGGAGGTTATCTTCTTGAGTTCTAAATATATTTTAGATATTAGCCCTCTATTGAATATAAGGTTTGTAGAAAATTTTCCCAATCTGCAGATTGTTGATATATCCTATTGACTATATCCTTTGCCTTACAATTGCTTTTCAATTTCATGAGGACCCATTTATCAATTCTTGATCTTAGAGCATAAGCCATTGGAGTTCTGTTTAGAAAATTTCCCTCTCTGCCCATGAGTTCAAGGCTTTTCCCCACTTTCTATTCCGCTAGATTCAGTGTATCTGGTTTTATATTGAGGTTCTTTAAGAGTCCTCAAGCTCCAACCACTGTTTGGCTCTGGATGTCTGTATCTGTCTGAGTCAGCTGCTGGTTAGAGCCTCTCAGAGGACAGCTTGCCCCTGTCTGTTCTCAGGCTGGAGGTTTAGATCCTGGGAGCTCTGTTGAATCTTTTGATACTCGTTCTAAAAAGGACAAAAGCACCCTCACTTTGGTCTTCCTCTTTCTTCTTGAGTTTCATGAGGTTTATGCATTGCATCTTAGGTATTGTGTGTTTTGGGGCTAATATCCGCTTATTAGTGAGTGCATACCATTTGTGTTCTTTTGTGATTGGGTCATCTCACTCAGGATGATATTTTCTAGCTCCATCCATTTGTCTAAGAATTTCATGAGCTCATTATTTTTAATGGCTGAGTAGTACTCCATTGTGTAAATGTACCACATTTTCTGTATCCATTCTTCTGTTGAAGGACATCTGGGTTCTTTCCAGCTTCTGGCTATTATGAATAAGGCCGCTATAAACATAGTGGAGCATGTGGCCCTGTTGCATGTTGAAATATCTTCTGGGTATATACCCAGGAGGGGTATAGCTGGGTCCTCAGGTAACACCATGTTCAATTTTCTGAGGTATCGCCAGACTGCTTTCCATAGTGGTTGTACCAGCTTGCAATCCCACCAACAATGGAGGAGTGTTCCTCTTTCTCCACATCCTCGCCAACATCTGCTGTCACCTGTGTTTTGGATCTTAGCCAATCTGACTGGTGTGAGGTGGAATCTCAGTGTTGTTTTCATTTGCATTTCCCTGATGACTAGGGATGCTGAACACTTCTTTAGGTGTTTCTCAATCATTCGAGTTTCCTCAGTTGAGAGTTCTTTGTTCAACTCTCTACCCCATTTTTTAATAGGGTTATTTGATGGTCTGGAATCTAGTTTCTTCAGTTCTTTATATACCTTGGATATTAGCCCTCTATCAGATGTAAGGTTGGTGAAGATCTTTTCCCAGTCTGTTGGTTCCCGCTTTGTCCTGTTGACCGTATCCTTTGCTTTACAGAAGCTTTGCAGTTTTATGAGATCCCATTTGTCAATTCTTGATCTTAGAGCATACGCCATTGGTGTTATGTTCAGGAACTTTTCCCCTGTGCCCATATGATCAAGGCTTTTCCCTATTTTCTCTTCTATTAGTTTCAGTGTAGCTGGTTTTATGTGGAGGTCCTTGATCCACTTGGAATTGAGCTTTTTACAAGGAGATAAGTATGGATCAATTTGCATTCTTCTACAAGTTGACCTCCAGTTGGACCAGCACCATTGTGCAAGGTGACAAATGTAAATCTATTTTCATTTCTCTGCATACATATTGACAGTTAGACAAGCATCATTTACTGAAGATGCTTTCTTTTTTTTTACTGTATATTTTTGCTTCCTTTTCAAGGATCAAGTGTCCTTATGTGTGGAGTTTTAGTTCTGGGTCTTCAATTCTATTCCATTGATCAACCTGTCTATATTTGTACCAATACCATGCTGTTTTTTATGACTGTTGCATTGTACTATAGCTTGTGATGAGGGATGATTAGTTCATTTTTGTTTTGAATTTTTTTGCTATCCTGGATTTTTGGTTTTCCATATGAAATTGAGAAATGTTCTTTCCATGTCTGAACAATTGTATTGGGATTTTGATGGTGATTGTATTGAATTTGTAGATTGATTTTGATAGGATGATCATTTTTCTACATTAAACCTACCATTCCATGAGCATGGGAGTTCTCTTTATTTCTGAGACCTTCTTAAGTTCCTTTCTTGAGAGAGTTGAAGTTCTTGTCATATAGATCTTTCACATGTTTGCTTAGAGTTACTCCAAGATATTTTATATTATTTGTGACTATTCTGAAGGATTTTGTTTTGCTCTTTTTTCCTCAGCCTAATTATCATTTGTATAAAGGAAAGCTACTGATTTGTTTGAGTTAATTTTATATCCAGCCACTTTGCTGAAGTTGTTTATCTGCTGTAGAAGTTCTCTGATAAAAATTTTTGTAATTGCCTATTTATACTATCATATCATCTGCAAATAGTGATATCTTGACTTCTTCTTTGCCAATTTTTATCCCCATGATTTCCTTTAGTTTTTGTCACTATTGATCAATTTGCATTCTTCTACATGCTGAATGGCCACATGAACCAGAACCATTTGTTGAAAATGCTGTGTTTTTTCCACTGGATGGTTTTGACTTCTTTTTAACCAAGATCAGGTGACTATATGTATGTGCATTTATTTCTTATTTTATTCTTCAATTCTATTTCATTGATCTACCTGTCTTTCTCTGTACCAATACCATGTTGGTTATGTCACTATTGCTCTGTAGTACAGCTTGAGGTCAGGGATGGTGATTCCCACAGAAGTTCAATTATTGTCAAGAATAGTTTTTGCTGTCCTGGTTTGTTTGTTACTACAGATGAATTTGAGAATTTCTCATTCTATCACTGTGGAGAATTGATTTGAAATTTTTATGGGGATTCCACTAAATCTGTAGAATTCTTTTGGTAAGATATCCAGTTGTACTATGCGAATACGGCCTATCCATGAGCATAGGAGATCTTTCAATCTTATGAGGTCTTCTTAGATTTCTTTCCAGAGATTCTTGAAGTTCTTGTCACACAGATCTTTTATTTGCTTGGTTAGAGTCACTTGCTTGGTTGGAGACAAATTATGTTCATGCAATGTATTTCAGTGTTTTGATGTCTTCTAAAGAGATACAACTGTGTGGCTAAAGGCAAGAGTACCATGTGTACAAATGAAAAAACATTGGGGCTGTTTAATTTGTATCAACATGAAGTAAAAGAAAATTGAGTTTAGAAATGTTATCTGGAAAGTATTTTTATATTTGCATCATAAAAAAAGCAAGATGGTCCAGCACAGTGCTTGGTGCTGGAGCTGGAGCTGGAAAATGCCTTAAGATAAAGGGTGAAAACAGAGTGTGCACTAATTTAAACTGAATATTTGGCAGATATGGATCAGTGCGTGAAGTGTCCAGAAACTCACTATGCAAACACAGACAAGATCCACTGCCTACTGAAAACTGTGACATTTCTGGCCTTTGATGACCCCTTGGGGAAGACACTTAGCTTCATGTCCCTGGGATTCTCCTCACTCACAGCTGTTGTTCTTGTGGTGTTTCTGAAGAACAGAGACACTCCCATTGTCAAGGCCAATAACCTGGCTCTCAGTTACACCCTGCTCATCACTCTGACCCTCTGTTTCCTCTGTCCCTTGCTCTTCATTGGCCGGCCTAGCACAGTCACCTGTGTTCTGCAGCAAAACATTTTTGGACTTCTCTTCACTGTGGCTCTTTCCACTGTGTTGGCCAAAACTATCACTGTAGTTATAGCCTTCAAGATCACTTCTCCAGGAAGAAGGAGGAGATGGCTACTGATATTAAAAGCCCCTAAATACATTATTCCTATCTGTACCCTGATAGAAGTTGTTCTTTCTGCAATTTGGCTGACAATATCTCCTCCATTTATTGATAAAGATGGACACTCAGAACATGGACACATCATCATCATTTGCAACAAAGGCTCAGCTATTGCTTTTCATTGCATCCTGGGATACTTGGGAGCACTGGCCCTAGGGAGCTACTTTATGGCTTTCTTGTCCAGAAATCTACCTGACACATTCAATGAAGCCAAGTTCCTGGCTTTCAGCATGCTGGTGTTCTGCAGTGTGTGGCTCACCTTCCTCCCTGTCTACCACAGCAGCAAGGGGAAGATCATGGTGGCTATGGAAGTGTTCTCTATCTTGGCTTCCAGTACATCGCTCTTAGGCATCATCTTTGTCCCCAAGTGTCACATCATATTATTAAGGCCAGAAAGGAACTCGCTTCATTATATCAGGGACAATACACATACTAAGAGAAAAAAGCCTTCTTAAAGACTAGCTTCTGCGTTTCTTAAATTAAACAATATATTTTAAGGCTTATTATTTTTCAGCATCTGAAAATTTACATATAAAGTTATAATGTGATAGTTGATGACACCAGCTATTATTTCTTTAATAAATCATTTTAGGCTAATCCATTTTTCATTGAAATATATGTTGTGTTTATAGTGTAACTCCTATATTCACTATTATTTTTCTTTATTTAGTTTGCTTTTGAAATCCTTATTTGTGAGTTCTTTGCCTTGCATCATTCACATATTTTATGAATTTGACAACTGTGTTTCACAAAGATTTATTTCCTCTATCAGTTAGTTACATATGCTGACAAACAGATTCAAGTCATGTACATCAACTTTGCCTTTTTGAAATAATTTGTAAATTTGATATTCAATACAGCAAATTTGTGTCAATATATCACTTTGTTTCTGATGTCATGACATTTCACAAATTTTTCACATTTTCTTTTCATATATGTTTTATTCTGAAGAAATCTAATTTCTTTGAAGTTGATGGAAGCTTTCATGAAGATTATCATATACCAGGTCATGGCATAATAAGCTCCATAGTAAGGTATTATGAACTTAGGATCTCATTTTATGACACAATGACAAATGTCAACCTGAAAAACAAAATTGGAGTCAGTATGTGAAACTACTCTTTGAATTAAGGTGAGATCAGGAGTGCCGATGTCTCTACTTCCTCTGACTCTGTATTCACTTCTGTGTTTTAGTCTAAATACCTAAGCAGCCTTTATCCTTTTATTTCTTCAAAGTTCATCACCTTTGTTAAATTGGTAATAATTGATGTTATTAAAATATTTTTTAAAAATGTTTTATTGTAATTGTTTGCCTATGTTCATCAGGATACCAAATATGTGTAGTGTGTGTGTGTGTGTGTGTGTGTGTGTGTGTGTGTGTGTTTGTGTGTGTGTGTGTGTGTGGCTTTTCAAGACAGAGTTTCTCCATTTATAAAAGCCCTGTCTTTCCTGAACACATTTTGTAGACCAGGCTAGTTTCAAACTCACAGAGGTATACCTGCTTCTACCTCTCAAGTCCTGGCATAATTAAAAGTATGTACCACTACTCTCAGCCTATAATTTTCTTCTTTATTGTGTATCTTTCTGGCTTTGCTATCAGTGTGATACTAGCTCTGCAGAAAGGTTTTCGAATTTATAGAATTATTTGAGAATAATTGAGATCTTCTACAAGATTTAATGAGATGGCTTAGTAGTTAAAAGCACTGGTTATTCATTATGGGTAGTAGCTTTTGATTCCCAACATATACATGATGACTTACAGCTGTCCATAACCCCATTTCTGAAGCACAAAAGACCCTCTTCTGATATCTACAAGCACCAGACATGAACGTATTGCAAGACATAAATATAAGCCAAGAACATGTATTAATGAAGTAAAACAATTTAAGGGCAGTTTTCAAGGCAGGGTTTCTCTGTGTAGGTCTGGCTGTCCTAGAACTCATTCTATACACCAGCCTGGCCTTGAACTCACATAGATTCATGTTCCTCTACCTTCCAGTAGCTGGGACTAAAGGCATATGTCACCACACCTGGCTAAAACAAAATTTTAAATACAAAATTAAGATATAGAAAAGTTCTCTGATGAATTCCTTAGATTGTATTTTGTTGTCTATTTTCTTGTTAGTTTATTACAGGTTTTTGTTTTCTGTTTTATGCATACTGGAGTTTTTCTGAGTGCATGTCTGTGTATTCCAGGCATGTACATCAAAAGATAGTTTCAGATTCATTTGGAAATGGAGTTATAGATTATTGTCAGCTGTCATGTGAGCACTGGGAACAAAATCAAGGTCCTTAGAAGATCACCCAGTGCTCTTAACTTTTGATCCATTTCCCTAGTAGTTAAAATAATTTATGACTGTTTCAATCTCATTTGTTGCCACATATCTTCCAAATGATATACCATAACTTGCATTTGGAAATCTATCAATTTATGTCATATTCCTGAATTAATGCAATACAAGTTTTTAAGGTATGTTCTCTGGGTTTTGGGGATTTCATGGTGTTTCTATTTTCACCTCTAATCCCTGTGGGAAACAAAATCGGGCGGGTGCCCGGGGCCCCAAAGCCTCCCATGTGGCAGCGGAGGCGGTCCACGACTGGGGCAGGGTCTCACTCGGGGGATTTGGTCCCACTTCTTATGAGGCAGCGGAGGTGGAGTAGAGGCCTGGGTTCGCAGCATTTCCTGCCCGGGACGCTGTAGTTCCCACATGGTTGAAGTGGTCACAGAGTAGAAGTAGGCCCACGCAGACACGTGGAATTGAGTTTCCATGAAGTAATTTTATTGACAAGAATGGTGAATCTGGTGCACTCCCCCGAAAAGCCAGGAGGGGCTCCCTTATATTGGGAAGTATCAAGAGGAGGAGTTAGGGAGGGGAAAACTTAACTACCTATGTCCCCCAGCCTCATTAATATGCAAATCTCAAGGCAGAGGGCTCTTAGGCATGCCCCTTACCCATGTCTTATGTGACTTCAGGGTACAGGTGAAATGGAGAGGGCGGGTCTGGGGGCGTGGCCACACCTGCAATTTCAGGGTTTCCAGACCAATGGCAGCCCTTCCATGGCCCAAGAAATCCCAATAGTTTGCAACTACTAGAACTCTCTTTTGGTCAATTTAGTTAAAGATTTGATACTCTTTTTTTTTTTAATTTTATCTACTCTTTATATAATTATTTTGTATTTGTTGTCTGTGTACATTTTTCATGCCAAGACACAAATTTTCTATACTAAATATTCTGTGTAACTCAGTACCAAATTTTTGGGTTTTTTTATTGGATATTCTATTTACATTTCAGATGTAATCCCCTTTCCCACACACATACACCTGGGAACCCCCTAGCCCATAACCCCTCCTCCTGCTTCTATGAGAATATACTCCAACCACCCACACTCCCCCTCCCACCTCCCCACCCACGATTTCCCCTACACTGAGGCATCCAATCTTCACTGGACAAAGGACTTCCTCACCCATCTATGCCTGACCCTGTCCTCCTCCCCTACATATACAGCTGGAGCCATGGGCCCCCCATGTGCTCCCTGGCTGGTGTTTTAGACCCTGGGAGCACTGCTTGGTTGGTATTGTTGCTCTCCTCATGGAGCCTCAAACTCTTTCAGCTCCTCAGTCTTCTCTCTCACTCCTCCATTGGGAACCCCATGATCAGCTCAATGGTTAGCTGTGAGCGTCCACCTCTGTATATTTCAGGTTCTGGCAGACCTCTAAGGAGACTGCTATATCAGGCTCTTGTCATCATGCACTTCCTGGCATCCACATCAGTGTCTACCGTTAGTGAATGCACAAGGGATGGATACCGAGGTGGAACAGTCTCTGGACAGCCCCTCCTACAGTTTCTGTCCCACGATTTGTCACTGTATTTGCTCCCATGAGTATTTTCTTACCTCTTCTAAGAAGGGCCAAAGCACCCACACTTTGGTCTTTCTTGTTCATGAGCTGCATGTGGTCTGTGAGTTGTATCTTGGATATCGTGAGCTTTTGGGTTAATATCCACTATCAGTGAATGCATATCATGTGTGTTCTTTTGTGACTGTGTTACCTCACTCAGGATGATATTTTCTAGTTCCATCTATTTACCTAAGAATTTCTCGAATTCATTGTTTTTAATAGCTGAGTAATATTTCATTGTGTAAATGTACCACATTTTCTGTATCCATTCCTCTGTTGAAGGGCATCTGGGTTCTTTCCAGCTTCTAGCTATTATAAAAATAAGGCTGCTATGAACATAGCAGAGCATGTGTCTTTGTTATATGTTGGAGCATCTTCTGGGTATATGCCCAGGAGAAGTATAGCAGGGTCCTCAGGTAATATGATGTCCAATTTTCTGAGGAACCACCAGACTGCTTTCCATAGTGGTTGTACCAGCTTATAATCCCACATCCTCACTAGCATCTGCTATCACCTGAGTTTTTGATCTTGGACATTCTGACTGGTGTGAGTTAAGAATCTCAGGGTTATTTTGATTTGAATTTCCCTGATGACTAAGGATATTGAGCATTTCTTTAGGTGCTTCTTGGCCATTCGAATTTACTCAGTTGAGAATTCTTTGTTTAGCTCTGTACCCCATTTTTAATACAGTTATTTGGTTGTCTGGAGTCTAATTCCTTGAGTTATTTGTGTATATTGGATATTAGATCTCTATCAGATGGAGGACTGGTAAAGATCTTTTCCCACTCTGTTGGTTGCCGTTTTGTCCTATTGACAGTGTCCTTTGTCTTAGAGAAGCTTTGCAATTTTATGAAGTCCCATTTGTCAATTCTTGATCTTAGAGCATAAGCCATTGGTGTTCTGTTCAGGAACATGTTCCCTGTGTTTAGGTATTCGAGGTTCTTCCCCACCTTCTCTTCTACTAGTTTCAGTGTATCTGGTTTTATGTGGAGGTCCTTTATCCACTTGGACTTGAGCTTTATACAAGGAGATAAGTATGGATCGATTTGAATTCTTCTACATGTTGTCCTCCTGTTGAACCAGCACCATTTATTGAAAATGCTGTCCTTTTTCCAGAGGATGGTTTTAGCTCCTTTGTCAAAAATCAAGTGACCATAGGTGTGTGGGTTTATTTCTGGAACTTCAATTCTATTCCATTGATCTTCCTGAATGTCTCTGTACTAATAACATGCAGTTTTTATCACTGTTGCTCTGTAGTACAGCTTGAGGTCAGGGATGGTGATTCCCCCAAAAGTTCTTTTATTGTTGAGAATAGTTTTCGCTATCCTGGGGAAGGAAGAAAGGGGAAGGAAGGAAGGAAGGAAGGAAGGAAGGAAGGAAGGAAGGAAAGAAGGAAGGAAGTGGGGAGGCCTGGTATGGGATGATTGGGGACATCCTGTCGGAGTCAGTGAGAGGAAGAACGAGATGAGGAACTGTGGGTAGGCAGACTTGGAGGGTAATGATTGGACAGTAAAAAATAAAAGTATATGAAAAAAACAGGAACACATATTAAAGAAACATGTCTTAAGAGAATTGTGTCAACTAATATATATATTTTTATATATATATGTACTAATATATACTAATATATAATATATCATATATAAATATAACTAATATACTATATATATTATATATAAATATTTAATATATATTACTGTTTAAAAAAGCAAAAAAAAAAAAGGTAAATAAGTAAATAAATAAACCCTTAGCTTCGTGTATGACAGTAGTGAAAGTGAACTCCTGAGTTGTGTTTATAAGAGTCAGTAACCTCATCACTAAAAGTAGAAACCTCTGTACATACTTTTCACTGAAAAGTCCTATGTATTGAATCCATCACCTTTGGGAGCAGACAGCACATTTCTCATACGTAATTGCTGTCTCTTAAGAACTAATACTTTGGGTGTACTCAGAGTGAAATGATATTCATAAAACAACATTTAAAGAGAAAACAAGTTTAGTTTTTGCTGTACTATTGTTGACAATGAATTTTATTCTTATATGTTTTAATTTAAAATAATTTCACTACACTTTCTTAGATGACTTTGGAGTACCTTGTAAGTGGGTGTGCATGGAGGTTAGAAGACAAATTCTAGGAGTTAGTAACACCTACATATTACATGTATCCAGGGAATTAACTCAGGTCATCATATTTAGTGCCTAGGACTTGAGTTTTGATCCATCTCACTGGCCATACATGCCCTGTAAAGATATTTGTTTCATTATATAGGGATACAGGCTAAAAAAAAAAAACAATCTATCTGATATTTTTATGTAGCCAAATCTAAAAGAATAATCTTTGAGTAATATGGACTATATAGATATGATTACCATGATCAATATTGTGGTAAATCAATTCCAATGCAACGACTTTAATCTATTACTATGAGACATAATGAACTGAGTGCTGTATATAAAATGTTGAATATAAGACTCCTCATGTTTTATACACCCCAATGTTAGCGCTTATCCCCATCATTGTAGGTTTGAAATCACATTGAATCTTTGAAAAGTGGTTGCATAGATATTGCATGCAATCTTGTATCATTATGAGCAATTTCTGATAATTTTATAAGTAATTATTTGTCTTCTTCTTTAATCATACAGAGGATTTTAGTTTGGTTCCTAACACTTACATGACACATTCTAGTGGATCTCTTTCCCTATTCTGTTTTTCATGGGTGACCTCTATATGTACAGTACCCATAAATTTATGTAGGGACACGTATAAATGCAAAAATAAATAATTAATATTATAGATATAGATAATATAATATATAGATATATAATATTTAATCTATATCTATATGTAGATATAGATAATAATCTACATGAATCTTTATAGGATACTAATCACTAGGAATGATACTGACTAGAATTCCCTCATATTGTAGCTTGAAATTCAAAACCGATTGTTTTTTTTGAGAAAATGCCATTTGTCTTGAATTTACAATGTGTCAAAATTTTTTGTCAAGGCATAAGGTGCTGCTTATAATGGACAATTCCTGCTTTCTTTACACTTGATTGTAACCATGAAACAAACCTGATCCAGCTCGCTGTCCATTGCAAGGCCAATTTTCCTATTTCCCTTTAGCCCCTAGAAGGTAATTCATGCCCCAATTCAGCTGGAAGCAGACAAAAGACTATTGTCCCAGTTCCTTATGTGGGGTGGATGGTTCTGGTTATTTTTGAATACAGATATGTTGTCATTTTAAGGGATCTCCTAGCTGGGGAAATATAGTAGTGTAGTAGTAGATCTTGCCCAACTAGGTACAAGCTTATATCATATTAATTAAGTCATGTTTTCATTGCACAGGCTTATTCAGGTTGTAGATTTACTGCAACACAACCAACCCTTCCTCTTATTTGCTTATTGTTATTATATAATCACAGAAAAAGAGTAGCAAACTAGGACTAAATGAAACTGAACAAAGCTATCTCCTCAAATCTCAAATGACAAATATAACCTCCAATAAATTAACACTGCAAGCCATGACGACATTGTGTAAAGAGAAAACAACTGAGCTTCAAAGCCAGGCATATTTGTAGTGAAGAAGGCTGAGATGATGAATATTGACAAGGAGAGTCAGTGTTTTCTGATGTGAAATGGCTTTACAAAGGTACCCATTCTCGGGGAATCTGAAATAATGTTAAGTTTTTAAAGATTATTAAAGGAATTTTTTAATTATAAAAATTAAGCCCTATGAAGAACCTGGTGATGGGCATCTATAAACTGCTTCTAAAATTTCCTGATTATTCATGCTCACTTTCATCACTTGTTCTGTATCGAGTTCTGTGTTGAAACCACATGTATCTAATGACATAGGTTCTGCTCATGTTTTCCACACATATGGTTACTACAACTCTCTCTGGTGTTTTAAATTCATCTTAAATGAATCAGATTGGACCTCAAAGTGGTCTCACAGTGTAGTGTTGGAAGACCTCAAGTCACTATTGTAGATCTGGTTATTTAAAGTTCAGAGATCTTCTACTCTCTACCTACTGATTGCTGGGAATAAAGTCATATGCTACAGTGCATATATTTCTTTGATTCTTTTCTCTGGTGTTTTAATATCTTTGGACTGGCTAAAATTGTAGGGCTATTTTAGAAGAGTGGAGAAAAATGTAATTTCATTTATTTATTCTCCTTTCTTTTAAGCAGCATCTAATATGCAGCCCTGACTGATTTGGAATTACTCTCTAGGCCATAAATTAAATGATTTGCCTCACTCTGCTCTCAGAATTTTGGATTAAATATGAGTACCACTAAACATAATTGATGCATTTCTGATTTGAATGAAAATCAATTGAGTTTTTCTTGATATTATACAATGTTGTCAATAGGTTTACCATAAAAATGTATTATTCAAGATATGTTCTTATATTCTCTCAGTTCTTACTTTTGTTTTTGGGTTTTTTTCTATTTTCTTTTCTTTCAGAACAGATGCTGAATATTGTTCTGGCACATTTTTGCATGTATTTGGAAAACATGTAATTTTATCCTTGAGATCTTCATGTGCTGTATACACATAATGATCATTGTATGCAGAAACATCCTTCATGCATGGAACAAAATCATCTTAGGAGCAGAGACAGACTTTTCTGTTGTATTGCTGAGTTATCTTAGTGCTTAATTGAGGTTATTTCATCAATGTCATCAAAGTGATTGGTCTGTATTTTCTTTCCTATGTTCCATATTGTTAAAATACATTTTTCCATATTTATAGAATGGCTTTCCTTCCTATTTATAAATGAAGTTTCTAGTTGGAGGCCAAGAAGTGATGCTGTTTTTTTTTTTTAAATCAATCTTGTTCTTTGTCTATATTGATTAAAATGTTAAGATTAAAATTGAATTGTTATTGAGAATTATTTGCTAAATAGTATCCATTTGTTTTTATTGAAATTTTTGACACTTTTCCAACACATGTTTTTCTGTCTGGTGTCCTAGTGCTGTCTTTGTATTCCTGGACCATGTGTGTTTTTGTATCCTTTCAGTGGTAAAGATTACTTCAACTGTCCTTCATACTGTTTACTGCTGTATCTGTCTAAGTCAGGCTACTCTAGCATAGCAGAACTTACAAAATGAGTCACTCTCTTTCAATTTCTCTGTCTCTTCTACAAATACCTATACACACATACACATATGCCATATGTATATACATATCAAGAATGTGTGTGTGTGTGTATGGCTGGCTATGATTGAAATTTCAAGAAAGCAGAAATTGCTCAGTCAATGAGACTGCATTAATTATATGATCTTCAGTAAACAACAGATTACCAAAGAAGTAAGTTCCAATGCCAGTGAATGAATGGCCTTGCTACAAGAGTGAGAAAAAGCAGGCAATAGCAAAAACATCCTTCTTTCATTTCTTTATATAGGCACAAAAGAAAGGACAGCCCAGATCAGAGGTAGGTTTGTTCCTAAGAACAAATTATCTGGATTAATCTTTTGTCTTCCAAGTCCAGAGATGATTAAAGATGTCTTGTCCCAGTTCAAATGGTCTAGCTTAAAGGCTTGTCTTCCTACTTCAAGGATTTAGAAGTGATTTTTCTAGAAGTGAATTTTCCTCCTTCAATTTACTCCTTCAGAGCTGATATCACCATTACAGTATTTTGTAAATTCCAGATACAGTAAAATTAAAAACCAAAAATAGCCATCACAGTATTCTTCAATCATGACTACTTCTTGGGTATAGTAACTGGGGTTAGCAGTTGTTGGGTTGTAGTGTGTCATGGGTCCTGTGGGTTGAATTATGAATTCCACGTCTGCCCTCACAAGGGGCTAGGGCCACAGCTCAGACAGGCAGAAGCTCAGGAATTTGACTGTGTTCACTCCACACTGGAAACCATGCTGTCTTTTCACAGTCCTACAAGCAGTTATGTCTCAGACTGCTTGAATTTTATCACTGTTATTTTTTAAGGGAGTCTGATGTGTTCTAATCCAGATCGGGTCTTTCTATGAAATGGGCATCTCTTTGACAGCTTTCAATTTCTTCTTTTTCCTGTATATTTCACATTTTAAACAAAAATTTCAGGGAGAGTTTTTTTCTGATATTACCTGTTTAGGTAAGTCTTACAATACAGTCTTCAATTTGAAATATGCTCTAGAATAGACTTTTCATTGATATTTTATTTGATTACATAATTTGCTTTTTTTTTATAATTTTGTACAATTGTGGAATTTGACTGTTATATTCTCACTTAGTTCTTTATCATATGCAAGTTTTTGTGACCATACTGTGATATATGCCCTTTTTTAGTTTCTGGAATATTCCTATTATTCTTTGAATTGCTCATTTTATGCCATTCAACATATTCCATTTTAAGCCTAAGATTTTAACATTTCAGTCATGTTGTGTGATGTCTTCATGTTTATATTTGTTTCTTCATTGAAATTTGCTAATCTGGTAATAGAGAACTGGTTGCATTGTTTTTAATCTTCTGTACCCTTCCAGTGGATACGGTTATAAGCTCAAGTAAGGAATGTTTAGAATAGACACAAGATTTCTTTTTTGGTTTTTACTTTTGTTTCTAGTTAATTAATTTACTTCACATCATGACCAGTTTTTGTCCCATCATCTTGCTCTCCCAGTTGTTTTCCTCAAACTCCCATCCCCCAACAACTCCTCCCTTTCTCTTCACAATAAGAGGATGCTTTCCATAAGCATCTCCCACCCTAGTAGAGGGATAGAAGAGGCAGATCAACTGGTGGAAATGAGTTCCAAAGGCACACGACAGAGTCAGACACAGCCCCTGTTCCTCCTTCTAGGGGTCCCACATGAAGACCAATCTTCACAACTCTTAAAATATTCAATTCCATCATGTCCATGGTTAGTGGTTCAGTCTCTGTGAGCCCCTCTTGGGTCAGGTTAGTTGATTTTGGAGTTTGTTGTAGTGTCCTTTTGTGGTTGATTTCTTAGCTCTACCTATAATTAGGATATGGGTTTCTGCACGTTTCCATTAATTCATGGGTAAAGCCCCTCTGATGATTATGATTCTAGGTTCTTGTCTGCAAGTAAATCAAAATATTATTAACAGTGTCTATAGTGGGCTCCTTTTCATGGCATGGGTTTCAGACATTGTTTGGCTATTTCTTCAATTTATGTTCTGCACATATTTCTGCACATTTTAAAGGCAGGACAAATTGTAGGTGAGGGTGTTGATGATAGACTGGTATCCTAAATTCTCCATTGGAAGTCTTGCCTGTTACAGGATATGGCTGATGCAAGGTCCATATTACCCATGCTGGGAGTCTTAGCTATGATCACCCTCACAGGTTTCTGGAAGTTTCCACTGCCCTAAGTTTCTAACACAGTCAAGAGATCACCCCATCCCAGGATTCCAGTGTAGACATAAGATTTCACTGCTGCTCTCAGAATGGTTATATAGATCCATAGCTACAGTTTCAGCTCATGTGATCTTTTCCCTAAAAGTGAATCTCTTCATCAAACTGAGGAAGAATATTTACTGTTGATATAATATTATCTGAATAACCAAGCTTTATGTAAAGCTTGAAGACTTTCCTGAAGCTACCACCTCTGAAAGTCATACTGCTCTATCATTTAACATTTTCAGTGGCTACCTTAAAATCATCTACATCAAAATTTACACTAATAGTATACTTAGGACCGATAATGTAATATACCACTTTCGAATAAACTAAAAGCAAAAAGTCCTGTTAGTGAACAGTTTCTTTTACAGGGTATAATTCAATACTGGAGAGACAGCTCAACTGTCTTAAAAAGATTTCTGTTCATGAAGGAAATAATAGTTTGATTTCCAGCACTCACTGAGTGGTATTCATTTGTCTCCAGTTCCATACATGCAGGAGTAGCATAATCATATATACAGACAAAAGATATATTCCCACAAAAATAAAGATTAAGAAAGACCGAAAAGCCAGGTTTAGACTTCAAAGTATATGTACCTACAACTTCAAGTAATAAATTTAATATTTATGGAGGGAGAGAGAGAAAAGGCTTGTCCTATTCTTGATTTTCGAGGAGTTGCCTTTGAGTTTCTCTCTATTTGATTTTATATTGGCTTCAGGACTATTGTATGTTGTCTATATTATATTGAAATATGTTCTGTTTAACCATATTCTCTCCAAAATTTTATCATGAAGTCATGTTCAATTTTGCCAAAGCTTTTTTTTTTTTTTTTTTTTTGGAATCTAATGAGATTTTTCTTTTATTCATTCTTTCACTTTGTTTATGTGGTGGATTGTATTGACAGATCTCTTATGATGAACAGCCACCAAATCTCTGGGATAAATGTTATTTGGTCATGGTGGATCTTTTTGATTTCTTCTTGGATTTGAGTTGAAAGAATTTGATTATGTTTGCATCAATGTTTAAAAGGGAAATTGTTCTGTAGTTCTTTTTCTTTGTCGAATCTTTGTATAGTTTGTGTATCAGGATATGTGTGAACTTATACCTTCTTTTTTTATTTTGTGGGAGTATATGAAGAGTATCATGTGCTTGTCCTGTTTTTGTTTCATTTTGGTTTGTTTTTTTCTTTGTTTTGTTTTTTAAAATATCATAACAATTGCTTCTATTTAATTAGGAATAATAGACTTATTTAAATCTAATTTTTCTTTAACTTTAGTAGCTGATATCTTTTGAGAAAATTGTCCTTTCCAGATAAATGTTTGTCTCTTGTATTGATTTTAAAGAACCTACTTTTTTATTGATCATTTGTCCTGTTTTATTTGTTTCTATTTTTATTTTGTTTTTATTACTACCAATACCTCACCATGAGAGAAGAATCATAAACATGCCTTAGTTTGAATGAACTATGACATTATTAAGGAAACAAAGCAAAGTCTTATTTATTTTCTCCCCTCAAATTAATTTTCTCCTACCATTTACTTCTCTTGTGTTTGCTCACTTCTTTTTCTCTGGAACATTTAGGCATACTGTTAAGTTGCTAGTATGACATATATTCAATTATTTATGTAGGATCTTAGTGCTATGAACTTTCAATTTCCACAGTTATTATTTTATCCTATAAGTTTGAGTATGCTGTTCATCATTTTCAATCAATTATAGAAAGTTGTTCACTCTTTGTTTCTTCTTGTCTTGTACCAATAGTCATTCATTAGAAAATTGTTCATTTTCCATGAGTTTGAAAGCTTCTGTATTTTGTGTTGTTGATACTCAATGGTTATACATTGTGATCTGATAGGACAAATAGTTTTTCCAAATTCCTATATGTGTTGAGTCTTGTTTGATTAGTGAGTACCAACTCAATAGGGAGAAAGTTCCATGAGGTGACAAGAAGAATGTATTTTTGTGTATGTTTGTGTACAATGTTCTATAGATATATTAGGGTCATTTGACTGGAAATTCTGGTGCTTGCAGTATTACACTGTTTACTGTTTTCTGGACCATCTGGCCATTGGTAAGCATGGAATTTTAAAGTCTCTCACTATCTAGGTTGAGGTAGTCAAAGTGTGATTTAAGCATTAGGTATGTTTCTTTTACAAAAGTGGGACAAATGTGTTAGGAATTGAAACAATTTGATGAATATGTAGTGTCCTTCTCCACCTCATTCTATGAGTTTTAGTTTGAAGTCTATTTTGTTAGCTACTATTAGAATGACTACACCAGTTTGTTCGTCAGGTCCATTTGGGACAAGGGTTTTTCCGACCTTTTATCCTGAGTTAGTGTCTATCTCTGACATTGAGATGTATTTCTTATATGCAACAGAAGGATAGATTTGATGAAGAAAAGCCTTTGACACTATTCAAGACCACTTCATAATATAAGCCTTGCAGACAATAGGGATATGAGGTTTTACCTCAACATGGTGATGTAGTTTAAAGCAAGTACATAGCCAGCATTAATATATTAGTGACCCTGACTCCCTAATAATCAGTTTTGAATTTTTATTTCATTTTTTGAAATTATGAAAGACTACAAAATTATAAACATTGCTTTAGGTATCAAAATTGTAATCATAGTTGAGATGGGATGTGATTTTAGCCATGCAGAGAGAAAGGGTAAGTAATGTATGATTAAATAAGGTATTCAGCATGTACATATTTTGAGAACTCCCATGAATGTTTCTACTGTGCATAGAAGGTAAGGACCCTTTGTGGTAAGACTACACAACTATTTCAGTCAGTAAATATAGGAGTGTGTTATGTTTTATCTCATGAAATTTTCTCAAGGTAAATATAGGTCAACATAACAAATAGACAATTTCCTGCCAATGTTTATTTTAATTATTTTTGTTTGGTTATTCGAGACAGGGTTTCTCTGTGTAGCCTGGGCTGTCCTGGAACTCACTCTGTAGACCAGGCTGGCCTCGAACTCAGAAATTAGCCTGCCCCTGCCTCCCAAGTGCTGGGATTAAAGGTGTGCACCACCACCGCCCGGCTAATGTTTATTTTAGCATTATTTAGAATATACAAAATATGGCATGGCATCAATCTTCATGTCTCTCAAAAGGTTAGCAAATAAGGAAAGCATGTCCCCTAAAATTAATGATTTTACATTCATATATACAAAGTGTATTATGGCTATTTATAATACATTCTTAGAATTCATTTATTTATTTATTTACCACACATTGCAATATCAGCTTTCTTCCTGCCAGTATCCCCTCAAACAGATCCTAACTCCATAACCCGCTCCACTTCTCCTCTGAGAATGTGCCCCCACTGGACATCACCCTTAGAAGAGCAAATCAAGTCTCTGCAGGGGTATAAGAACAAGGGAAACAGTATGAACAGGCAGGTAACAGATTCAGGGACATCCCCAACTGCAATTGTTCGGGTGCACACATGAAGACTAAAGCTGCAAACCTGCTACATATGTGGGAGGGGCCTAGGTCCAGCCCGTGTTTGCTCTTTGGTAAGTGGTTCAGCTCTGGGATCCCTCAAGGATTCATGTTAGTTGACTCTGTTGGTCCTTTTTTAGAGCCACAGTCTCTTTGGGTCCCTCAGTCCTTCCATCAGCTCTCCTAAAATGCCTCTGAGCTCTACTTAATGTGGGCTGTTGGTTTCTGGTTCTGTTTCCATTGGCCGCTGGTTGGATCCTCTCAGAAGACAGTTATACTAGACTAGTATCTGCAAGTATAATAGAGTATCATTAATAATGTCAGGGATTGGTGCTTGTCTGTGGCATGGGTCTCAATTTGGGTCAGTCATTGATTAGGCATTCCCTCAGACTCCTCAGTCTCTGCTCTGTTTTGTCTCTGCACATCTTATACATAGGACACATTCTGTGTTGACAGTTTTGTGGGTATATTGGTGTCCTTTTCCCACCACCGGGAGTCCTGCCTTGCTACAGGAAGTGGCCACTTCAAGGTCCATATTCCCCACTGGTAGGAGTCACGGCTAGAGTTGCCCTATAAAGACTCTGGCGACTCCCCCTGTATCAGGTCTCTGGCACATCCCAGAGATGCCCAGGCAATATCTGTTCTCTCTCTCATGCTATCCATATACATGATCCCCCACTCCCCTCATCATCTCCCATCTCACTCACTTCCCTCTCTCTATGCACCTCCAAAATATAGTTTATTTCCCTTTCTGTGGAAGATTCAGTCATCCTCCCTTGAATCCTTCTTGTTATGTGGATTATTTGAGTTGTAGTGCAATTATCCTGCACTTTAAAGCTAATATCCATTTATAAATGAGTACATATCATGGGTGTTCTTTTAGGTCTTGACCAATTCCATAGACACTTAAACATTTTAAGTAAAACATGTACATCGATTTTATAGAATTTTATGTTAAGGCCTATGTAATTTGTACATGATTGGAAAAAAAGATAAAAGTAAACAAATAAAATTACTGGGTCCACACTTCTCTTTATCATATTAGATTTAGATAAAGACATTTGGGGCTTATATCCATATATGAGTTTTATTTGGCCTGGAAAAATTAGATGATGGATGTCATTAATAGGAATTGGGGATAGAACAGATGTTACATTTTAATCTAAAGAGACTGACTGAAGACATTCAGATTTTCACAATCTAGATGTAACAATGTGTGTCTGTGTGTCAGTGCGTCAGTGTGAGTGTGTGCGTGTGTTTGTGTATGTGTATATGTTGATAGGTATGTGTGTTGATAGGTATGTGTGTGTGCATATCTTTGTACAAAAAAGCAGGAGTTTTATTATTTCAGAATTTAAAAGGCCTGAAGTAATTGCTCATGAATGTAGTATATGAAATGAGTAGTAAGAAAAATATAGAAGAAAATATCATGCATGTTTTGGAATTGAATAAGCTCAGGCAATAATTAAGAAGTGAGAAGTTGGGTGATTGAAACTGAGGAATGAATCAGTAGTAAGACAAGAAAAGGGTGATGGAGGGCAAATACTAGCAAGTATATGCTAACCTATGTGTGAATGTTCCATAATGAAACAAAATATTTTCATATTAATTTTAAAAGAAATAATAGTATTAGCCATCATGAACTAGGGAACAGAATTTTGACTTCTGGAAATTTGGTTTGCACTCTGAAGAGATGATGTTCTTCTGTCTTCTTATGAAAGACTTCTCCAATAGCATTCCTCTATATACATTTCTCAGCCCTCCAGAACAGCTTATCACAGAACCAGAGGTCATGCATCAATATTGAGTTTTAAATGTACAGCAATATCTGGAGAACAACACTAGACTTGTCTGCCTCATCCCAAATGATAAATAGGAAGTATCACCGCCCACATCTAAGAATTCTTATAGATAGATAGTAGATAGATAGATAGATAGATAGATAGATAGGAAACACACATATACATACATACATATTTATATGTGCTATCCACTAGGATATGCTAAGTGAACACCCATCAGTAAACCAGGCAGTGCTAGTTCTAGAATGCAATCAAGAATAGATAACTAGGAAAACTGTATAAGAAGTTTCCATGTTAAATACAGTGTTGGTTCAAAGTTACTGCTTGCTTCTAAGACATTAAGAAGATACTTCAAAGACAAGACTTCACAGCCACTACTGGAATGTGAAATGTACAAAAACAATGTAGAAAAACAGAAATAACTTAGAAGAGATAGACTAGCACAAAGCATTGAACTGTGAAAACTGAGGTTCTGGGAAGGAGATTATAATTTATAACTCAAATATTCAGCTTATTTTCTCACTAATAATAATTAATTGGGAGAAAGAATAATTTATTTTATAGAATTTGAAATGAGACACTCAGGCCTAGCATACTCTAAGGATCTTGTTGAACCATTAAAACTCATTAACTGTGGATCTCTGATGAGCTGGATAATTTTGGATACAGCTGGATTAAGCATATTTCTGGATTGGTTGTATTTATTGGTTGACAAGATAATAGAAGAAAAGGTCTTGTTTAGATATTCTGTATCTGTCACTGGTGTGGCATAATTCCACTGTACATGGTCTGTAAATCACAACTGCCATAAACATGAGACTGCTCTCTGTATTTGGACTTATGTGTCCCCAGTAGCTCTAACTGAAACATTACTGCATGTCTTATTGTGTAATGTCTGACAAAATCCAGTGACATAATTTCAAATTCTGTCCACAATCACTTGTTGAAACATTCCAGAGACCAAATTTTAACATAATGGATTCCTCTAAGGTGTTTACAAACATGAATGATGTCATGGATGCTGAGACTGAACTGTCTACCTTTGTATTTATCTAACTATGCTTATTACATGCTTTGGAAATCAATTGCAGGGCACTAGGGAAAGAGTATTCAAGATTCCTCTAGGGGTCAAGAGAAATCTGAAAAAAATAATCATGAATATACAACTATCTCTCCTTTGCCCTGAGAAATAAAAGCAGGTACAATTACCTATGTTCCCATTTGATTGGATGATATTTGTGGCAGTTCACAATCCATGCTGCCCAGTTTTAAGGCAGGACAAAAATATTCACTTTGATGTTACTCTTCTTCCTCCTGAACATTCCATTTCTCATGTCCAGTTTCATTCATCCCAAATGCTTTTGGAAAATAAAGTTTAGTGTAGACAAAGATAGAGACTTAGAAACAAATTGTATTTTCTCCCTTGGAGCAGTGAGGCTGCCTGTGGAGAAAGAGATCGTGAATGTCCTGTAAGTGCTTTTATATTTTCCATGTAAATGTCATCATGAATATATCATAAGGAATGTAAGGATGAGGATTAGGCAAAGCTCTGAGCCTTCTGTCATATTGCCAATTTTGAACTTCAAAAAACAGCATTTCTTTTCCTATTTTCCCTGTTTAATTCATCCAGTGAGTCTTATGTTTGTCTTCCAGTTGGCCTCCCATTTATAGGCCGGATGTTGATTGATGAAAGGATAGTCTATGTTGATCGACCACATATAGTCTCCTTTTAACAGTTTTTACAGCAGTGTACTCAGTGATGCCTTGCTGAAAGAAATCCATACTTAAGTAATGAGTTTTATCAAAAGTACACGCAATTAAATTTTCATAGAATCCATTAATGATCCTTTCATCACTCTCTTGCTCCAAGTGCTCTAGGTAGATCCTGTAATGTTTCTGACACACAGCACTGTGAAGAACTTTGTCATAATACAAAGTTATTCTCTTAAATTCATTACATCTGGTCACTATATGTCTTCTAAAGCTTCATCAAGTTTAGAAGTAGTTCTTTCTAATGTGAGCTTCATATATGTTCCTGCTGATCATGCTTCACTTGGGTTCATGGACAACCACTGACTTTTAAGTATCATAAAGTCCAGTTTTTTGCTCTCTCTTTAGATTAAAGTAGAAATATACGGAGTATAAATGATATGTTTGCATTTTTTGAAAAGTGAGCCTATCAGTAATAGTGGTAACTGCTTACTTCCCTTATTATTTGTCTGGGTGACACTTGTGACATTGGATGTTTGACAACACTTGAATCCATGGATAGAGGAGATACCTAACAGCTCACTCTTGTCATTATTTAAAAAACAAGAAACTTCTTGTCTTCTCTCTTCACTTATAAGTTGTTTATTCTCTAATGCTTACATGATATTTACTGCTCGTTTCTTTTTCATTAATCGTATTAAGTATAGCTGGATATTGTACCAATGTGGGGACCATACATATTATGTAGATTGATGATAATTGTTTTCAAATATAGCACTTTAGATAGTTATGCTGCTCTGACAGCCAAATAATAGATATCTCTTAAATTTAGTCAAAAAGAATATTCTGAAATGCCCTATTTTATAAAATATAATATGAAATCTCCACAGAGGTACAATTTTAAAGTAAAAAGATGATTGTATTTAACTCAAAGTGAATCATTAACTATAAATGAGTATGTTTAATGTCTATTGATCAGATGACATGAAATATCAAGGAAGAGACATGAGTTTTTATTCTTTTCATACATATTTGCACACTATGTTATTATTCCATTCCAACTGGCTTATTGTCCATTTTTATTATCAAAAACACAGATTACATTGTACATTTTACAGCACATTTTACAAGCATGTAACACTATTACATACAGATACTACTGAAATTTCCTAACATTCCTAGTTCTCAGTAGGATACTAGTATGGTGTTAATATAACTGGAAAGAGAATCAAAGACGTTTTCTAGAAGAAAATCAATGCTGCCAAGATGTGCCTAGTGTTAATAGATCACATTCCTGTGCAAACTGAAAATAGTTGATATAACTATTGAGTGATTTTCAATAATTCAAAATTATTTCCAATACTTTAAAAATAAAGATATGATCAAAATTACTGTTTGGTCAATGTCTGTGGCATTGGCTTTACCTTCTGATCAAGGACTCAAAAAAAGAGAGGGAAATGTTTTCTGAGGTTGAGGTCAGTGTCATATCTTATTTATTTGATATACTCTTTTATGAGTATTTAAATTAAAATGAGTATGTCATATGTCATGAGTATTTAAATTTAAATTTCAAGTTTCCACTTTCTTAGATCATCCCAATCTCACAACACTAACTATCCTTTGTTTCAATCTTTGGGAGTAAAGAGAAATATCATTCAGTATAGGATAGTAATTGTATTGACTTCAAATTATCATGCATAGATCTCTGTCCATAATAAACACTGGATACTTTTGCAGAACAACAAGTAAAAGCTACCAGTTTGCTTTGCATTGACTTTTTCATGGGTGAAGTCAACAGGAATCCTGATCTTTAAAAAATATGTCTCTGATATTAAAATACCCAATGGGAGGTTGTAAGAGTATGTCACAATTATATCATGTCTTTGAATCATATGCACAAAGTAACAGTACTCTCCCTAATTATGTCTGTAATGAAGAGACCATGTGTTCAGTGTTGATTACAGGACTGCATTGTTGAATGACTGTAAGTTTTTTGGCATACCTTGGCATCTAGTTATCTTTAAAGGTGAGATTTTGTAATGTGGAAAATAATGAAACTATGTGGTTTAGGGGTCAACTGACAGATGATAGAAAAGATGTAGCATGAGTTCGGCCTTATACTTATATCAATCTATGTAGTTCTAGGTAATTACTACTCAGAGATATGACAGGACTTCTGCCAGAGCCAGCACCAGAAGTTGACAGCTTTCAGAGAGGAGATAAAAGTAGGTCAGAAAGAATTGAGTCTGTCATGGGGATAGGGAGAATCTTTCAGCCTTAATGAACTGACAGTGAGAGTGTTTTTTTTTATTATTATTATTATTTATATAGAACTCAGTAAGCAGGGATAGATTTGTGTTGTTCTAAAACATGCATCATATCATTTCTGTCCCCAGACATATTTTTAACTTCCTCTTGGTCACAAGCTTAGTCATAACTGACAAATTGTGACATATCAGTTATCTTTTACAAACATGACTTATGTTTAATCATAAGTGATAAACTGTGATGGAACAAAGTTATATTCTACAAATATTTTTTTCATCAAAACCATAACCTAACTTTAAGGACCTAAAGTCTTTTGGCCAAAGCATAATAGCCCATTATCAGGCTGGTAGCTCTTATGGTTTCAAAGGAACTAGACAGGAAAAAAATCTCCAAGCCAGCTTGGACAATTAGTCATTTCACTAGCAGTGTATGATCAACTCTTAATGGTCACAGAGCCAATTGTCATTAGCTACCACCACAAATAACTTTCAAGTCCAAATTGCTACAAATATTACTCAACTTTTGTTATAACACAAGATTTATGTTTTCTAAATTTGTGGAATGTATTTATATGTCTAACCTTGGTAATCTTTTGCGTCTTAGTTTTAAAACACAATAGTGGCCCTGCAGAAACTAACTTTTCTAATAAAGGCCCTGACTCCTCATTGTTTTCAATTTTTCCACACCAGTCTTGGTCCATCATTATAAGTTCCTGTGTAGGGAAGAGATAACTCCAGCCAATCTAACTTTGTTGTTATATATTTTACTCAAGGTTCATAAATTATGCCGACTATATCTTGTATGCCACCAAAGCATCACATGAGGCTTTGAATCTGGTCAGTTACCAACTCTTTTAAGCTGACAGATCTTGTTTACCTTTTTAAGTTTACTTTGTTCTGTTTATCTTGTTCCTGAGCAAGTAAAAAAAAGCACATATTACAAAAGAACTATCATGTAACTATAAACGATAGCAACATTTATGGATGATGGAGCCTGATTTTAAAAGGAGCTCTCTGGCATCTTTATGTGAGTCACAACCTATAGGGCACGAGGAATACCTTCAATTAGGGCTAAATAAGGATATATGCTCAAAAAGCATTAGGAATAGTATGTTCAGGATTTTACTGTTGAAGCTTAGAAGCAGTATTCCTGAGAGAAGTAATAAATGATTCATGGGAAATTTCAGATCAATCCAATATACCCAGGTTTTAAATGTATTAAAAAATCCCTCCAAACATTGAAAAACATTGATATTAAGACCAAAACTGAAAGACAGAATGATAGAAATTATAATAAATGGCTCAGCTTTGCTGGATCTATGTCAAACAGCTGATCTGGCTTTATATTTTTGCTCTTCCCATTAGATATGGATGTGCCAGGATTCCATGTTTTCTTCTTTAAAACTGAGTTGAAGAAAATAGTCACAGCTGATGAACTCTTCACACAAAAATACATTTACAAGATTTTTAAGTGCATTCCACCTCATGTTCCTCTGTGTCATAGGTCCTTCAGATTACCTATGGAAATTTCCATCCTATTTTGAGTGATCATGATCAATATCCTTATCTGTATCAGGTGGTTCCCAAAGACACATCTCTAGCACGGGCCATGGTTACCTTCATATTTCACTTCAGCTGGAACTTGTCATCTCAGATAATAATAAAGGGTATATTATTTCTCTCATATTTGAGAAGACAGATGGAAAAACTAAAGTGTGCATTGCCTTTGTATACATGATACCAGAATATGATAATTTACACATGACAAGACCTGATGTGTATTACAACCAAATCATAGCATCATCCACAAATGTTGTTAACATTTATGGTGGCACATATAATACACTAGTTTTGAGCTTTAGAATTTGGGAATCTCTAGGTCTACAGAAACTAAGGATCACAAGGTCAGAGTACAATGTAACTTCCAGTAAGACTGACTTAACTCATGACTCATTGCATGGGACTTTTTCATTAGTACACCACCATGGTGACATTTCTGGTTTCAAAAATTGAAAATTTTGTCCAGACATTGGATCCTCCAAAAATCTCAGATAACTATCTGTTAAGACTTGGGTGGATATCCTTTAACTGTGAAGCCTCAGCATCTAACTGCAAGACACTGAAGAACTGCTCATCCAATGCCTCATTGGAGTGGCTAATGGAACAGTCTTTAGACATGGCCTTTAGTGATGGTACCTATGACATATATAATACTGTATATGCTATGGCCTGTGCACTTCATGAGATGATTCTTCAACAAGTAGATAATCAGGCCATGAACAATGAGAAAGGACACCACTTTGACTGCTTAAAAGTAGAGTTTCTTCTACTGAATGATATTTGATCTGATCAATATCATTCAGACTCTCTCAGATGCCCAAATTCAATGAACTAGGAAATATTTCCCCAAAGATACAGGATTCTGAACATCTTTCAGGTGAGAAAAGAAATCTACAGATTGGTATAAATATAATCAGAAAGGCAGTCATGTCCAGGACACATTTTATCAGTGAAAATTGGGATTTTGATACAGAGCTCCTGAATATCATCACACCTCTTCTAATACTGGAAACATCAACAGTTCTTACTCATGAATTTTATCCATGAAGATAAGTTGTGCATTTGTTTATTAATTATCATTTATATGGAAATCATTGTAGGGAATGGTTTCATAAGTTTCCTCAACAGATTCTGCCCTCACTGTAGGCTCTGGGGAATGTACTTGGGTCTCTGAGAGCAACTAAACAAAAAATAGTGCTGATATTCATCTAAGTGTATTCATATGTGTGAAGGGTTTTCTTTCTTACTATGTATATGTGTATGATTTTGTGTTTCTGTATATCTGTGTTTATATTTGAATTGCTTTATATATATATATGTTTCTGTTCATCTGTCTGTCTTTCCATCTGTGGAAATGAACAAAAGTTTTCATGTATATCAAGGTCTTTCTGTACAGGTATTTCTGTGTGTACATTTCTATATGTATTTGTCAGAGAATGTGTCTGAGTGTGTGATTGTGCATATGTTTTGTGTGTTTTGTCGATATCTTTGTATGTATGTGTTTCTGTGTTTGTGTGTGTGTATGTGTGTGTGTGTATGTATGTATGTATGTTTGTATGTATGTAACATTTTACGTATGTTTTTCCATTTGCCTGCCTGTCTATCTTTGGATGTCAGCGTAAATTTGCCTATGTATCAGAACCTCTTTGTGTGGGTGTTTGTATCTATGTACAATTCTATGTGTTTTCTTGTCAGTGTGTGTGTGCCTATGTATGTGTTTTGTGTGATTATGCCTGTGTGTCTTTGAGTGTACATGTGTGTCTTTTTCTTGCACTTCTGTGGATATATGTGTACGTGGGCATGTATGCATATTTATGTGTAAATAAATGTATGACTGTATTTATTTGTGTATTTCTGTATCAATGTGAGATTCGCTCTTTGTAGGTGTGTGTGTGTGTGTGAGAGAGAGAGAGAGAGAAATAGAGAGAGAGAGAGAGAGAGTTTGCATATTGCATAATTATTTGATTCTGTACATATGTTTATTTTTGTGTTTGGGAATCTCCTATGAAAGAACTAAAATTCTAGAAACATTATGATAATTTTATTTCTACAGTGTTTTCATTGTGGTTTCTTATCTTCATTCCTCAATAAGTTTACTCTTATTACCAAATCAGAATATATTTTATGACTTCAAGGAAGGGTATGCACATTATAGATCACTGTCTGTCTTTCAGCTAAACTCTTTTCTGAGGAGGGCTCACTTCACTAATCCTATTGGGGACACAGTGAATATGAACATGAGAGAAAAACTTCAGGAAGATTATGACATTTTTTAACTTGGAAGTTCTCACATGGCCTTGAACATAAGGTGAAGATTGGAAAGTTCAGCTCATATTTTTCACGTGGTCAACAGCTCCACTTACATGTAGACATGATAGAATGGGCCACAGGAAAAGACAGGTAGGTTTGAACAAAATGTTCTGATTTATAGTACATAGCAGTAAACACTGTCAAGTGGATAACTTGCAACTTAAAGAAATGAAATGGATTGTCACATGAGGAACCAATGTCTAGCCCTTATATTATGTTGCTTTTTTGATGTGACTTTTTATTAATTTTATGAAATTTTAACATATGCATACAGTACACTTTTATATCAGAACCTTTTTCTGGTTTTTAATATGAATATAAACCTGTTGTTTACTACTCTACAATATTATTTCCATTAAAGTAAGCAATATTCTCTTGGTATCATTCTTATTACTACACAGTGATTTACTACAGAGTGAGACTAATTGTAACATGATGAAACATATTGACATATAATTGCCAAGTCTAGTTACTGTACCTAGCAAAGTTGTCCATTATAAGAGAAGGAAACTTACCAGTTCAGAAATGAACACAATTACAGAAATTCATATGCACTGAAACAGCAATATGAAATATTTTAAGAATATTTAAGAAAAATACTTTAAATTTCTTCACATTCATGAGTAAGATAAACACAAGAGGCAAAATGAACATACAGACAGTACTAAAGCAATAGTCAGAAAAATAGCTATTTTAAAACATCAAACAGAACAGTAACAGCCATCAGACAAAATTCCCAAATAATTTTCAATTGTAACTGAATGTTAGCGGTCACATTTTGTAATCAATGGGATAGGGAGTTCTTGGGAGGGAGGGGGAAAATGGAGTAAGGGGAGAACATCTAAAATGTAAATAAAATTTCCAATAAAAAAATAATAAAAAAAAAAAGAAAAAAAGAAAGCATTGCCTTGTTTCCTCCAGAGGGTATGGAGACATACTCATATGCTTGAAGAGGACCGTTTTTATAAAAAAAAAAAAAAATTTGGAGGGGGCATTATAATGAATTATAATAGACGAAAATTAGAGAACAATCTTTTTGATCGATATGTATGAAATAATTCTTGACTACACATCTACTCAGAGTTTGGAACAACATAAGACAAAGACCACTCACTAACACCAGGGAGGTTTTATTCCATTGATACCAGCAGAGTCCAATATATTGATAAGATAAGTATAAGACATCTCATAAGTAAACTCATGGATAGTATCACATTATTATCTAAAATTCAGAAAGGGCTCTTAAGAAATCCCAGTATCCATTCAGATATAAAAACAAAAACAAAAGCAAAAACAACCCAACCCTGACAGAATAGGAGGAACACTTATTGGTATAATTACATTTGCTTTGGTAGATCTCTTGACAGCATTCTACCACAAGCAGAGAAAACTATTATCCATTAAAATAAAAAAATGAGGCCAGGTGGTTTAATCGGTTCCTGTATTTAATCCAGGGACTTAGAAAAGCCTTGAAAATCTCTGTCAGTTTGTTGCCAGTCTGTCCTGCATAGTGAGTCCAAACAAGCAAAGACTGATATTAAATGAAATGACTTAAAATAAGTAAAAAACAAATTGGAAAAGGATGTACATTTTCTTCACTCTTCTTTAAAATTCTTTAAGATTTTATTAACTGTTGACATAAGCTTTAAAACAAAAATGATAAACTAAAAAGAAAGGGAAAATGTGCCCTGGTCTTCATTAGGAGGTTTTGCCTAACAACAGTACATAGTGAGAGTCTGTTTCAACAACAACAATAACATTAAAAAAAAAAAAAAATTCTATCTAACTGTATTTGTAGAGATTATGAGATGAACCTATACATAAGAGATGTTCTGGTATCTACAAAAACTTAATAAAGAACAAAGGATTCAATAGGAGTGGGCAAAAATAACAGCTTTCCAACTCCACAAATAGTATCCCCGTCTCAAGAGTCATTGTAATACAAAGATATTTTAACTCAAAAAATTCTTCAATTAACCTCAAAAATCTAACTTTTATCCAGGTTTCCCAAGTATGTACAGCCCCTGTAAAGCATTTTGACCTCAGGAAACACTCCATATTCTAGCTCAGTATACATCAGTTTAGCTTTTCCTCACAAGAAATAAATCAGGCTATGCATATTCAGCTGATATTCTTTGTGTAGACAGTTTGTCATACTCTTCAATGTTAATTTATTAGAACTCATATTTGGGATCGGAGATTTGAGATCATAATTTTCGTGTTTCAGATATCTGTAAATTCTAGCTTGCTACACTAGTGATATGGTCTTTAGCAAAATAAGGAGGAAACGGTGTACTGATCCATGGTTTAGCATCACAGAAAGACAAGTGCAGTTATCTGAAGACTGACTGGCTTGCTTGGTTCCTTTGTCATAGAATCCTGATTAAGACCTGTAGTGCCGACAGTGATCTCATATTCCTACATAAATTACCAATTAATAAAATTCTTCACAGATATAAGGACAGGCTAGTCTCATTGAGGGAATTTCTTAATTAAACTAACCTCTGTCTATTTGCCAGTTGCAATCTCTGTGGTATTTCCACACAGTCCACTATCAGCACTTCTTTCTGAATTTTTAGACACTGAAGCAGTTCAACATTTAACCATTTTGTTTCCAATATTTATATTAATAGTTTATCATTATACAATTATAAAATGAACTTAGTAAGGCATGTTCAATCATTTGGTGTATGTAAAATAAGCTTATTGAAAGCTCAACATCCTAATATAATATATACTTATAAACAAAATAGCTAAAATTCCTGATCAGCATGTGAATAATTTTCTCAGATGCCAGCCTGGGTGTGCTGGGCTGACTGTTGTCCTGGATTCAGCAAATTCTGGCAGCAGGGAATGGCAGCCTGCCGTTTTGATTGTATCCACTGCCCTGAAATTCAAATTTCTAATGAGACAAGTGAGTGTTCCCTGTTGTAATAAATCCTTCAAATTGATCATACTCGTACACTCACAGTGAGAAGCGGAAGTCACTCAAAAGCCAACTTCACAAATGAAATATATCACATTCCTAAGTTAAGAGTTATGGATATAAAAAATATTAACAATGTCCTGCCAAAAAACAAACAAAATTTTTATGCCTTGACCCATATCTTGTGGCAGGTTACAATTTCTCAGAAAAATAGTTTTGATTATCTAGCTGCATTTTGAGAGAATTCTACACAAAACTTTTTTCAATGATTAATATACTGTAAAACTGTATATAAATTTTATTCTAGTCATAAACATTTAATAATATTGACTTATTCATTTTGCATGTATGTATGTGTCCTACATATGTTTATAAATATCATGTATGTACAGGGTCCCATGAAGAACAGAAAATAGCATCAAATCCACTTGACTTTTCCATGCAACTGCTGGAAAGTAAATACATGTCTCTGTAAGTCTTAGAGGGCAAATATATACCTGTAGATATATGAGAAACTATTAAATATAAGACAGAAGGTTTGTGTAATAGCCAAAGGGCCATTTTCAAAGGTCAGATGTTATTTGAGTTCAGGAAGTTAGGATAAGGGATGACCCATGGTATAAACTAGATAAGGATACTTATATTCAGTATTTTTATATACAGCAGTAAGTAATTAATGTCATAATATAATGGAATTTTATTTTTACTTAAAGCAATTAGTTACAAATATTCAAACAGTATTACCTCCTACACAGCCTATATTAGTCAAATGATTATTTATGTAGGATTGACAAAATCCAAATAGCTAATAAGTAGTTCAATTATTTTGCCTATCATTCTTTGTAATGAAAGAAAGTTCTTGAAAGACATTCTTGCCAATGAAATGGATCCACAGTTAAATAACTTGACATTAAGGCTGATAACCTGAGTTTATGTCCAGGACCCATATAGTAGGATCAAGTAACCAATTCATAGATGTCTTTTGACATCCATGTATCTAACATACAGCATATTTAAATAACCAAAATATAATGAAATTGTTTTAGATATAAATATAATTAAGAATAAAAATATTTATATCAATAAATATCACATAAATTATGTAAGATTGCTTATGTGTATGGAGTGGATGTCTACATGTCAGCAAGGGCAGATGCAGGTGAGAGTCAACTAATAACCCTGTAGTTAGATTTATGTGCACTGTGAGACACCTGATGAGGATGCTGGGATTGTAACTCAGGTACTCTTGATGAGAAGAATACTCTGTGCATAACAAAGTCAACTTCCTAGGTTTTAAACAAATTAACCAATATTAGATCTTCATAAATGCATTTTTCTAGGTGAAATGTGTGATAATCAGGCAATCACATCATTACTCTCTACAGTTTTCCAATGATTAAGTGAAAATATGATTATATTTTATACTGTTGCCATGGTAGAAATTACAAGACGTGAATGGGCTACTATTACTTAACGAAAACCATCTAGGTTACCACTCTTGCTTGAGGATTCATGGCTTATCTCTCTCATACTTTCTATCTATATCTATTTCATCTGTGAGTACATTCCCAAAGTCTGAGTTTCATAGAAATGGAGATGAGGTTAGGAGGAAGTTGGTGACTGCTCTCAAACAAGATGGAATCAAGAACGGCTTTTGAAATACAGAGACTTCTACCTTCAGTGATAAAGTTAGTGCTTCTCATGAACTGTAATCTGGAGTTCTATGGCCTTACTACCACATGACTATACAACTGAAGGCTTTTTTTTTCTTTATATTTTTTGATATTTCAAACATTAATATCATATTAATATAATTTCACCTCTCATTCAAACACTCTAGCTTCCCACATATGACGTCAATCACTCACAAATTCATGAGTATTTTTGTTACTTTTATAAGTACACACACATATAAATAAATATATACACATACATATTAGCTACTGATTCAGTTTAATGTTGTTTCTCTGTCATTGTATTTCGGTAGACAAATTCTAACTATGGTACATCTTGTCCATAGAAGGGAGATTTTTCCATATGTCATAGGGAAAGAACTCATAAAACAGTCAGTGATCTCAGGAGGCACTGAATGTAGGGATTGGTGATTAGAAAATGCAATCAGCCACAGAGTTAATGACTGCAGTTAACAAATGTACCTTTTCTGAATTCAACAACCTAAGTCATATCACCGTAGCACCCAAAATGATGTAAGAAATCTGTACTTTCTGAAAATATTGTAAATGAATCATCAATCCACTTAAATAGACAAAGAAATGATTTCTTGGTTTTGTTTTCCTTAAATATGATGGTCATTATGAAATGCGATGATTGCTATGCATCAATATCCTTCAATTATATTATCATAATCAAAATGCAGCTTTTGCAAGGCCTCTCCAACATACTTCCATGAGATACCCTGTCAAAATAATTTCTAAAGCCACAGTAACAAAACTTTCCTTTTGACATCAGGTGTGGATCAGTGTGTGATGTGTCCAGAGGACCAGTATACCAACACAGAGCAGAGCAAATGCGTTCAAAAATCTGTGAAAATTCTGACTTATGAAGATCCTTTGGGGATGGCTCTTGCCTTAACAGCCTTCTGTTTCTCCTCATTCACAGCAGTGGTTCTTCGGGTCTTTTTAAAGCACCATGACACCCCTATTGTTAAAGCCTGTCCAGGTCAGCTGGACAATCAAGTGGGACCCTTAGACCCTGTGGAGAGGACTGAGATGCACAAGAACATAAGATGGCACAGCAAGTCAAGAAGTCTGATCACGCTGGCAAAATATTTATTGTTCACAAAGGATATATACTCTGAAAACAGGATATGGGGAGGGGTAGGAAAGGAAAGAGCACTTTGCAGGCAGAGGAAGCTAGCTGCAGCTGTGGGGTCTAACTAGGTTGTTCTCACAATGCCTTGCCATTACCAGGGGTTCTAAAAGCATCTATCTAGCAGGATGTTGGATATATCTAAAGATCTGGAAGAAGGTTTACCAAGGTGGGTTGCTATGAGGCCTTGTTTGAAGTTCTGAGAAATTACAACTGAATCATGGAAGGTAAACAGAATGAAGGATAGTAGAT
This sequence comes from Mastomys natalensis, assembly GCA_021653895.1. NCBI lineage: Eukaryota > Metazoa > Chordata > Mammalia > Rodentia > Muridae > Mastomys > Mastomys natalensis. Next base: position 130,314 of record JAJTUV010002302.1, on the reverse strand, counting down.
AGGATAGCCAGGGATGAGTGTTAGCCAAGAGTAAGGCCTTGCCACGGTTCCCAAAAAAGCCAATAACCAAGTATTAACCTACCTATTACTCATTTCACTCATATTCTGTTTTTTGTGCTCCTTGCTCTTCATTGGCCATCCAAACAAAGTCACCTGCAACCTTTAGCAAATTACATTGGGAAAAGTATTCACTGTGGCTGTTTCCACAGTTCTAGACAAAACAATCACTGCAGTACCTGCTTTCAAAGTCACAGCCCCTGGAAAACAGATAAGGTACTTCCTGGTATCCGGGGCACCCAACTACATTATTCCTATATGTTCCCTATTCCAATGTATTGTGTGTGCAATCTGGCTAGGAGCTTCTCCTCCATTTATTGATAAAGATACTCACTCAGAACATGGACATATCATCATCATTTGCAGCAAAGGCTCAGCTATTGCTTTCCATTGCATCATGGGATACTGGGGAGCACTGGCCCTAGGGAGCTACTTTATGGCTTTCTTGTCCAGAAATCTACCTGACACACTGAATGAAGCAAGTTCCTGGCTTCAGCATGCTGGTGTTCTGCAATGTCTGGATCACCTTCCTCCCCATCTGCCATAGCAGCAAGGGAAGGTCATGGTTGCTGTTGAGATCTTCTCCATATTGGCATCTAGTGAAGGGATGCTTGGATGCATCTTTTTACCCAAGAGCTACATAATTTTTTTAAGACCAGACAGGAATTCAATTCAAAAGGTCAGGGAAAAATCATATTCCAGAACTCTTGTTTTGTGAATTCAAACTGACAAATGTAAACTTGGCATCAAATATTGGGTTATAGTGAATCTATTTTTAGAATGTCTCTCACTGTTTTCTCTAGTGATATTGTCTAGAAGTATCATGTCAACCACTGTTGTATACATTGTCCAGAGTATCTTGCAATCACTCATCTACTTATTTAGCTATCTCTGAAAGAATTGCTTACAGGACCACAGTTTCAAACATCTTTTAGATTTTGGACATACCTGGGTATTTACTTATCTCCACAGGTGAGATTTTGTAGGATGGGAAATTGAAGAAATCATGTCTGTTTTGAGGCTTTGACAGATGCTAAGAAAGTTAAAGTATGAGACTGACCTTATGTAAATTTATGTAGTTCTGGGATACTCACTATTCAGAGATATGATATGGCTTCTGCCGGAAAGTCACATTTGGAATTTGCCACAAGGCCTTGAATATAAGATAAAGATAGGAAAGTTCAGCCCATATTTTCCACATGGCCAATGGCTCTGCTTATCTGTAGACATGATAGAGTGAGCCACAGGAAATACAAAGGTTGGTTTAAACTAACTGTATCAATTTATAATACACACCAAAAAAAAAAACCACTGTCAAGTAAAAACATTGCAACAAAGTGAAATAAAAAAGATTGTCACATGAGGAACAAATTTCTAGCCTGCTATATTATGTTTCTTCTGTTCATTTTTGATCTGACATCTTTACTAATTCTTTGAGGATTTTATACATGTATACAGTATACTTTTGTAATATCAGAATCACTTTCTGGTTCTTAATATGAATATAAAACTGTTTTTAGCATTATTTGATATTATTTCTTTCAAAGTGGGCAATATTCTCCTGTTATCATTCTTATTGCTACACAGTGATACCCTCCCTTATATTAAACATCTGGAATAGGTTTTGATAAGAAGGAGACAAATTGTAACAGTGAAAATAAAACCTTAGAAATATAATTGTCAATCCAAGTCACTATTCTGGCAAAGTTAACCTTTATAAGGGAAGGAGGCTTACCAAGTTCATTAATGAACACATTTACAGAAATTCATCTCCACTGAATCAGCACTCTTTATTTTTTTAATTCATTTATTTAAATCAAATCATAATTTTTGCCTATTCACACAGGGGTTATAAACACAAAAAGGCAGGACATGGGGAAGGGGATGACACTGGAGCATAATAACTCCCATAACAAAGTTGTTCAGGGGGAGTACAGATGCTTGGAGAACTCCTTCACACCTATAAATAAGATGAACACAATATGTCAAAGGAACAGTCCTAGAACAAGAGACAGAGAAATAGCTATTAAAAATCATCAAACAGAACAATAATAATAATTAACAAATACTTTTCAGATAGAATTTAATGTTTCTGGTCAAATTCTCTAATCAAAACACACAGACAACAAGATCAGTTTATTGGAAAAAAAAAAAGACATTTCTTTTTTTTGCCTCCAGCAGGCTGGAAGACTAATTCACATATGTGAAGAGATCTTTTCTATAAAAATGGGGGGGGGGATGTAATAACGTATAATAGAAAAAGAAAAATAGAGAACAATCACTTTGGTGGATATGTATGGAATAATTCTTGACTAAAAGCCTAACAAAGGAACTCAACAAAACAACTCTCTGAGCCTGGGAGATTATGTTCCAGGGATGGTTAAATATATGAAGATCAGCTAATTGTAATACATCACATACATAACCTAATGAGTAGAGTTACATGATTATCTAAAAATGCTCAGAAATGGCTGTTAACAAATCCCAGCATCTATTCAAAGTTTTTAATTAGAAAAAAAATCTGACAGGATAGAAGAATAACATGTTTATATGATAATGTTTTATTTGGCAAACCTATTGACAGCATTGTACTACATGCAGAGACAATTATTATCCATTAAAATCAGAAATGAGGCCAGGTTTAAGGTTTGTATATGATGGTTTAAGTCTTTATTCCATTGGAGGCAGATGTCTTAAAGTCTCTGTCTGTTGGTTACCAGTCTGTCCTACATAGTGAGTCCAAACCAGCCAGAGCTGATAAGGAGATGCCACCGTAAAAGAAATGAGCATAAGTTTGACAAGCATGTCCATTTTCTTCACTTTTCTTCAAAATAGTCTTTAAAATATTTGCAAGTGTTAAAATAAAATTTTAAAATGATATACTAAAAAGAAAAGAGAAATGTGCCCTGGTCTTCATTGGGCATTTATGTCTACAAATATTACACAATGAGATCTTGTTTCAAAAAAACAGAAGAATTCTATTTAACTGCATTTGTGGATAACATAAGGTAAACCTCTACATTAGAGATGCTGTGGTTCCTACAAAGAACTTAATAAAGAACAAAGCACTCAATGTGAACATGGAAAATTTAGCAATTTTCCAAGGTAGCAAATAAGGCTCCATCTCAGGGTTCACTCTCATACAACAATATTTTATTTTAACTCAAGAAATTCTTCAATTGACTTTAGGCAATCTAACTTTTATCCAGGTTTCCTCAGGATTTTCAGCCTTTGTAACACATTTTGACCTCATGAAACACTCGATATTCATCTCACTACTCATCAATATAGCACTTCCTCTCCAACAAATAAACTGATACCATGGTGGGAATTACAACATATGAATGGGGTACTTTTGCTTAACCAAAGCCATCTGTTACCACTCTTGCTCAAGGATTCTTGTGTTATCTTGCTGTTTATTGTTATCTATTTCATCCTTGAGTATATTCACAGAATTTCTGTCTCACAGAAATGGAGATGAGAAAAGGAAGAATTTGCTGACTATTCTCAAATAAGTCAAATTCAAGATGAAGTGCCTTTTAGTCCCAAGAATGTATAGAGGTTTCTGCTGCTAGTAGTAGTAATGCTTCTCATGAACAATAATCAGGAGTTTTGTGTCCTTACTGCCAGATAATGATACAATTGTGAGATTATTTTTTAATTTTTTGCAGTTTTCAAACAGTAAAATTATATTAATAGAATTTTCACCTCTCGTTATTACCCTCCAGCCTCCCACATGACACCAATCACTCTCAAATTAATGATTGTTTTGTTACTATTACATGTTCATGCACATAAAAATATGCCCAAATACATACAACCTGCTAATTCAATTTGATGATGTTTCTATGTCAATGCATTTGCACTAGTGGAATGCTAGCTAGAATTCCTATCACATGTATTGTCCCAGTAGAAGATAGAATATCCATCTGTCATTAGTACAGAATTTGTAAAACAATCAGTGATCTTCAGAAGCACTGTGTGTAGGGTTTGGTGATTATAAAATATGATCAGCCACACTGTGTTTAATGAGTATACCTTCTATGAATTCAAGAGTATTTGGCATATCATCATAGTACACAAACTGATGTAAGAAATCTGTACTTTCTGACAACTTTAAAAATTATATCATCAACATAATTAAATAGACAAAGAAATAATTGCATGGTTTATTTTCTTAAAATATAGTAATCATTAGGAAATTAAAGCATTTCTGTGAAGCAATGTCTTTTTTACACTCTCAGTATCAAAATGAAGAAGCTATTGTAAGTCATCTCCAATACACTTACTTGAAATACCCTGTCAATATAAAATACTGAGGCCGCACTAACAAAAACTTTCCTTTTGATATCAGATATAGATCTGTGTGATGTGTCCAAAGGACCAGTATGCCAACACAGAGCAGAACAAATGCATTAACAAAGCTGTGATTTTCCAGACCTATGGAGAGCCCTTGGGGATGGCTCTTGCTTTAATAGTCTTCTGTTTCTTTGCATTCACAACTTTGGTACGTTAGGTCTTTGTGAAGCACCATGACACACCATTTGTGAAGGCCAATAACAGAATCCTCAGGTACCTATTACTCATGTCAGTCATGTTCTGTTTTCTGTGCTCCTTGCTCTTCATTAGATGTCCTAACTCTTCTACCTGCATCCTACAGAAATCACATTTGGGATTGTGCTTGGATGCATATTTATACCCAAGTTCTATACAATTTTGATAAAACAGACAGAAAATTCATACAAAAGATCAAGCATAAATCATATTCCTGAACTCATATTTTATGAATTATAACTGACAAATGTAAAGTTTGGTATCTAACCATCAAATTTTGGGTTATAGTGCATCTATCTATTTTTAGAATGTTTCTCACTGTTTCCACTCTAGTGATGTTGTCTAAAGGTATCATATTTACCATTTTTCTGCACATTGTCTATATAATCTGTGCTCTAGATTTGATTTAGTTTCCTAAGAGACAACTAAAATTCTAAAACTATTATGATACTTTTATTCATCAATTAGCTTTACTTGATATTTCTCACCTGAATACTTTCAAAAAGTTGTATTTAAAACGAAATCAGAAAAAATATGATGCCAGAAGGTGCTGTTACATGCCTTTAATCCAAGCACTTGGGAAACTGAGGAAGGCCTGGTATACAGAGAGAGCTCCAGGACAGCCAGGGCTACCCATAGGAACCATAACCAAAATCAAACAAACAAACAAAATATTAAATGAGAATACATTTTCTGATTTCCAATAAGAGCACATACACAATAGAATACTGTCTGTCCCTCAGCTGCATCAATAGCTGTTAGGTAACAGTCCGGTGTGGAAATGTTCTTTTCTGTTATAAAATGTTCAAAATAAACTCAAAGTTCTTGGTTTAATATCTCGGTGAATGAATGAATGACTTTTACAGCAGTTGAGTGGTACGAGAAAAATACAGAATGATTGTTAGAGAGGAACTGTTGATTGTAGGTGAATATAAAAGAATGTGCCTCCTTGCAAGCAGAAGGAAAGAGAATCCTGATGTTATTCTTGGGTTTAGAGGAGTAGAACTTCAAAGAGAGAAGAATGTTTTGATCAACAGAAGCATATGTGTTGGTCTCTGCATACATCTTCCTCTATGTATTTGTCAGTGTACATATCTGGGTGTGTCTTTGTATGTTCAGCATGTTCTTGTGTCTGTGCCTGCATATACATATACCTGTGGTGCTCTGTATTTTTGTATTTGTCTGTTTGTCTGTTCATCTGTCTTTAGATTTGAGCATTAATTTGTCTGTGTGTTAATGTCTCTTTGTGTGTCTTTGTTTCTGTATACATATCCAAGTATATATTTGTACATGTGTGTGTGTGTATCAGTGTTTGTGCTTTGTGTTTTTCTACTCTCTTCAGATGCATATGTCCATCTGTCTAATATGGGCCTGCATTTTTGTACATGTATACAGGCATATATGTGTAGTGTAAATAACTGTGTAGTGTTATGTGTTTATCTCTGTATGGATATGAGTCTCTATTTTCATGTGTGTGTGTGGTGTGTGTGTGTGGGAGAGAGAGAGAGAGAGAGAGAGAGAGAGGAGAGAGAGAGAGAGAGAGAGAGAACAGAGTATGTTTCTGTGCACAAATTGTAAATCTATGTTTGTTTGGTGTTTCATGTTTATTTTTATTAGTTTTTGGTAACTTCCTCTGAAAGAATTAAAATTTTAAGGACTGTATGATAATTATATTCATCCTTTTACTTTTATTAAGATTTCCCTCCTAGATACCATCAGTAATGTTGCATTAAAAATAAATCAAAATATGTTTTCTGTTTCCTGTAATAGCACATACACAATACATTACATATTTCCTTCAGCCGCACACCTTTCTGAGGAAGATCTACTTCACTAATACTGCTGAGAAAAAAGTGAATATGAACAAGGGAAAACAAATGTAGAAACAGCACATTTTTAACATTTGGAATTTCTCACATGTTCCTGGAGTTAAGGAAAAGATACGAAAATTTAGCCCAGATCTTTCATGTAGTCAATAGCTTGTTTAGGTGAAGATAGGATAGGGTGAACTACAAGAAATAGACAATTGGCTTTGACCTAACTGTGCTGATTTCCATTACACAGCAGTAAACACTGTAAAACGGGCCCATTTGTGCTTCCTTGTAGCTTAGTAGAAATAAAATGGGTTGTTATGTGAGGAACCAATTACTAGCTTCCTATATTCTTCTTCTTCATTTCAATATTTGTAGTAGTTTTTATCAATTCTTTGAGTATTTCAGACATATATACAGCATTTTTGTCATATCAGAACCTGTTTTGATTTTTAAAATGAATATAAAACAGTTTCTGTCTACTGTTTAATATTATGTCCAGTAATGTGAGCAATATTTTCTTGGTATCATTTTTTAATTTTATTTTATTTTTATTTAGTTAGTTTTTTGCTGATGCCAAAAAGTGCTTACTGTCAGGAGAGACAGGAGAGTCTGGTATCATTCTTATTACTACACATTGTTTTCATTTCTTAAGTTGAAACTCTGGTACTGATGTTGAAAAGACTGAGGCTAATTGTAAGAACTGAGTAAAGTTACATAATTTACTTTATTGTTTATTATATAATTTTGTTTATGACTTTTTACACAGATGTCTTAATATTTCTAACCATAAATATAAGTTTCATGATTATATTATATATTTTATAATCATAAATTTGATATGCTTCTTTATGTTGCATGTGAGTATGTGTGTTTTGTCTGCATTTATGTCTGTATAACACTGGCATATGTGGTCAATATGGATGCTAGAAGGATAATTTATATCACAGAGGATTTGAAAATGTTTTAAGCCATAAAGTGGATGCTACAAAACAAACATCAGTCTTCTTCTAATGCAGGAATTGTTCTTGATAGCTGAGTAATCTCTCCCAAGCAGAAGTTCCCCTCAGTTTCTGCATTATTCATTCAAGCAAAATAGTGTGGGACTACTCTCCTTCTCTATGAGGAAGGTATTAGTAGTGATCAAAACTTTGCTTTGATGCTACTTGTACATTAATTGTGCAATAATTGGATTATAGGTCATAGGTATGTTAAATGTATAAATTCTTATGAGTGTGGTTATAAGATAACCGATTAAACTTGTACAACTACCAAGTGGGTTGGATTTTAAGGTGTCGACTTCAGAAAAGTCTTCAACCTTGATCTGAACTAAATTCCAAGAATGTTTGGATAGTATGAAAGTTGCAGTATTTCTTCTCTGAGTGATTAGGAGAGCCTTTCTCGGGTAAAGGGCCATATGAGCCCATAGTATAGCCTTTTACTCTGAGGTAGTGTCTGACAAGTAGAACTTATAAGGGAGAGGATAGTTTTAATCAACAGATCTGTAAGTGTTTGTGTCTGTGAGCATCTTCATGTTTGTCTGTCTAAATATGTTTGTCTGTGTGTGCCTCTGTGTGTGTTTAGTGTGTTCCTGTGTCTGTGCCTGCATGAATGTATACCTGTGTATCTGTGTTACTATGTGGGTGTATGTTTCGTGTGTCCATCTGTCAGACTGTCTGTCTCTCTATCATTGTGTGTGAGCACAAATTTGTTTGTGTCAGTCTCTTTGTGTGTCTTTGTATCTGTGTATGTATACAATTGTAATCTTGTACATATGTGTGTGCCATTATTGGTATATTTTGTGTTTCCTTGTCTATTTGGATACATGTCTGTCTGTTTATAGGTACCTGTATGTGTGCCTGGGTGTATATGTGTATGTGTCTATAAATAAGTGTGTGGCTGTGTGATGTGTGAATTTCTATATCTATGCAAGTCTCCCTTTGTGTAGACATGTATACGAATGTGTGTGCTTGTAGAGGCACAAATTACATATCTATGTTTGGAGTCTGCATGTTTGTCTTTGTTTGGGTTTTGTAGTTTCCTATGAAAGAATGAAAATTCTAAGAACTGTTTGGTAATTATATTCATCTTTTTGCTTTCATTGAAATTTTTTTCCTGGATACCTTCAACAAAGTTGTATTCAAGATGAAATTTGAATATATTTTCTGATTTGCAGTAGGAACACATGCATTGTAGAATACTTCAGGTCTTTCACCTGAATATCTTTCTGAGGGAGCTCTAATTCACTAATCCTGCTGAGGACTATGTGAATATGAACCAAAAAAAAAAAAAAAAAAAAAAAAACCAGCAGAAAGAGTATGATAGTTTCAACATTTGAAATTTCCCAAATGTTCTGGGAGTTAAGGTAAAGATACAAAAGTTTAGCCCATATTTTCATATGCTCAACAGTTTTGTTTATCTGAAACAAGAGAGAGAGTGCTGCATGAAGTAGACAGATGGGATGGACCTAACTGTACTATTTCTATTACTCAGCAGTAAGCGCTTTTATATAAGTCTATTTGTGCTTTCTTCTTGCTTAGTGAAATAAAATAGATTATCACATGAGGAAATATCTACTAGCATCCTATATTATGCTTCTTCATCTCACTTTTCGATTTGACATTTTTGTATACAGCATATTATTGTCATATCAGAACCTGTTTTCATTTTTAAAATGAATATAAAACAGTTTTTTACCACTGAAGTGAACACAATTTTTCAATCCCGTTCTATTACTACACAGTGGTTTCATTTCTTTCTTTTTTTTTTTTTAATTTTTATTTTCAGCAAATCAAAAAAATTTAAAAAGCATTCAAACAGAATAAAATGAAAAGAAACAAACAAGCAAAATACCAAGGGTCAGATATACTTATACAAGAATTCTATAGAGCCTTCAGACAAGCAATACTTTTTGAGTTATGTTTAAAAAATTCAGAACCACAATAAGCTCCTTCATAAAGCTAACAATATTGAAATAGTGAAATCAAGTATAAACCCAACAAAAATATATAAGTTATAGTCCAGTATCCCTCATGAATATACATACAAAAATTCTCAATGAAGTAGTTGCAAACTGAATACAAGAGATATAAAAAAGTAATATTCCATGAATAACTGAACAACTGTTTTTTTTTGTGTTTTTGTTTTTTTTTTTTTAAGAAGACCATACTCCATATACAGGCTGCATGTTTTAGGATAGCCCCACTCCAGATGTTTGAGACCTACATGAAAACCAAGCTGCACATTTACAACATATGTGCAGGGAGGCCTAGGTTTGGCACAGATGTTGAGCATACTAAGGCTAATTGTAAGGATAGAGTTAAGTAACCTACTGTGATGGTTTGTATATGGCTGACCCAGGGAGTGGCACTATTTGGAGGTGTGGTCTAGTTGGAGTAGGTATGATCTGGTTGGAGTAGGTATGTCACTGTGAACTTGGGTTTAAGACCCTCACCTTAGTTGCTGGAAGTCAATATTCTACCAGCAGCCTTCAAATGAAGATGTTGAACTCTCAGCTCTGCCTACACCATGCCTGCCTGGATGCTGCCATGTTCTTGCCTTGATGATAATGGACTGAACCTCTGAACCTGTAAGCCAGCCCCAATTAAATGTTGTCTTTATAAGAGCTGCCTTGGTTATGGTGTCTGTTCATAGCAGTAAAACCCTATCTAAGACATATACTTTACATGATTATTTTATAATTTGTTTATTCCTTTTTAGAAAGAGGATTATATTTCTAATCATAAATTAAGTCTCATGATCTTATTAAATATTCTATAATAATAATAATAACCTTGTTTTTTTCTTTCTTTTGGTTTTAAGTTAGTATATGTGTTTTCTGTGTTTTTATGTTTGTACAAACAATAACATGTGTAGTGTATATGATTTCCCAAAGTAGTAATTTCATCCCTGGGAACTTTTAAAAGTTTACAATCAAACAGTACGTGCTGTAAATCAATGTGGGTCCACTCCTTGAACAGCAATTGTTATTTATCGCTCAGCCATCTTTCCAAAACTTAAGCAATGGCCTGTAAAGTAAATTATTCACTAGAGGAATAATGCTTGGTGTCCTTACTTCCTGTATAGTTTCATTTCAAACAAAGTCTGATTACCTTCTCCATGTCGGGAAAGGTATTGGTAGTATAAAAAGTTGGCTTTCAGGCTATTTTATTGATTGAAATAACTTATCGTGAGTCCTAATTATTCGGGTATGGAAGGTTTTGTGAGGGTGTTTATAAGGTATCCAATTAAAACTGCACAACAACAAAGTGGGTTAGATTTTAAAGATATTGACTTCACAAAAGTCTTCTAGTTTGATCTGAAGTAAATTCCAGAATATTTAGATTTATAAATTTAGAGTAATTTAGTGTAAATATTTTTCTCAGAGTGATGAGAATAATCACTCTCAGTAAAAGAACCATGTGAACTACAAGTGTAGCTATTGAGCTATAAATTCATTCAGAGGGCAGCAATGAAATCTAATCTGCCTGTTCTAACCACACCTTGCTTGAGCATTACAAACATATCCACTGGAAGAATACACAGAATTAAAGAAAATTTAATCAGTGATCTGCTCCCAGATATGCAAATCTCAATGCATAAACAATCAAACATAATCATTAACATATCAAAGCAACTTGGTTCTAAACCTTACAATCATTGACTTAAATTTGAATATCTTCAATGACAAACTAATCAAGAAATTTAAGAAATAATCATAAAAATATTCCAAAAATAAAATTGGACAAATAAAATTACCTCTGTTATCATATAATGAGATCATTAAAACTTGCATATATTTAGACTCTGAGTGAGGGTGTGACAAAGGAATTCCATACAGATACAAATAATAAAAACTGTATAAAGTTAAATATATAAAGGAAAAAATAAATCAAATACAAATCACAGAGAAAACTTGGAGCAAGAAAATACAAGTTGAAGACTGGATAGCAAGACTTGAAGACCAAGCGTAAGAAATAGAAAATTCAAACTATGACAAACATAAAAGACTATGAAATAATAGAAACATAAGAGACCAAGTTGACACAATTAAATGATCAAATTTACAAACCATAGACACAAGACGAGAAGGACACACCAAAAGTTATGACATTGTGAGTAATAAAACGTAGCTATAAATTTCCAACACAGCAGGATGTGTGGCCATCTGGATACAGTAGTAATTTAATTACTTAACATACAACATGCAAAAAGAAAAAGTCCTTGAATTAGTTTACTTAAAATGTATTTTGTAACAAGGAGAGAATATTAAAGGCTGCAATGGAGAAGCCCCTGTCATAGAAAGGCTTCATCTGTATGTCAGTAGATTCTATCATGAATATTCATAAAGGGGGAGGTTAACAATGTTTTCTATTTTAAACATTTAGAAATATAACTGCCAATCCCAGTGACTCTACCCAGGAAAGTTATCCCTCATAATGGAAGGAGACAGAGTAAAGATCAATAATGAACACATTATAAAATTTCACAACCACTGACACAGCACTATGAAAGATATTTGAAGAACTCCTTCACATTGAAATTCAAGATGAACATAAGAGGTAAAGGAACATATGCAAAACACTAGAAAGAAACAAATACTGAAATAATGACAAATACAAAATAATTAACAAGTAAGTTTTAATAATAACTTAATGTTAATGGTCATATTATCTAATCAAAATACACAGACAAGTTTTGTTTTTAAAAATCAGTCATTTATTACCCTTGTGGAAGGTAGGGAACCTAATTTATAAAACCAAACAGATGTGTTCCATAAAAATACAGACAAATTATTATAAAGAAGTTGAATCCAAAAAAAGAAAGAAAGAAAGAAAACGAGAGAACACTCTCTCAATGGTGGTGTGAGAGATAATTCTGTGTTTTTTTTTTTTTAATAGGGCAGTGTTTTATTTTCTTTTACACCTAAATAAACACTTCTTGATGACTACACATGGGGTAAAGCTGCATGGTAGTTCAGAAAGGTCACAGCGATGGTGTTTTCCTGACAGCATCTAGTCTTCCTTAATGAGTGGAAAGACTTGTATGATGTTACTGTCAAACCAGCAAGACTGCATTTAGGCACCCATTATTTTCAGGATTGTTGGTAACTTGGGCATACTTTCCCCAAATACCCTTGCCTCCTTGTGTCACAAGGCCCAACTTGCTCACATTCACTTCAATAACTGTACCTTTGGTGATCACACCCAGGTTGTATAAGATGGCGATGATGGATTCTTTTTCACATCGAGTATAGGCAGGCAAAAAGTAGCCTTCAGCTCAGGGTGTGTGACATGGGCTTTTTTGAAACGTAGACCCATTTGGCCTAATGAACCTTTCATATTTAGGTGGTTTTCTTGTAAAATCATCACCAACAAAACAGACTTTAGTAACCATTCTCTTTGATGCCTTCTTGCCGGGAGCCTAACCTGGCTTGTTGGAAGGAGAAGGTGGTCTTCTTTCATCTCCTCTGGTTCTTCTTGAGGCAGCCCATGGGGAGGGAAGAGGGTCGGAAGGGGGCAAGTCCTAGGGTTAGGCTATTGTAGCTGGCCTGCCCTCTGGTATCCTTGGTCCAGAAACTGTTTATGGCATTTAACACCTCAGCCAGGGGGAGCAGAGGATTAGGCAAATGGCCTTTGTACTCTCTCTGCAGGTGCTGCGAGGCTCTAACTTAGATCTGTTAGTTTGAGGTTACAGGAAGAAAAGACACTTAAAGAAGTTATCACAGTTTATTACTAAGTGTAAAAAGTTTCCTAGAAAGCTATCTAAGAGAAAAAGTGGAAAAGTCCTAAATGGAGAGATTCTAAGCAGGGAAGAAGACGAGGGAGAGAAGAGAGGAGCAGAGAAAAGAGTAGAGAAGAGAAGAGGAAAAAGCAAGCAGCTAACGAATGTCCCTTTGTCTTATACATCATTCAGAGTACATGATCACATGTTACAAAGTTCATCACAAGTTCATACCAACATTCAAATCATAAATTGAAATAGAAGTTTACAACAAAAAATGTTTACATTCATATCCATTAGGAGTAATTATCTGACTAACCATCCATCACCTTTCTAGCTCCACAGGCTCATCGAAGGTTTAAAACTATAACTTAAGAAATTAGTGAAGTTTTGTATAGATAAACCCAGGCAATATTTTCTCTTCTGTCCTAGCACCTATAATAAATCGTGATGTCAGGAGCCAGGACCCTTGTCCCTTACTCACACCCTACCTTTCTCCACCTGCACAATGCCCCTGCAGCTTGGCAACCGCAAGATCCTGCTTGGCAGCTACAGATAGGAAAAGCAGTGTATCATGTCTCTGAGAAAAGCAGGTGGACCACAAAGGCAGTGTACCATGTCTCTGAGAAAGGCAGGTAGACCACCTATTGTTCCAGGGCACAGGCGGAAAAGATTCTGTACTTTCCCACCACCTGGTCCCTCTTACCCCCTCCCCTTGTAAAACATATTATAAAAAAGTGCTTTGCGCCCAAATACATGACTCTTGACAAGCAATTGCTTCCTTGAGTCCTACTTCTCTCTCAACCATTCTTCTCAGGTTGCAATCCTCCTCGCGTCCTCACAAATTACTAAAGACCCACGGTCAGGTCATCGTGAGTTCCCTTTTAATGACCCTTGGTTAATTGTTTTATAACCACATTGGAATATGTTCTGAGCAGGAGAAAGTCTGGTTTCTATCTCAAGGCTGTTAATTGATGACACTTGGGAGACTGGCAGAGTTCTCATAGCAGTATTGATTGTCAGAAAGGGACTTAATACCAGCCCCACTATAAAAGAGCTAAATAATCATTGATATAATTTTAGGAATTCTTATAGGATCATCATTAAGATTTAAGAAGTCATCTATTTGTCTATATAGCAACACTATGAGACAGTACATCTTCGTGGGTCTGCAGAGATCTGCTCCAAAGGGGTGTGCTATTGCTTAGTAATTGTTACATATGTTTAATAATAAAAGTAATATATAAAAAGCATATTAATAGCAGGGATTTTTCCTAAAATATGTACACACAGCCTTGCTAAATGTGGTACACTCATCACAGATTATAATCCGAGGCAAGCATTTCAGGATGATCACCTGCTAATCATTAGCTTGTCCCATTATGGCTCCTGACACCTTCTTTTTCCTTTTTCCTGTTCGAATAATTTTCAATACTTCGGTTTCTCCTTGGGCATGAACTTTGGGTAGAGGGACCTCCCATTTTCCCGCCTTTTCTTCTTGTTTCTGCTTGATCATGTTGGTAAGTACTTTTGCTTTCAACTTCCCCTCTCTGTTCAGCAGATAGGCAGGCACTGCTCCTTGTGGAGTCTTCTCATCATCCTTCTGCTTGGTGTTTCTCTTTTCATGCATATTAATAGTCTTTTTCATTTTTATTTTCTCCGCATGGCACTGTTTATGGTAGAGCTTAGACTTCAGGCTAATCTTTTTTTGCCTTCCTTGAATGTTCATGGGCCTCCCGACTTCTTTCTTTCTATTTTTCTCATGGTAGTCCAAATGATATCCATATCGTTTGCAGTGCAAATTCAGTATATTCATTTTGTGGCATGATGACAGCCACAGAGCAGCTGTCCGAGACCTCTCAGTTCCAAAAACCTCTTAATTTCTGATTGTCACTGGCCCACGAGCCTGGTTCGCTCAAGCTGGAACTGGAAAGGCGACTAAACCCCTATTTAATGATCTTAATAACACAACAGGAAATTTAGTCTCTGTACCCAAGATGACTTCAGGTTCAACACATGTAGATCAATTAAATGTGACACATCATGTGAATACAGTCAAGGATAGAATTACATTATTATCCAAATACATGCAGAAAGATTGCATACCAAAGTCCTTCATCTGTTCAAAGTTAAAAACAAAACAAACAAAAACTTGACAAAACCAAAAATATGTGTCTTGACATAATAATGCATTGCACAGTACAACATGGATAAAACTCAAAGAATTTCCATTAAAATAAGAAATGAAGTTATATGTCCTTGGTGGTGCATGTCCTTAATCAAATTCTTGGGAGTCAGTGGTAGGCCAGTACCCCCACCTTTTTCTGTGACTAGACTAGCCTACATAGTGAGCTAAGCCAGGAAGAGTTGCATATGGACACCCTAACTCAAAAGCAATTAGCAAAACCTAGATATGAATATACATCTTCTCCCCTCTGTTTTAAAATAGTCCTTAAAAATCTTAGCAATTCTGAATTAATTAAATATTATTTTAATTATAATAATATTAATATTCCAAATTAATTAATTATAATTATGAAATTATAAATGAGAACATGGGGTAGGGGACGAAATGTGACCATTGGTATTATACACCTGTAATCTCAAGGATTCAGCTGAAAGAGAAAGGCAGGTCTCTGTGAACTTTAAGGCAGCCTGGTAAACACAGAGAGTTCACGTCTTCCCACACTGTACTAGGAGACCCTGTTATCAAAAAAATAGAAAACAAAAGAAAGGGAAAGAAAAAAGGAAAGGAAAAAAATGCAAAGTGAAACAGAAAGACTTGTAGTTAATCATATGTGTGGAGAGCACCAGATCAGCCTATACATAAGGAACCTGTGAATTACACAAAACAAAGGGTGAAAAGAGAGGATGCAAAAGTCTAGAATGTTTAGAAGCAGCATATAGATCCCCATCATCAACTGTTTTGATAATACACATTTATTTTATTTTAATATATGATAGCCTATAATTAAATTTAAACAATCTTGTTTTGAAAATCGAAAATAAAAAGTTTACTTTCAGAGTCCAAATGCATCATTTCTAAATATAGTAAAGCATAGTCCACACAAATTCAGACTGAGCCTGCATACAGTATTTCAGCATAACTTTTTTTTTCCTAAAAGGTCAGAGGCAAATGAGTGATTTGTTTCACCCATAGTATTTAATTGATTTGAAATGAGAAAATGAAAATCTTTTTTTTTTTTTAGACATTATAAGCAAAAACTTTGGAGTCTGGTAAAGAATCTGATAGCTGATACTTCATTTTAATATACTTGAGATTCTATAATGTCCCAGTGATGACTGAGGCTTTCCTATCATAGGGAAAAATATCTAAATGCCTAAGGCTTTTCTCATGACTGCAATAAACAACACTTACCCTGTCAACAAGCTACCTCCTCAAAGTAGAATCTGAGCTATGTCTGTTCAAACTGAGAGGGGGTCAGTGCATAGTTCTTATGAGATAGCTTTATTGTATATAGATGCAAAAGTAAAACAGAGGCATGGAGATCTGATCAACAGGCCATCTGTTCTAATCATGTCATATCATGCACTGGTGAGGTGCTAAGCATGACTTTAAATCTTGGATCCAACTGCAAGGAGCTCATGACAAGCGGGCTATCTCTGAGTTAACTGACCACGTGAAACCTGAATGCAACACCTGACATGACCGACTAGCCATGTGACTGACACTCCATGGAATGCCCAAGTTCATTTTTGTTTTTAAATGACTGGTTCTGTAACATAAACAGCTTCCAGAATATTCTCTCTTCAACATACTTTTGGAGCGTGTGGTTAAGAACTGTTCAGTCAGGATGGCTTAACCTCCACCTCCTATTTACAGGTTTCATTTAACAGCCTCAAAAACTGTTTTGTTGCAATTAAAATATTTAATTAAAATACACCACCTGATTTGTGGTTTTTACACAACTGAATCAAAACCCTACACAATAAAATTGTTTCCACTTCCTTTCATTCTAGTAAAACAATTATCCCCTCTTAAAAAAAAAAAAAAACTTTATAATTTTAAACCTGATCATCCAATTTCATAATTGCCAAGACTGTTTCTAGTGGGCTTCTGAAAACACACCTCGACACCTGGTCTGAAGGAGTAAGGCACATGTGGATATTACAGTGAGAATTGGCAGGTAGCCCCAGATGCCTGGTCTGGTGTCCTACATGGCCCTGGCAGGCGAGTCACCCCTGGTTCAATAGCTAGCACTCTGAAGCACATTAACAGTCTGGTGGCTCCATCACTGAGTTGAATACTGAAAGCATATTAAGTGGAGATTTACTTTTAAAAAGATGAGCTTTTCAAACTGCTCCATCATGAGCCTGGGCTGGCCAAAGCTGCTTGCTTCCATGGGTGTGCTAACAGCTTTTCTGAGGGGACTATCCTTGAGGGGCAGACCAGAAATAGAACTGCTAAGGTAGACAGCCCAGGCCACGATGACCGATTCAGGTTCTAGTACTTAAGTGGGTCACAGCTGTGTTTCAGCACCTCTTCCTCCAAATATGCAAGAACCATGGCTTCAGGTAGCTTCTCTCTCTGATCTCTCTTTGTTGGTGCGAGGGACCACAGGCTCTCCTCTAACAGTGTCTTTAAGTGGGGACCCTGAGTCATAGCCATTGGAGGTGTCCGTGTCCTCTGAGGTAGAATTCAATATTTCTAGCTCCCTGATTAAGTTTTGCCTGTACTGTTCTGCCTCCTCCTCTGTGAACAGGAAATCTTTGTAGCGAGGGTCCAGCAGTGTGGCAAAGTTGTACCTGGGGTTGTGGAGGGTGGCAGACAGGTGGCTTGCCATGGTTTCCTTCAGGGACTTAAGCATGGTGTCAGTGCCCATTGTCTCCCAAATAGCATCTCAACTTTTCTGCTGAGGATGTGGATCATGGGGATGACCTGGTTCAGTGAAGACATGTGGGCACTCATCTCTCGGCTTGCAGCATCAAATGGTCTCAGCACATGGCACACAGACTGCATGACCTCCCACTGGTCACAGATGATCAATTCTTTGAAGTAATACTCAATGGATATCTCATTAACTGCCCTCTTCTGCTCAATTAGATGTGCAAGCATGTGGAATGAGTGTGCTTCACTTGAATGGGACATCCTGGATCAGCTGGTGCTGTGGCAGCTCATACTCTTTCTGCAGTTCTGCTAACTTCTCTCTTATTCTGGGTCATGGATGGACCCACTCACACAGCTTCGAGGCAATACTCAGTAAGTTCTGAACCATCTTCTGGTTCTAGATAGCCTCATTCACAATCAGATTCACTGTGTGACTGAAGCACTGCACACTTGCGTGTTCACCCTCACTCAGCATCTTCCCTATGCTTGGATCGTCAGTGACAGTGATGCCAATCTGAAGACCAATGGAAGTCACCCAGGCTTCCCACCAACATGCCAGCTGCTTCTGGATGCTGTTTTTCCTATAGTCACAGTCAGTCTGTGACACATCTGAAAGTGCTGAGCAATGGTGGTCCTCACAATGTGGTTGGACAGTGGATACGAAGGTGACCCAGTGAGCTGTAAGGGTCAGATACTCACGAGTCTGGTTACTCATCCATATTCTGCAGGTGAAGTGGACCACGTCACTCTCAGCTTCCTTCAGATGTGACATAATCATCTGTTTCACATTGTCATACATACCTGGGGTAGCTGTTCTAGAGAAGTAGGAAGGGGAAGGTAAAGAGTACTGAGGTTTCAAGTATATGAGCATCATGTTAAAGCCAACGTTGTCTACAAGGGAGTATGGCTGAGGGTCAAGAGCAATCATTTCAGCTATGAGACTTGTGATTTTTTTGACAACTAGATGAGAGTCATAGAACTTCTCTGTGGAGTCACAGAAAGAGGAAGTCCCTGAGAACTCTATGCTCAGAGGCCTTCGGGCCTGGAGAATGGGGTAGAGTGGCCTCTGAGACATCATTCTTGAGTACATGGCCATGGAACTGCTGCAGATGTCTCAAGAGACAGTTGGTGATCAGGTTGGTGGGCTTCTTGCTCCTGCAGATGGTCTGACCACAGTGCAAGCACACCACCTTGTTTAGTCTGCTGAACAAATGGAAAATTGATTCCACAGCTTTCTGGTCTTCTTGCTCTTAGTAGGAAACATACATTGATCTTTTTTCTGACCACTGCTGGCAAGTCAGCTAATTTGGAGGAGCTTTCTGCAGAAGACAAGTGGCATATGGAGAGTTTGCCAAACTTGAACTCAGAAAGTCCTTCTGGTTTCCAACTACCTCAGGGTGGCATCTGTACAAGTGTCGCATCAAACAAATGGTGTCAACATCTCCCTTCTTCCCCAGAATAAGAACACAGCTACAAATTGCTGAAAATTAATTTGACAAATATCTAACATGATCTGGTATTGGGTAGGGGGAAAGGACTGATTCCCTGAGGGACAGCAAAAAGAATCGAAGCAGACAATCTCTAAAGGTAGGAGGTTGCAGGGACCTTCCACAATGTACTAGAGATCTTCAGGGTGAGAGACTCTCAGGACTCAAATTGAAGGACCTTAGACAAAATGACCTATATTGGGTAGAAAAAACTTCTAGAGCACACCTCCAGCAGAAAGACAGGTCATTAACTGAGGAATGGAGTTGCCATCCCACAGTAAAAATCTCTGAACCTCATAATTGGGGTCCTGTTGGAAAGAAACAGGCCAGGTAAAAGGGAGTCCCCCTGAGGTTTCCCCAAATTTTAATTTTTTTTGGAAGGCTTTCCCAATGTTAAAAGGGCCCCAAAACCCCCAAAACCCCCGTTTTTTTAACTAAAAAAAAAAAAAAAAAAAAAAAAAAAAAAAAAAAAAAAAAAAAAAAAAAAAAAAAAAAAAAAAAAAAAAAAAAAAAAAAAAAAAAAAAAAAAAAAAAAAAACCCCCCCCCCCCCCCCCCCCCCCCCCCCCCCCCCCCCCCCCCCCCCCCCCCCCCCCCGGGAAAATGGCCGAAGGGGAAAAGGGAATTTTTTCGGGGGAAAAGAAGGTTTTTTTTTGAAAACTAATGAGATAATAAAAATTTTTTAACCCAAAAAGGGACCAAAATCTAATCCCCAAACCCCAAAAGGGGTTTGGGTTCCTCAACTATTTTTAAAAATGGATGGAATTTGAAATTTCCAAGCGAAGTTGAGTGTTGGGAAATGGGGAAAAAGGTGGGCCCGAGATTTTGGGGACCCGTAAAGGGGACCCCCTTTTTTAGTCAATAAAAAAAATGAAATTTTCCAACCCCGTTTTCCGGGCCTTCCCCTTTTATAAAACCAAACATTAAACCTGAAAAATTGGGGCTGAGCTTTTTGGAGGCCCCCTCAAAAAATTGTGGCTTGGAGGGAAATTTAACCAGGTTTTTGGGGTTTAATAAGGGGGCATTGTAAATTGATGTCCCCCCAAAGGGTGAAAAACTCCCCCCTTTCCCCGTTGGGGCCAAGTAAAAAGCGGGGGTTAAGGGGCAAAATCTAAATGGCTGGTTTTGGGGTGGGGAAAAGGTTTTCCCGGGGTACGGGAAAAAATAAGGAAAAATTCGGAGGGGGGTTGCAGGGAAATAAATCCAGGGGAGGGGCTTTTGGGGGATAAAAAAGGGCCTTAAGAAAATGAAAGGAAAGAAAAAAAACAAGGAACCCCCGAAAAAAAGGGGAAGGAATTCAAAGGAATGGGGGGAAAGGGAAAAAGGCCCAAATTGCCCGAAAAAAAAGAAAAAAGGAAGAGCCGGGGGAAAGGAAAGGAAACCAGTAAGGGGAAACCCCAATTTTTTTAAAAAATATTAAGACTTTTATGTAAAAAAAGGGCCCATCTTAAACCCCAAAAACCCCAAACCAAAGTTTAAATGGGAAACATTTACCAAACCCAAAAAAACAAAGCTTCCCCCTTTTAAATAAAAAAAAGGGGAAAAACCAACCCTTCTCTTTTTAAAAACCTGCCCCCTGAGATTTTTTTCCAGGAAAATAAGAACCCCCAGGGGGAATTTAAAAAAGGGAAAAAAAATTTTTCAAAAATTGGTTTTTTTAGCAAAAATCCCGTCCCCAAAACATTCCAGCCCCGGGGAAATTTAGAGGGGGTCAAAAAAGGGGGGGTTGGGGGAATTCTGGAACAAAATTAAAAAAAAAAAAAAAAAAAAAAACAAATTTTTCCCAAATTAAATAAAATTGGGAGTTTGAAAAAGAAAAAAAAAAAAGGGGAAGAAAAAAATTTTAGGGGAAAAAAGGGAAAAGAAAGGAAAAAAAGGAAGGGAAAGGAAGGGAAAGGAAGAAGAAAAAAAGGGGGGAAAAAGGGGGGAAAAAAGTT
This sequence comes from Mastomys natalensis, assembly GCA_021653895.1. Lineage (NCBI taxonomy): Eukaryota > Metazoa > Chordata > Mammalia > Rodentia > Muridae > Mastomys > Mastomys natalensis. The sequence continues at coordinate 108,898 of JAJTUV010002302.1, read as the reverse complement.
TTAAAATTTAACAAAATTTTTAAAAACACTTCAAAAACCCTGGGAAAAACAATTTAAAATTTTTTGAAACAAAAAAACGGGAAGGTTTTAAAAAGAGACCAATAAAAGGAATGAAAAGGGAATTTCCCTTTCCAAAAAAAAAAATTCCTTTCCAGAGAAATTTGAAAAAAAATTGTAGGGGTTTTGTAAAGGGGGAAAAAATTTTTTTTAAAATAATGATAGAAGATATCCCAAAAAAAAACCCCAAAAACCTTTGGGAAAAACTTGGAAAAATTGGGGTTTATAAAATAAAAAAAAAACTTAAAAACAAAAAAAACAAAAAAAATTTTCCCAAATTTTTAAACCTAAGAAATTTCCAGGTAAATTTTAAAACAAACATTTCTGTCAAAACAAAAAATTCGTTTTTTCGCCCAAAGAAAGGGAAAACCAGAGAAAAATTCAATTCTAAAAGGAAATGGGGGAAATAGGTTAATCTTGTTTTTGAAACATTAACAAAATAGTTCCCAAACCAATCAAAAATTAAACCCTTTTTTAAAATTAAAAATTTCCCTTAAGGCCTTTGGGGAGAACTAAAATTTCCGTAAAACCAAAATTCCAGGGGTTTTGGGTAAAAAATTAAAAACGAAAAAGGAACCCCCAACCAAAAAACAAAGCTTATAGAAATTTAAAAAATTGTTAAGTGGGGGAAATGGGGGGTTAAACCCCTTTAAAATTTTGTTTAAAAAATTAAAACATTGGTCCATTGCCTTTTTTTGGAAAATCAAATAGAAAAAAAAATTTTTAAAAAACCCCCCCCCCCACTTCCCAAAAATTTTTAAAATGTTTTATTAAAAATTTTTCTAAAATAAATTTTGGGCCCTTAAAAGGGGCCCCCAAAAATTTAAAAATTTTTTGGGGGGGTTAGGTTTGGGGTGCCTTTTAAAAACATAACAAAAATTATTGGTAAAATTTCAAAAATTAATGGGAGATTTTATTTTCAAAATTTTCTTAAAAATCAAAAATTCCTCAAAAATGCGTTTTTTAAATAAATTAATATTTAAGTTTAGGCCTTTCCCCTACCCCGCGAAAAGAATTTTATGATTGGTTTCCTTTTTAAGGGGTCCCAAAAGAAAAAATTTTTTTCAAGTTTAAGCAAAAAATAAAAAATTTTTGGGGGGTTTTTTTAAAAACAAATTTTTGAAAGCTTTTTCGGCTGTTTTTCCACTTTTTATGGATTTCCTTGGCTTTTATTTGTCTTTGAAGGTAATATTCAAAAGGGCTTCCCCAAATTTTTGGAAAAATAGTTTTTGATAAATATTTTCATTTAATTTTAATACAAAAAGGGGCATAGCACCTTTTTACTTAAATTTTTTTAAAGGGGGGAAAAAACAGTTTTTAAGGGCCCCCCGGGCTTTTCTTGAAAGGAATCAAAAATCATTTTAAAAAAAAATTGGGTTTATTTTTATTTAACACAAAAAATAAAAAATTATCCTTAAATATTTTTTTTTTTAAAAATTTAATGCAAATTTTTCTGCTGTTTTTCCCCAAAATTTTTGGGGCAAAATAAAAACCCTGACTGAATAAAAAAAAAAGGACTTAAAGGGGTTTAAAATTTTAAATTTCATTATTCAAAAACATTGAAGGGATTTTAAAAAATAACATTTATAAGCTTAAAAAAAAAAATTGGGAAGCAAAGGGTTTTAAATTTCCCATAGGGAAAACGTTAAAAGGTTTTCCCGGTTTAAACCCAAGCCCAAACAAAAGGGGGGCAAAGTTTTGTTTTTTTAGGGGTTTTAAAGGTTTTTTGTAAACCAAAAAGACTTAACCAAAAAGGGATTAATCTTTTTTGGGTTTGGGCAATTTGGGCCCTAAAAGGGAACTCAAAAATAAAAGGTTAAAAAAATTTAATTCAAAAAAAATTTATTTTTTCCTCTTCCCAAAACCCCCCAATTTTTTAAATTTGCCTTTTTAAATTTTAAAAATTTTTAAAAAAATGACCTTTTGGAAAGTATGCTTCAAAGGGGGTTGTTTGGGGGAGGGAAAAAAACCTCTAAAAATTTAAGGGGCGGGGGTATCAAAAACCAAAAAGAAGGGGGAAAGGATTTTGGGGGTGGGTGCTTATTTTAAAATTTAATAACCCAAAAAAAATTCAAAATTAAAAAAGGGAAAAAAAAAAAAAAATTAAAGGCAAAAAATTAATGACAGGGGGCAGTGGGAGGGGGGGCCCCGGGGTGGAAGATGGGGGTAAGCGGAAAGGAGGGCGGGGATCAGGTTTGAGGGGGGAAAAGGAGTTGGGGAAGAAAAAAAGGGAGTAAAAAATGAATTTAAAAAATCCCCTTGTGAGGTAGGGGGGGGGGGGGGAACCTCTTAAAAAGCCCTGAGGACATGGAAAATTAGAGGCTCCGGGGACTCAACAGGTTTAAATTTTAAACCAATTTCCCAACGGGGGGACTTTTAAATTTGAAGGGCCCTCCCCATTTGATTATGGGCCCCCCGGGTTGAGGCATGGTGCTACAGGAAATCTTCAAAATTTTTTGACACGATTTGGTTGTTCCCATCTAAAGGAAATGCAGGGATAAAATTTGGAAAACATAGACTGAAGAAAGGGCCACCCCCTTTAAATTGCCCAAATTTTGGGATCCACCCAATGAAGGCACAAAAACCCAAACCACTATTTGATGTATTTTGTGATTGAAACGGTCACAGTCTAGTATGGCTTTTCTCTTTTAAGCCCTTCCCAGAGCTGCCGGAAGGTAGATAGTACCCTTTTTGGAAAAAAATTTTTGGGACCCTATAAAAGGGGTTAGGGGGAAAAGGACATAAAGGGGTTTTTTTTTTAAACGGGAAAAAACCTGTGTTAAAAAAAAAATTAAATTTACTTCGGTTTTTTTATGCCCTCTGGTGAAAAAGGCTTTTTTAAATTTTGGGATAGGTTTTTCCCTTTATATGTTATTGCCCCTTTTTTCCTTTTTTTTTTTTAATTTATTCTTTCTCGGGTTTTGTGCTTTTGGTTTACTTTTTTATTTTTTTACAGGGGGGAAATTTTCCCTTTTTGCCCCCAGTCTATTTGGAGTTTTTGGGCATCTTTGAAGGTTTTTGGGGGTTTCGGGGGGCATCTTTTCCCTTTAGGTTGGGGAAAGGTTTAAAGGAAAGAATAAAGTGGTTGGAACATTTTTACTTTCCACTTTTTAAACTATCTTATATATAATGTAGGGATATTTGAAAACTTGTTTTAGAGTATGTTGGAACTTTGTCCCTTTCCCAATTTTTTGGTTTTTATGTATGTATGTTTGTTTGTTGTATGTGAATTTATTTAAAAAATATATATTTTTGAAATTTGTGTGTGGTTAAAATTTTTGTGAAAAGGGGTGTGTTGAAAGTTTGTTTTTTTAAAACATTTCCCTTTCTTATGTAAAGATGTTAAAATGTAAAGTTGCCCCATTGTAAAGATTTTGGTTTTTGTGTTTTTGGAGCTTGCCCCTTCTACAAATTGTGTATTATACAAAAGTGAAAGGTGTGGAAAAACTTAAACCGTCTGTTAAAAATTTTTTTAATCCAGGGCACTAGAAAGTTTTCATGTATATTGTGTTTCTTTTGCATATATATGTGCATATGAAAAAATATTTGGGAAAAACGGCTTTTGGGAAATTTTTTCCCTTTCAAAAAATTATGTGTTTATGTTTACTTGTGTTTTAGTATTTGTGTACTTATGTGTTTATGTGAAAAAAATCTGATTGTAAGGCGGGGCTATTATCAAATTTTTTGGAGGAAATAAATTGTTTTGTCTTTCTGTCTCTCTTTTGGTGTGTCTAAATGTTAAAATTTCAGTTTAAAATGAGGGGAATCTTTTGTTTTCAAATTGTGTGTGTGCTTTTTTAATTTTCCCTGTAAGGTGTATGCGTGTGTGCTTGTGTCTTAAAATTTTGACCCCCCCCTTTCCCCTTCTTTTAAACAAAACCCCGCCCCCTTGTGAGTTTAAAACCCAAAATCCTTTGTAAAGGGTTCTCAGCACTTTTCTCCCCGGGTTACGCCTGGGTTTAAATCGGGTTTTAAAAGGGATTTTTGCAAAAGTCATCTAAATCCCACATAGATGAGATTATTTGAAAAGCTTTTGTTTTCCTTGCGTTTCACAAGGTGTCAAAAAGATATTTTAAAACATTGAGAGTTTTTTTTTTAAAGTGTCTGAAAAAAAAGGCAGAAAATCTTTCCCTTTTCGCCCCTTTCTCGGTGGGTTTCCCTTTAATTGTAACCCAAAAGGAGAACTTTAAAAAAAGCAGATTCCCGTGAAACCATTTTTGAAAATTTTTCTTTTATCTTTAAAAATTTTATTTTAATTTTTCAGTTGTGTGTTGGTGTGTGTGTGTGTTTTTTATTTTCCAAAAATAGCTTCAGGTGTATTGGAGCCTAGACTAGAGCATCTAATTCTTTTTTTAATTTTTTTTAAAACGGGGTTTTTGGTAACAACAGCCCGGGGGGTGAGTATTCAATCATTTCCTTACAAAAGCGGGCCCAGATTATTCTGCAAGGACAAAATTCATTTTTGGGAAATACCCTAAAAACTGTTGATAAAAAAAATTCCCCTTTTCTCCTCTATGCTCCTAGAAGAACTTTAAAAAACTTTGAATGAATCGGATTCTTTTTTTCCCCTTCTGGAAAAGAGAAAAGATTTTTTTAGAACTTTGTGCAATATTAAAGGAGACAATGGGAATTTTAGAAAGAAATGAATTGCTAGGAAATTTATTAGGGGGAAAATAGAAAAAATTTTTTCCCAAAAAACCAGTAGGTTTTTGGCAACTTTAATCCGTTTTGGGATTATAAAACCAATTACATTTTTCAGAATTTTGAAAGGTGACCCTGTGAAGTGTTTTTGCCCCTTGTTTATTTCAAGGGGAATTTTTGGGTTGGTTTTAAACAATATTGTGAACTTTTTTTTTGGGAACAAAAAAGCACCAAAACCCCTGAATGGAGGCCAAATGCAAAAAAATCTCTACAGCCACCAGACCTTCCTTTGGTGCTGGGGTAAACAGGGAGGAAAGGCCCAGACACGGAAGTTTTCCGCATGTGAATTTTTTTAGATCTGGTTATTAAAGGCACCGGGAAAGGTTTTTGGGAAAAGAAACCAAAATGAAGTTCCCAAAGGAAAGGTAGCCAAGTATCCCAGAACAAGTAAAACCCCGTGGTAAAACCCTTGTTGAAAACAATGATGATTGACCATGCTTGATCTTGCATAAATATCAAAAGATGGAGGAAAAGCTCTGGGCCCGACTGCCCCAAAAAAAAATTGAATTAGGTAAAAGAGGGGAATGATGTAGTTAGAAAATTTTGAAAAAAGAAATTTACTTATCTTTTTCTGGGCTTAAATTTGGGAATCCCGGGAAAAAAACCGTAATTTTTTTTACCCAAACCCAATTAGAACTAAAACAGTGAATAAAAACCCAAATGGGGAATTTGGGCTGTAGGAGCGGGGGCTGAGTTTTGGAGGGGACAATGAAGAGCAAGGGGAGAGGGAAACAAAAGGGTTTAGATGAGAAAAATTTAAGTGAAAAATGCGATTGGGGGCCCTTAAAAATTGGAGTCCCTGTGGTCCCTCAAAAAGGGACCCAAAAGAACCCCCCATTGTAAATTTCGGGAAAGCAAAAGGAGATTAAGGAAGTAAACACCCCCAAAGGGGTTTTTCATAGTTTAAAAATACAAAAACTTTAGGAAGCGTGTTTTTTCTCTGTATTAGCTTTAGGGTCCTAAACCCCGGAACAAAACCCCAATTTTAAGGGGGAAAATTTAAAAGGTATTTTTAAAGTGAAGTTTTCAACAATTTTATTGGAATATTTCTTTTAAGGTATAGAGATGTGTTGCAAAATTTGATTTTGGGTTTGGGGGGGAAAATTTGCATTGAAAGATCACGATAATTAAATCTTTTTTTTAAAGGGTTTTTCATTAGGGAAATTTAAAAGAAAAAGATTTTTGTCTTTTTTACTATTTGTTGTGATAAATTTTTTCATGGGTGGGGTTTTTTTATGTTTTCTTTTTTACATGTAAAAAAAGAAGGTATCATTAACTTGAAAATGTTTTGGGTTTTTGTATTTGGGAAATTAAAAAGTTAGACCTAAAATTTATAGGGGAATATATTATTGTTTGTTTGTAACTGAAAAAAAATTTTTTTTAAAAATTTTTCCCATTTTTTGTCTCTTAGGGACTGTTTTTTAACTCCCATTTAAAACTTTTCTTTAAAAATTTTCGGGCCAGTCACTGAAGGTAAAAAGGGTTCTTTTAAAAATTCCCCCCTTTGTGGGGTGTGGGAAAAATCTAAATTCCCTTGCCTAACTGAATTTAAATAAGCAAAAAAGGAAAAATGTACATTCAAGATTAGAAGTCTTTTAATGGAAAAAAGAAATTTTTTGGAGAGCTGTTATTTTATCTTTTTAAGGGAATTGGGAAATTTTTTTGGCTATGATCAGAAATGAAATTGCTTTTGGAAAAAAATTTAAACCAAAAATTTTTGGGTTTTCCCCAACAAGCCAATGTCATGTTTTTTTAAAACGCTTGTTACTTCCCCCTTAGGTTTTATTTTAATGGAAATGGGGAAAATCCCCAAACCAACAGGGGAAAGGTTTTTTGGTTATTCCAAAAAACCTTTTAAATGGTTTTTGGGGGGTTAAAAAGAACCATAAAATTGGGGGAAAAAATTTTTTTAAAATTAAGAAAATAGCTTTTTAAAATTTTTAAATTTTTTTAAAAGGGATTTTTCCCTTCCGTCTTTTTTTAGGTTCATTTAAAAATTTTAAGGAAAAAAAATCATGAAAAATTTCTATTTTTTAAAATTGCCAAAATGTTCATTTTTTTTAAATTTTATTTTTAAAAAAATTTTTTAATAAAAATTATTGGGGTTAAATTTTTCATAGGTTATTTTGTTCACCATTTTTGATTTTTAAAATTTGTTTTTTTAGAAAATTTTAACTGGAACTATTTTTTTTTTAAAAGGTTTTTTTGGGGCCCCTTTCCTTATTTTAAAAAATTTGTAAAAATGTTTCCTCATTTTTTTAAAATTTAAAAATAAGATTAAATTTTTAAAAAAAAAATGTTTTGGTCAGGATGCCCAAAATATTGAGCCGGGAGAAATTTTTCATTTTTTGGGTTTTCTACTTCTGTGTTTACCCAAACCCAATTTGTTTCCCTTTTTGTGAAATTATTTCTTTGTTTAAAACCCAATTATTTGATTTCGGGCCTGAAACTCTGTTTTTTTCTGCCAAAATTTGATTCCTGTCTAAACCCCCTGCCTTGTTTTTGGGTTTAAATGTTTTTTCCCTGCCAAGAAACCTTTTTCCCTGTGCCCTTGTCCCTTTCAAAATTCTTGGCAAGCAGCCAAAAAAACTCTCTGTTTTTTCCCCCCCTCCCCCTTTTTTTATTTCAAAAAGAAGTTTGACCCAGTGTTAGGCGTTCTGACAAAAAACCCCCTTTTCTTGTCTTTGGAAATATGCTTTAAAAACCCTATGCCCTTTGACTTAGGTTTTTAAGACTTTGTAAGGATTAAACCTAAAAACTGATTTTAATTTTTTCATGAAATTTAAAAATGGTTAAAAGCAAAAAGGAGGAGGAGGTAAAATTTGGGGTTTTGGGAAAGGGGGAAAAAGGGGGGGAAAGGGGGATGACAAAATAAAATGTAAAAATAAATAAAATGCCCAAAAAAAGGAATGTTTTAATTATGCAAAATATCCTATAAGGGGAGGAAATTTCTCATTTTAAAATCTGATAATTTTTCAAGTTATTGTTTGCCCTCTTCATTTTCTTACAGGGAATTTTAATTTGTTTACCCCTACCCCCCTGCCCTTTTTTTGTCTTCCCTGTTCTTTGTATTTGCAAGGGAAGATAGACTTAGGTAAGAGCACAAACCCTCAAGGGAAAAATAAATTCTTTAAACCCTTTGAAACTACCAAAATTTTTATGAAAAATTAAAGTAGGAAAAATCTGTCAGAATACACTGGCACTGAAATTTTCTTTTTTTTTTTTGGATATTTTTTTAATTTCAGGGTGTTTTCCCCCCACCGCTTTTCCCCCCCCTCCCAGAAAACCCAATCCATCCTCCCTCCTCCTGTTCTATTTAGGGTGTTCCCCCACTCCCCCACACACACACCAAAACCTCCCACCTCGAAATTTCCCCCCCCACGATTTTCCAGCCTTTATGGGGGCCCAAAGGAAACTTTTTTACCACCTTTTTCACCCTTTCAAAATATAAACTGGGAAACCTTTTTATACCCCCCTAAGTATCCCAAAGGCTGGTGGTTTAGACCCCGGGGGTTTTTGGTTGGTTGGATTGTTGTTTCCCCAAGGGGGTCCAAACCTTTTAACTCATTCGTCTTCACTTAATTTCTCTATTTGGGGAAAACCCCCCGATCAGTTTAATGGGTTGGGTGTGAGAAACGGGCCTCTGATATGTCGGGCTCTTTCCGACCTCCCCAAAGGGGACAGCTATGTCAGGTCCCGTTTAGCCCTGCACCCCCTGCATCCCCTCAGCTTTTAATTTTGGGGATGCCCCAAGGGAAAGGGTACCCCGGAGGAAAGGTCGGGAGGACAGAAATGTTTAAATTTTAGAGTTGCCAAACTAACCCGTGAGTCAAAAATATAAGCAAATTTTTTCCCTTTTTTTTTTAAATAAGGGGAAATTTTAAAAATTTTTGTAAAATTCCCTTTTAAAGGGCTAATTAGGCCTGAGATTTTTTTATTTTTAAAAATTTCATTTTAGGGCCCTTCAGCTTTCCCAAAAGGGGGGCAAAAATGGAAATCCATGTGGAGACTTATTCGAGATGAAAAATCACTTGTTCATTAGAAAAAATTTATTCTCTGGGCAGGGTTTGCAATGAAAACAACTTCCCGCCATTGTCCTTCCTGAAATTTTTTTTCCAGGGCCGCAAAAGCATTCACACAGAAGGGCAGTCTAATGAAAAGTTGGAAAATTTTGCTGTAAAAAGGAGATTTACTTAACCCATTACCCTGAGAGTGTTATAAATTTGCAGGGGAACAAAAAACTAAATTTTTTTTTACAACAAAAAAAAATTAGAAAATTTTATGTTTTGACTTGTATAAAGACCCGTATCAGTTTTCTAGAAAAAAATTAGGAAAAAAAAAATTGTTTACTAACCCCTTTAAATTCAGGAAAAAAAAGCTGCTAAATTTTGTGTGAAAAATACAGAAGGTTTTAAAGGGGGGTTACCTTTTGTTTAAACTTGTCACCCGATTATATGACTGTGTTTTGGGCTAAAGAATTGTGATTTTTTTTGTCTGAATGCAGCATGAAGCCATGTTTATGTACATGGGCTGTTTTGTTTGGGGTCCCTTTTCTGTGGGCTGAAACCTGGGTGCCCTTTTGGACCCCGGTTTTTGTCTCTGGAAAAATCTAAACCAGGTAGAAAAACCCCCCCCCCCTCTTTGCTTGATGCATTAAAAATGGGGGGTAGGAAACTATTTTTTTAGTGATTTGAAAGATTGTAAATTATTTGAAAGAAAGGTTCGGAAAGGGTTTTATATACAACTCCTACTTCCTCCCCACCCCCACCTTCCCCCATCCTCCCCAAGAAAAGGGGTGCACCTTTTAAAAAAGGAAGCAAAAAAAAAAAAAAAAAGAACTCTTAAAATTTTTGGTAAGGGAATTTCATGTTAGCATTCACAATTTTAGGGGTTTTTGCCCGGGGCTTTGGGGGAAAGGGAAAATTAAAAAATTTTTTAAAAGGGCGGAACTGAGGGTTTGCCCTGGGTTCCCGGGATTTCGTAAAAAAAACAGAAAGTGGTTTTTTCTTTTAAAATTTTTTTTGGAAAGGGGACTGTCAAGGGGCCGAGACAAAAAGGAAAAATGAGAACCCTGTTTTATCAGCTGTTATGTGAAATTCTAAAAGGGAAAAAGTTTTAAAAAAATTATGAAAAAAAAACCAAAAAAAATTGTCTGTTAAAATTTTTTTATTGAAAAAACATGACCTAACAACCAAATTTTTAAATAAAATTATTTGTTTTTATTTTTTAGTTGTTGTTATTTTTAATAATTTTGATTTTTTTCCCCTTTTAGGGAGTTGTTCTTTTCCAAACATTTAAAAGAGTTTATTTGTTATTTTTTACCTTTGTGCTCATTGGGCTTTTATATATGTGGGGTTCTTTCAAAGTTCCCCCCTTTGTGTTCATTTATCAGTTATGACTTTTTAGTAGTTTTTTCATATTTTAAAATTTTTTAAAGTTACTTTTATTATAAGGAATAAAGTCACGGGGTATTAACGGAATTTATCCAAAAAAGCCCAAAGTTATAAAATGGTTTTATTATATCTTTTTTAAATTTTTGGAAAAAATAAATTTTTTTTCTCCTTATATAAAAATAAATTTTGGGGGTTTAAAAACCCCCAAAATAATAAAAAAATAAGTAAAAAAAAATATATTACAGTTTAAAACCAAAGTTTTCCCTTTGAAAAAGGGGAAAAAGAAAAAGGTATATTAGTGAATTTGGGTTTTGCCAAAGAAAAGGGTGGAGGGGGAAGGAGGAAGAGAAAAGAGGGCGGAGGGGAAAGGGGGGGGAGGGGGGGGGAGGGGGGGGGGAGGGGAAGAAAAAAGGAGAGGGGAGAGAAGAGAAAAAAGGGGTGAAGGGAAGGGGGAAGGGGACAGAAGGAAAGGGAAAGAAGAGGGGGGGAAGGGGAAGGTTTTGAAAGGAAGGAAAGAAACTTGGGAAAAAAGGGTGATTTTTTTAATTTTTTGCAAAGGAGGGGGGCCATGTCCTTGACCCGTTAAAAAAGGGGAAAGGGTTAGAAAAAAATATCCCAAAGAAAAATTTTTTGGTGGGTGGAATTTTAAAGGGAAAGTTTCCTTGAAAGGGGGAAATTTAACCTGTTGGGGTGTCCCTTTTCAAGGGGAAAAAAGGCCCAAAATTCCCTTTTGAGGGGGGGAACATCAAAACAAAACTTGGGTTAAAAAAACTATTTTTGGTTAAAAAATTTTTAAAAAATTAAAAAATTTGGAAACAAAAGGAATAGGAATTAAAAAAACCAAAATTTTAATTTTAACTTTGAAAAACCCCATGAGAGGAAACCTTAATAAATTTATGCTGGGGGGCTTTAAAAAAGTTATTTTCCTTGAAGGCCGTGCCTTTAAAATAATCCATTTATTTTTGGGGGGGATTTACTCAGGCCCCCCCGGGGAAAAAAGAAAAAGGGGAGTTGCAGAAAAATCCCAAAACCCAAAAATGGGGGTTTGGAACCCTTTTTTTTAAAAAGGGAAAGGGGTTGGGAAAAGGAGGGTTGGAAAAGAAGAGAGGAAGGAAAACAAGAAAAAAATATAAATTAATTTCATTAAAATTTTTAAATTAAGGGTTCAAAGAGAACCCCAACCCGGGGCTTCCTAATGCAAACTGCCTTGGCCTCTTAAAATAAAAAATTTAAAAAATTTTATTTTAAAACTTTGGGTTTTGTATTTTTTAAAAAGCAATTTTTAAATTTCTGATTTTACCTTTCCTTTTTTGGGAATTTCTTTGCTTTTGGGTTCCCCCCTTTTAACCAAAAAATGTTGTGCTTTGTCATGCCAAAAAATTTTAAAAACATTTTTCCATTTAAAGAGGGAATTTTCCGGTTTTTTCCTACTTTTTCTATAAGAAGGGATTAGTAAAAAAGGGGGGGGGGGGACCGGGGGGGGGGAAATTTTTAAGGAAAAAGTAAGGGAATTTTTTAAATTCTTTATTTTTTTAAAAAATTTAAAAAATTTTTTCATTCCCCAAAAAGTTGGTTGGGGGATTAAAACAAAGTTTTTTTTCCCGGGGTTTTCCCCCCCTTTAATTTTTTCTTTTCCTTTTTAATAAATTTTTTTGAAAAATTTTTTTTTCATTTCATTAACTTTTTTTTTAAATTTTGTTTTTTTAAAGTTTTAAAAAATTTCCCGGGGTTCAAAATTTTTATTTTTGTTCCCCCTTTAATTAAAAAAAAAAGGAACTGTTTTATTTTTAAAATGTTTCTTCCTTTGTTTTTAAAATATTGAATTTTAAATTTGAATTTTTTCAATTTTTTCCCTTAAAAAAATTATAGTTTTTTTTTTCCCCTTGGTTTTTTTTTTTTTTCTGTGTAAGTTTTGGAAATTTTAATCAAAATGCTTTTTTCTTTAAAATTTTCCCTTCAGGCAACTTGGGGATATTTTTGGGAACAGGGGGGATTTTAAAATGTTTTATTTTTTTTTCCCAAAAATTTCCCAGTTTAAAAATTTTTAATTTTAAATTTTAAAAACTTTTTATTTTTACTCAATTTTTTCTCAAGAAAAATATTCAATAAAATTTTTTTTTTCCCCGGATTTTTTTAAAAAAGGGCGCATTTTTTTATTTTTTACCTTTAACCCAATTAACTGGGGGGTTTTAAATTTGTTTATTACCCGGAAAATTTTTTTAAACCAATGATTCTAGGGTTTTCAAAATTTCCCCCTTTTGGTTCTTCACCATATATAAATTTAGTAGAATTTCCCCGAGGGAATTTAAATAAAAGAAAAAAAAAAACCGTTTGTTATTTTTAAAAATTTTTAAATTTTTAGGGAATGGTTTCAAAGGGTTGGGGAAAATTTTTTTAGAATAAAAAGGTTTAATTCCATTTCCTAATGGTATTTTAGTTTCTTTCTTCAAAGAAAAAACCTTTTAAATTCTTTTGAAAAGGGTTTTTCTTAAAATTGGGAAAAATAAATTTTTAAATTTTTATACCAAAGAGAAATTAAAAAATATTCTCATATTAATGGGAATTAATAAAACTTTTTAAAAAATTTTTTTAAACAGCAAATTTTAAACCCCAAATTTCCTAACCCTGTTGGAAATTTTTAATTTTAAAATTTTTTAAAAAAGGGAAATTTTTTATTAACCCAATTTTTTCTAATTGGAAAGGGGAATTTATGCAAAAATTTTTTAAAATTTGGGGATTTAGTAAAAAAAGGGGGAAACCCCCCTGGTTTCCCTTTTGAAATTTTTATCTTTTAAAAGTTATTTTTACCTTTTTTCAAAAGGGGTTTTAAAAATTTCCCAAAACACTTTTAATTAACCCCCGGGGAAAACCCCCCTGTTTAAAAATTTTCCCCAAACCCCTGAAATTCCTGGGGTTTTTTTGGCCCCAAAAATTTTTTTTTCCCCGCATTGTGAAAACTTCAGGCTTTTGGTGTACTTCCTTTAAATGAAAAATTTTTCCCAAATTTTTAATAACAAAAAACCCCATGATAAAAAACAATGAAAAAAAGGTTTAAAAAAATAAAGGGTTCTTTTTTTTTTTTTCAACAAAATGAAAGGAAAAGGTTTAGACTAAATTTTGAATTTTGGAAAAAAAAAGGAAAAAAAGGAAAATTCTTAAAATAAATTTGGAAAAAACTTTGGGGTTAAAAAATAAATTTAAAAACCTCTTAAAAAAGAAAAAGGACTTATTTAAAAAAATTTTTGAAAGGGTTTTTCCCTTAAAAAATGGAAAAAATTTGCCCCAGGGTTTTAAAATTTTTTTGGGAAATTTCTACAAACCCAAAAATAAATGGGCCATTTAAAAAATTTTTTTCTCCATACGAAAAAAAAGAAAAAATTTTTAAAAAAAATTAAAATTTAATTAAAACATTGAAAAATGAATTTTTTAAAATTAAAAACCCCGTAAAATTCATTTTTTAAATCCTTCAAAAAAAATAAATTACAAAAAATGGAGGAAAATTTTCAATTTTGTTAAATTTTTAGGGGAAAATAGGCAAGGGAAAAATTTTCCTTTTTAAATTAAAAATTTTGGTGCCCTTCTTTTATTTTATTCTTCTCCATGTTTCCTTCTTTTCCAATTTTATCCTTTTAGATAAATTAAAAAAAGTTTAATTTTTGGGAAAAGAAAGGGGTAAATAATTTTAAAAATTTTTTTAAGGGAAGGGTGGTGGGAAATTTAGGGGAGGGTAAGATAATTTTCCAAGTTAAAAAACTTTTGGTTATAAATTCCCCCTTTCCCCCAAAGGAAAAATTAATTTTTTCCTGGTTATCTCAGGACAAGGGTACCCCTAAAATAAATGGGGTAATATTTTGGATTTTATCTTTTAAAATAAATGAAAAAAAAAAATAAAAAAAAAATAAATTCCTTTATTTTAAATTCAATTTATTTAAAAATTCAAATAAAATTTTAAAAATAAAGGGTTTACAAAAAATAAGGTTTTTATTTTTTTTTAAAAAGATTTTACAAATCAAAAACCGAAAAAGTTTTTTTTAATTTTAAAATTTTTTAGCAATTTTTGGGGCTTTTTAAAAACACCTTAAAACAAGTTTAAACACCAATATATTTTAAGGGAAAAAACCCTTTTTCAGGGACTTTTTTTTCCTTTTCCCTTGTTTTCCCCAAAACAAAGAAAAACACCCGGGGTCACAAAAGAAACAGAATATATTTAAAAACCCCCCAAAAAAGGTAAAGTTGCATTCCAAAACAAAGTTTAACAATATTTTTCCAGGGGTTTATTTTAGGGTTGGCTAGACTTAATTGTACTTACACCCAACCCCAAAGGACAACTGGGAAAAAAAAATTTTTAAAAAAACTCAACCCGGGGGGAAAAAAAGATTCAGCCATACACAAAAAAACCTATAAAACACCCTTTGGGAATGGTGAAAAGGATTTTTTTTTTCCCGGAATTATTTTCTTTAAAAAAAAAGTCCCTTTTAAAAAATGAAAAAAATTTTGGTTGGAAAAGAAAATTTATTTTTAAACCCGTTTTGAATGATAAAATTCATTGTGTCCTTTATTTAAAAACAAACCGGCCTTTTTCCTTTTTTTCCCCTTTTTTCCTAAAAAAATATCCTTTATTGTTCTTGAGATTAAATAAGAAAATTAAATGAATAAAAAGAAAGGGGACCAAGGGGAAGGGTAGGAAAAGGGATTAGGGGGTAGGGTTAGGGGAAATTTTAGGGGTTGGGGAAGGGGTGAAATAAAAAGTAAAAGAAAATAAAAAATATTCATGAGGTATAAACAAATTCTTAAAATTAAAACACATTTTTTGCGATTTTAACATTCTGTAAAATTCCTCCAAAAGTGATACCTTAAAAAAAGGGGGGAAACCCCCAAATTTGGGGTAAATAAAGGCCCTTGAAACAAAGATTGGGAGTTGGCAAGGCTACTTGGGAAAAAACAGATTTAAAATTTATGTTTTTTTTAAAATTTTTGAAAAACAAAAAACAAACACACAAAAAACAAACCAACCCCCAAAAACTTACGTTTTTTCTTTTTAAAGTATTTGGAAAGGTTTGGGTTTTAGGAAAATTAAAATTTAAAAGTTTTTTACAAGTTTTTTTCCCCCCAATTTCCAAAAATCCCTTTGGGGTAAAAATGCCATTGGCCCCCTTTGGGTGATTCCTTAAACAAAAAATATTTTTTTAATTTTAAGGGAAAAATTTATTCCCCTTTGATCTTGTATAAAATTTAAATTTTAAAATTTTGAAACTAATTTTAAAATTCCCTTTTTAAAATTTTTTTTCCAAAAATCACCAAGGGGTTTTTTATGCCTTAAGAATTCAAATAAAAAAAGAGGGTTAATAAAGGCAAAAGATTTAGGGTTTTTTGTTTTGAATTTTTCAACATTTAGGGGAAAAAAGGCCCAAAGGGAGGAGATTTTAAAAAAAGGGAAAGGGTTTTATTTCAAGGTAATTGTGTTTGGGGGAAAAAGGGTTTTACAGGGCATTATATTGATAGGAATTTTTTTAAATTTCACTTGGGGGGAAAGGGGCAAATTAAAAGGGAAAAAAATCCTGTTTAAAATTTAAAATTTTTGCATTTGGTTTCCCCCAAAACCCAAAAAAAATGTTGGGAAATTGATTTTTATTTTTATTGTTTTGGCCCATTAAGGAAAATGGAAAAAAAAAAACTAGAAAGGTTCCCCCCCCCCCCAAAAAACCTTGAAGTGTTTAAAAATTAAAAAGGTTTTTTTAAATGAGAAGGGGTCCAAAACCAAAAATTAGGGAAAAACATATTTTTTCAAAGAATTTAAAGAATTAAAACCTTAGTGTTTTTGGTAAATTGGGCTTCTTTTTTTTCCTTAAAAAAAAGAGAGTTTTAAAGAACCCCAAAAACATGAAAAAGATTTTTTAAGCCAAAAAAAATTTGTATAGATTTCCCCCAAAAAATTTAAAGTTTTAAAAGGGGGGACAAAAAAATTCCCCTTTTAGGTTTTTAAATTTGGGTTTTTTTTAAAATTTGTTTGCTTCCCAGAGGGAACCTTTCCATTTGGGGACAAAACCAAAAAATGGGAGAAAAAAAATTTAAGGGAAAAGTTTAAATTTTTAATTATTTAAACGGGGAAAGGGAAAAATTTGGTAAGCTTTTGGGTGTATTCTCCAAAAATTTGTAGCCCCAGCACATGCACTATTTCAGTACAGTGATGGAAGGGGGTATCTTAAGGAGGGATCTATGGCCCTTTTTCCCAAAAAACCTAGGTGAAGGGCAGAGAAAATTTTGGGTTTTCTTTGATAAGATACCATTTTCTACTGAAAATGGGGTTTTGGAGTGGTATTTATGTGGTTTGAAAAAGGTCAGATTTTTTTTAATTTTTCGTTTTCTTTTAAAAAATTTAGGATGATGGAAAAAATTTTCTTGGTCAATTTAGAATTTTTAAAATAGAAATTTAAATCTATAAAATATCTGAAATTCTTTTTGTTTTGTTGGTTTAAAAAAACCAGTATTTAAAAAACTCATAGCCCTTTTCTTTTTCTCTTTTTCCCCCCCCTAGTTTAGAAACCCTTTTTGAGCTTTACAAGGAAAAAAAAAAAAGCAATTTTCTGTATATTGAAAATTTACTGAAATACTCTTTCTCCACAGGCCATGTATGCTTTAATCATTTAAAAGGGACATTCCCGTTCCAGGTCTTATCCTTGTCTTTATTTGCTTCATTCTCCAAAGGACTGGGATAAAAAAAAATAGCCACAAGAAGTGGGGTTTTTCAGGAGCAAGAAAAATAAAACCAAAGGGGAACATATTTTTTCCCCTTTTGAGACCCCCGGGTGCATTGGAAATTTTGAAGTGCCAAACTTATCAGCAAAACAAAAAAGTACCAATTTTTCCCCGGGATTAAATTTAAAACCCGTGTCCTAGGGAATTTTACATTGCATTCCTGTTTCTTTTTTACAGGTTTTTTCATCCCTTGGGAATTTCCCCGCCTGAGGGTTTATATGATGTTTACTGTGATAAACTTGGGTTTTATAAAAAAAAGGTTACTAAAAGGTGATGGGTGAATCAAACTGTTTTTTGGGAAAATTTTTGGGGCCCCGGGGAAAAATTCCTTTTTTTGTGAAATTTGGTCCCCGACCGGCCCCCGACAATCTTTTATTTTGAACACCTTTAAAAAATTTCAAAAGGATTTTTTTGATGATCCAACCCGGGGACTATAAAGGTTCCTGAATTTATTTCCCCAAAAATTTATGTTTATGATTAACATGGCCATTTTGTTGCAAATTCCCCCTAGGTGGAAAAAGGCCAAAGGGGGGGGCCTTTTTTTAAAGTTTTTTTTGAAGCATTTTTATTTTTTTTTTTCCATTTGAAAGGGGAATTTCCAGATGGGCAAGTACAGCAGTGACAGGATAGGGGTATCTAATCAAAATCTGTACTTTTATTGTTTCAGAATTAAAAACTATTCCCAAACTTGAAAAAGTCCTGAATCCCGTGTTTCCAAAACTATCCAGATCATCACAGGGCCAAACAATTTCCTTTCAATTTTTTTTTATATTAAAATCTTTGGTTTTTTTTAATTTTTAAGTACATTTAAAAAATTTTTCGTTTTAGTTAGGGAATTTTTTCCCTTTTTTCCAAAAATATTCAGGAAAGGGTTTATATAAAAATTTATTTTAAAAATTTAAAAAATTTTTTTATTTTATATTCCCGTCATTTACCTGCTCTTAGACATCTTGGGTTTTCAAATATTCCCAAAAAGATCCCGTGAGAATGCTAGGGCCTGTGTCCTTTTTTCAAAAACCCAAATAAGTCCTGCATATATTTCCTTTTTTAAAATTTTTTAAGTAAAAACTGAAAAATTTTTTTTAGTTCTAAAATATGATCTTCCCAAATTTGCTCAGGGTTTTACAGTCAATACCCTGTTTAGACCTGGGCTTTCTACTTCATGTTTGACTTTTTTTTACATTTTTTTTTGCTAATTTTTAATTAGTAGTTGTGAAAAAATTTTTGCAATTATTTTCTTAGAAGGGCAATTGTAAGTGGAAAACAAACCTTTTTTTTAATTTAATAAAAATTTTTTTACCCCTTTTTATAATTTATCTATTTTTTATAATTTTTACAACCTTTCACTTCCAGTCAAAGGGGTTTATTGAAAATTGTAGTATGATGAGTTTCCCTGGATTTGGAATGCAGATAAAAAGGGAAAAATATAGGCATTCTTGTTATGCGTTGTGGTTGTCGTATTTAGCATTTAAAATTTAGGGGAATAGGGTTTTTTCTTTTCTAAAATTTTTTTGAAAAGTTTTAAAAATCAAAAAATTTCCAGTGCATGGGCCCCAGAAACCCCTGTTCCCTTTTTGGCTAAAAAAGGGAAAAATAGAGTATAAGAGATGAAAATTTTTTTCATAGCAAAGCAAAATAATTTTTCCCAAATGGCTTTTTTTAAGGGAACCCCCTCCCCATTGTTGTAGTAAATTTTAAAAAAGGCCTCTGAAATCATGCCAAATATCTAAGGTGCGCAGCTCTTTACCAGCTCGGGGTCCATGTTCTATGGATAGTGCCCATGTGCACCATAGCTAGAAAAAAGGCCCCGCCCGAAAAACCCCGCCCCGTATCCACAAAAATGTTTAGCATGGGAGAGGCTCAATTTTCCCAAAATGTCTCTTTCAAGGTGGGCATTGCCTAGGCCATCCCCCCTTTAAACAGGTCGTTGAAAAAGATGAGACTCAATGCTTAAACATTAATCAAAGGCTTTTATATTTTTTTTTTTGTAAGGGTTTAGTAACAAGATCCTTAAACAAAAGTGTTGCCAAATTTAAACCCAGACCTTTACTGCTACAGACATGTGAACATTTTTTCCCCCAAACTTCTTTTTTTTCTTCTCTCTCTCTTTATTTCTTTTTCTCTCTCTCTCTCTCTCTCTTTTCTCTTCTTTCTCCTCTCTAAAACCTTTCCCTTTTCCCTTTTTTTCTTTCCTCCCTTTCTCCCCCTTTTCTTCCCTTTCCTAACCCCTCTTAGCTCCTCCTTTTTATCACCCTTTCTGTTTTAAAAAAAAAAAAAAAACTTTTTTTCAAAATACAAAAGAGATAACGGGCACCAATATGTATCAGTAAGGTAAAAAGTAGACTTAATACCCCTTCATCCTTTTTTTGAGAAAAAAAAACCCCCTGCCCTTCTCCAACTAAAGAATAGTTTAAAAATGGCTGCTTATGTCCGACTTTAGAATGAATGTTTAGCTGAAAACCCTCCTCTCAAGTCTGTTCTTTAAAAGTAAATAGCCCGGGTCAATATGGGACTGTAAATTTTTTTACCCCCCTCAGAAAACCGAATGACTTAAATTTAATTTAAATTGTGGGGAAGCAAAGATGCTTCTAAACTTAGCCCAAAATTTTAGAGACCACTGATTACCCGGAAGTTATTTTTCTTCAAAATGTTAAAAGCATTGTCTTTTGCCCTTTTGGCACGGGTCATCTGACGATCTTTGTAAAGGAATTTTTAAGGGGGTGTCACCTTTTCTTGGGAGAGATTTAAACAAATTCCCCTATTTTCAAGTGTGGTTTCCCCCACTGGGCAGTATTTTGGGCTGTAATGAAAAGAGGCCCAAATTTTGGGCAAATGGCTGTCTCACCACAACTGGAGTAACTTAAAAAATGCTCCTTTTTTTCGCTTAGAATCCAGACCGGGAAGCTATCAGGAGCAGAAGGTCTCTAATCCCAAAATTGACAAATAATACGAAAAAGTTTGTAAATTTAGGGTTTCATAATTACGAAAAAAATGAAACCCAAAAAAAAAGAAAGACCAAAGGGGTGACACTTTGGTCCCTTTTTTGAAGGAGTAAAAAAAAATACTCACGGAGCAAAAAAAAGACAAAGCGTGTGGCGGGAAAAAGTAAAAGGGGTCATCCAAAAACTGTCCAACCCGGGGAAACAATCCGTGCAAACACATATGGGAAACAATTTTGTGGATTTCCAGAAATGCCGGTTGCGGGGGCCTGGGTACATTTTGTTCTTGTTTGGTTCTGCCAGAGCCTAAAAATATTTCGAAGGAGATGCTACAGCTAACCATCAAAATTTAATTACGGGTTTACCCGTGGAGGGTTAGAGAGAACCCCTGGAAAAGTTGAAGGTCTTTTTGGGCCCAAAGGGGAGAGCCAAAAAAATACCAACCAAAAAAGACTCCCGGGGGCCCGACAGCCAAACCGGGAAAAAACACATGTAGGGATCAGGGCTCCATATATATATGTAAGGGGCAAGGATTTTTAGGGAAAAGTGGGGAGAAGGAAGGGGGCCCTTTGGTTTCCTTTTAAGGCTGGATTTCCCCGTCAGGGAGGAAATTTTGGGGGTGGGGGGGATGGGAAAAGGGGAATGGGTTTAGGAAACCCTAAAAGAAATTTAAAAAAAGAATGGATTTTTGGGGGGTTTTTGAGGGGAAAGGGGGGAAAACCTGAAAATTTTTATTTAAAAAAAATATCAAATAATAATTTAAAAAAAACCCCCCCCCCCCCCCCCGAAAAAAAAAACAAAAAACAGAAAAAGGAATTTGGCTTTCACAGTTAAAATTGGGGGACTTTTTGGCAGCAATTTAAATTCATATTACTGGGATTCCCTTTTTAATTGTAAGGGGCAAGTGCTTGGGAAGGGGCCCAAAGGGAAAATTTTAAAAAAAATATCTTCATAAAAAAAAAAAGAGGGGAGAGCAAAACCCCGTAAACCCAAAAATTGGGGTTTTAAAACATGTTTGTTTTTTTTTTTAATTTTTAAATTTTTTTTAAAAAAATAAATTGGATGCTAAGGTACTTTCTGCTGGGTGTTCCCAGGTTACTTAAACTAGGATAAATTTTGCAGAGGTGAAAGGGAGGATTCCCCTTTTGGGAAAAAGGCTGATCCCGATTTAGGTATTAAAAAATTTTTGGGGGGGGGATTTTGTTTGCATTTTTTCCTTTAGGATGCTGAGGGGAAAAGGTGGAGACAGAAATGACAGGTGAATACGCTGATCCAAAAAAAAGGATGATGTTTACCGGGGAGGTTTCTGATTTCCTAACAAAGGGGGTTTTGGGGAAAATTGTATTGGACATATGTTCCCACCCACCGTTATTTAACCATACCCCGATGGGAAAAAGTGCTTTTTCTTAAATTTTTAACCTTGTTTGGGCAGAAAAAACAAAGAGAAGTTATTAAGGGGCCTTTTATTGTTTTTTTAAAAGTTTGGGCCAAATTATTTGGCTCAATCATGGAATGGTTTTGGAAAAACCCAAAAAAATTTATTTTTGAGAAATAATAATTTTTCATTTGGAAGTTGGTTCTGTACATTTTTGAGTTATTTTGGGGGTTAGCTGCATTTTTTTGTTTTTGTTAATGTTGGGAAGAAATAAAGTTTGGGAAAAATCTGAAATTCAAACAGGTTGGGTTTCACAATGTTAAGGCGTTTTAATTGTCAAGTTAAAAAAAACTTTTGTTTCTTTTTACAATTTAATGTAAGTTCCCTTTTATTGTACCCCTTTTAAATTTTGTTAGTGTTTTGGAAAACCCCCATGTCAGTGAAGGGGGGTTTTTATTTACCGTTTTATTTTTTTTGCCCCGAATTTTTCACAAAAAAACCTTGGTATTCTAAAAAAAAGCTTGCAAGTACGGAAAAATGGCAGGCCTTTTAAACAGGGAAAAAGGTTTTAGTTGGCCCGAATATTGTGGTATTAAAAAGGGTTTTTAAATTTTTTAATTGCTAGACCCCTGCTTTGCAATGGCTTTTGGGAAAAAGAAGTGAAGACAGCTTCTTTTTTTTAATTTAAATTTTTTTAAAAAAGGGTTTAAAAATGTGGGTTTAAATTCAAGGGATTTAGACAGGCATTTGGGGAAAAGGGTTGATGCTTTTTCCTATTCAAATTATTGGACAGGGGGTTCCCGAGTTTAAAAAATAAAGGGCAAATTTAAGCTCATGCCCAAAAACCCCCTGGAATTATGTTTTTTTCTAAAAATTTAATGATAGTATTCTAATTAGGAAAAGGGGGTTTTAAGACATTGCAGTGATTTTTGGCATTTTTTTAACAACCCCTCTTTTTTTTTTTTAAAGAGTTTTGGGTTTTGAATTTTAAAAAAGCTGCCCCTTTCTGAGCATTTGATGTGGTAGTTTTGATATTTTAAAAATTTTCCCTGACCCGAGGGGCCCGTATTTTGCTTTGGTCAAGTTAAAGATTGGTAAAATAGTTAGAAACCACTGGGCCTTTTTGTTCCCAGGAATAATTTTATTCCTGCCCCCTATTTAAACCTTATCTTTAACAACAAACAGTTTTGTTGGGGAGCCAAAGTCATGGCTTGGGGGCCGGGGGAAAAAGGGGCCCCCCGAAAAGGGGTTGGTTTTAAATTTTGAAGTAACTTTATACTTGAAGGCAAGGCTAAAATATCCATTATGAGGAGGATCACTCAGAAACGGGAAGAAAGCAGTTGCAGAGATCCTCACTCAACAATGGTTTGAACTTGACAAATTTTGAACAAGATGGGAAGAGAGATTGCAGAAGCAAGAGAGGTCAAGGAAATCACAAGAAACCAATATAATTAATTAATCTTCTGCAATAAGGGCTCACAGAGACTGAACTGACTACCACGAATAATGCATCGACTGACCTAGGCACTCTAGATAATTTAACCATTGATCAGCTTGGTCTTCATGTGGGACTCTTAAGAGCAATATCGAGGTCTGTATTTTACTCTGTTGCCTTTGTTTGGGATACTTTGCCTCTCCTGGGTTCCCTCCCTGACCCCAACAAGAGAACATGAATCTGTGCCTAGTTGTCATGCAAAATGATATGCCAAAACATATCCATGGGGATGAGGGAATATGGCCAGGTGTTCTCCCTTTTTCTATAGAAGAAGGAGTAGTGGATGAGAGGGAGGGGACGGTAGGATTAGGAAAAGAAGTAGA
Source organism: Mastomys natalensis (assembly GCA_021653895.1). Lineage (NCBI taxonomy): Eukaryota > Metazoa > Chordata > Mammalia > Rodentia > Muridae > Mastomys > Mastomys natalensis. The sequence continues at coordinate 85,859 of JAJTUV010002302.1, read as the reverse complement.
GGAGAGTGTGTAAATGCTTGTAAGTATGTAAAATGAATGAATGAATGAATGAATTACATTTACAAATGATTGAAGTTGGTGGACTCTAAGGTTAAGCAGAGAGATTTCCTTTAACAGGGGGTTCTCTCCTCCAACTTTCATATCTGCTTCTTGTTCCTCAATAAATTTTATGAAAAATTTGTCAAGAACTATTTCATTTCAAAAGCTGAGTATTTGCTATTTCAAAGTAGTTATTTATAAGCTTCTACTAAACAGATGTCTACGCTTCCAACATTATTTTGGATATGTACATCTGCAATATAATGGATATACTGTTGATACCTACAGTGTGTTCTTCTTTGTCTTGTTCACATTGATTTTAAATTTGATCTTTTAATCATTCTTCCTTATTCACTTATGAGTTTCATTTTTCCTTGTTGTTTTATCTGTGTCATAGTTTGAATTTTCTACTCATTATGACTTTTTCTTCAAGTCTTTCCATTCAGGCCTCAACTTGGAGCATACCTTTTGTGAGACTATTCACTGAGATATTTATATGTTTTATTTTGTTTTTCATTTATATTCTAGCTTGAAATTCTTTCATTATTTTATAATTTACCATAAACTCTTTGTCATTTCCACACTCAGTATCTCAATGTATTAAAATTTTCACAATATGTTCTATTCTCCCAGCAGTTATTACTGGCCTCTTTATTTTTTTTTTTACCATTCTAATAATCTTTCTTTGATTTGTTTAGTATATCATTGAACATATTTGTATTAAATCTATGATTCTAATGTTTCAAATATTTCCTTGGTGTCTTCACATTATTATTTATTAGATTCCACCTTGAGATTATAATATATATGAGTAGAACACTGTTTGAATTTTTAAAAAACTGTATTCTTCCAGGGAATATGTTTATAAGGCTCATGTGAAGCCTGTTTAGAATACAAATGAGATTTCAATGCTATCCTCTATAGATATGTAGTTCTGTAACTTCACTTGCAGCACTTAATATTCTTGTCTGTAAGAATGGCATTCTTAATCATATAGAGGAAGAATAACTTTAAATTTCATACCATCTGAGCAACATGAGATATTACTTCAAATGAAGCTGGGCAGGTTGAATATGACACTTTAAAATTAATCACATCAGAATTCACACCCAAATTGTACCTAGCATGCATAGGAAATATTTAATTTTCAAATTTTCTAAAAAGCAAATTTTTATTATTACCAATTTTTCATCACATAGAGAAAGGAACTATGCAAAATTTTTTTATTTGAGTGATTTATGTAAGAATGAACAGGGACAGACATGTTTCCTTTAGTGAGTATTATCTTTAACAAGTTATGATTCAGGGCTGGAGACAAGGCTAAATTCTCAAGAACAATTATTACCCAGGAGGAGGACCCATGTTTAATTTCCAGCACCCACTGAGTTCCATGAAGGTCTTGCAAATTCCCTGCGATGTGAATAAATCTTCAGCTATGTGTATATACTACACATGCATGTATTGCACAGATATACATGCAGACAAAACACCCATACCAGCATAAAAAGAAATAGAAAACAACAAGGTATAGTTCATAAGGTATCTAAATTTGTCACAAAATGTTAACGTATGGTTAGCTAAAGGTGTTGAAATTTAGGATTAGTTGTTAAAAAGGCTTAAAATTACATAATATAAACTGGAGACTTGGTTATGATGAATTTACTACTCTTACAAAGAAAAAGACTCTTTAAACATTCTTTGAAAGGGTTTATCATAAAATTGGAAATCACTTTGTAGTAGTAATGGGAATACTACTACTAAAGTAGTAGGACTATTAAAGGAGTATTGCTCACTATACTGGAATTAATGTAAAAATGTTTTTAAAACAGTTAATTTATTATTAAAGGCATGAAACAGATTCTGATATGATTCAAATACACTGTATTCATGTTGGAAATCTTCAATGAATTACTAAAAGTTCACATAAAACATGAGAAAATTAACATAGTATCGGATGTTAGAAATTAGTCTGTCACAGGGTAATCAATTTCACTTTACTACTTCAAGGAAGTTTGGATGCACACAATTGACAGTATAATTTAATTTAGTACAATTGGGCTGAACCCACCTGTGTACTTCCTTTTGCCAATTCTATCATCTCTTTAGATAAATGTACTTGTTGACCATTTGGAAAATAGGGACTAAATATTCCAATTCTAACTTTAAGTTCAAGGCCCTGTGGGAAATTCCCACTGTAGAAAATGTCATACTCTTCCTGAAGTTCGTCTCTTTGGTTCATATTCACTCTGTCCCCAACAGGATTAATGAACTGCGTTCTTCTCAGACAAGCATACAGCTGAAAGACAGTCAGCATAATATAGAGCATAGTATCTTCCTTAAAGTAAGAAAATATATTCTTCTTTCATCTTAAAATCAACTTTATTGACAACATGCAGGTGAAAAATTTCAATGAAAGTAAAGGGATGTACAAAATTATAATGTTGCTGTTATTTTAGTTCTCTAAGAGATTACCAATCAAGCACGAATGTGTGTTCAGACTGCAAATATACTTGCAATATGAAACATAAAGACACATGAAACAGAGAGACTTGCATCCATATAGGGATACATTGCAGAAGCACATACTTATTTACACAAAAATACACATAAATGTTCAAACACACATATGAAAACACAGATACACAAAGAGAGAGACAGAATATTCATCAAAAACATCAAACAGATACAGATGCATGCAAAACACAGTTACACACACATGAAAATATATGCACAGAGTTATATTTATAGGTTGACATAGACATGTACTGACACCGACACAAAGTGACACTGACATAGAAAAATTTATAATCTCATACAGGCAAAAAAATGAAAGAACATACACAAAAACATATAAAACACATGGAGACATGTAGAAAAATGCATTGATAATTATACCCAGGAATATGCATTTTGAAACAGTCCACCATACAGAAAGAAATAGAAATGGACAAATTTATGGTATGGAAACAGACAAATTTATGTTAACTGACTTAGAGAGATAGATAGGCAGATGGGCAAAAAGTGTCTATAAATAACACATCTCTCTCTGTGTCTCTTTTATTCTCTCTCTCTCATATGTATCTATATCTGTATCTATGCCTAGATATAGATATAGAAAATATAGATGATATAGAGATAGAGATAGAGATAGAGATAGGGAATAGGGATAGGGATAGGGATAGGGATAGGGATAGGGATAGGGATATGGGATAGGGATAGATATACAAACAGATATAAAGAAACATAAAAATATGCAGTGAGAAATATACATTCACTCACGTTACCACACATGAATGTAATGAACTGAATTTTAACATTCTGTATAAATACTCTCAGAGCAGCAAGTGATACCACTAGCCTAGAGTGGGAATAGCATGAGTTTGGATCGCTAGTTATAACAAGACCCTACAATGATAACAATGTACTTGAGGATTAATGGACAAGGACTCATCATTGAACAAACTCATGATGATGAACACTATATGTTTTGAGTATTACAATATGTATGATAATATTCAAATAATTTGTAACAAAATCACAGGTCTACATAGACAAAGTATGCCTTATACTCTTTTCCCTTAAGATTAGAGTTTTGTACTAATATCAGTATTTACTTGCTTGATTAAATTTTTTTTGTATTTTAGAAGACATTTTTTAGCACTCTTGGTTTGGGCATCTTATAGACCTTAAAACTACAATGTTGATAACACTAAGTATCATCTTACAGTAGAAACATTACCTTCTTGCAGCTGTAATTGTTTTCTTTGCCATTGTTTACCGCCAGATTATCAAACTTTTGAAAAGTCACCTCATGGAGTGCATGGGCAAAAGCATACACAGCATTGTATATGTCATAACTCCCTTCAATAAAGGCCATGTCAAAAGTATGTACCATTAACCATTCTAATGAGTGATTGAACAAGTAGTTCTTCAGTGTCTTATATTTAGATGCTGAGACTTCACAGTTAAAGTGCATCCATTCCAGCTTTACCAGATACTCATCTGAATATATGAAAGAGTTCAATGTCTGGACAAAATTTTTAAAACCAGAAATCTCACCATGGTGGTGTCCAAATGCATAAGTCCCATATTCGTTACCAAATGTGAAGTCTTTCTTACTAGAAGTGACATCCCATTGTGAGGTGGTGACCCATATTCTCTGTATGCCTTGAGATTGCCACATTCTAAAGCTCAAAGCTAAAGTACTGTCTGTGTCACCATAAATGATAACAACATTTGTGGATGATGTCATGATTTGATTGTAATACACTTCAGCTCTTGACATGTATAAATTCATGCTGACTGGAATCATGTTGACAAAGGCAAAGCAGACTGTAGTTTTTTCCATCTCTTCTCCCAAATAAGAGAGAAAGTGGATACCTTGATCATTGTCTGAGATGGCCAACCCTACCCAGTTCCAACTGAAATGAATTATGAAGGAGACCAAAGCAAGGGCTAGAGATCTATCATCAGAGGACATCTGATATAGATGAGGAAATTTTTCATTATCACTCAAGATGGGATGAAAGGGTCCATAAGTAACCTGAAGGAACTAGAACACAGGTAGAATCATGAGGTACAACGAATTCTTAGAACTTGAAAACACATTTTCTGCAGAGTTCTAGAGATCTCAGCTAGCAATTATTACCTCTTTCATCTATGTGTTATACAAAAAATGTGGAAGCACCATCAAGTCTGTCAGTAAATAGTGCCCTTGAATACATAGATTTGCCCAGGCCTTTAAGGTAAGGCTGGAACCAACAGATATATAATTTCATGACTGAATTCTCATCCTGCTGCAATACACACACACACACACACACACACACACACACACACACACACACACAAACTTACCTGCTGAGCTATGAAGTTGTTTAGGAATATATAAAGTTTCACAGTTGTTTCCCAATTCAGTCTTGTAAGTGCCATTGCACATTTGGTGAATCCTTTACACATATAATTAGGGAGAATATCATGATTTTGTAAACTCAAATGAATGAGACTATTTAATTCTGAAGGCAAGTCACAAGTGTATGCTAAGAATTCAAATACTAGAGATATATTTGGCAAAAGATCAGGGTTCCTGTTGATTTCACATATGGAAAAAGCCAAAGCCAGAGCATACTTGAAGTTTTCAGTATCTGTTCTGCAAAAGGTTACAGTGTTTATAATTGATAGCAATTTAGAGATATCATTTGCAGTCAATTAAAGGACAATCCTGTACTGGATTGCATTGTCCCCAACCCATAAATATTGAAATGATCTATGTAATGTGGTAGAGATGACAAAAGAAACTAGAAGTTCATAAAACCTTGAAGTGTTCATTAAAGGTCATAAATGAGAGATCACCACTATTAGTAATAACATCACTTTTCAAAGAATTCAAGCATATCCCTTAGAGTTTGTAACTTGCTTCCTTATTCTAAAAAGAGAGTAAAGAACTAGACACTGAGAGATGTTAAAGCCAGTGAATTTGTATAGATCAAAATATGAAGTTCACAGTGGACAAATCTTGTAGTTAAATTTTTGATGTAGCTTCAGTACATCCATGGGAACCACATGGAAGAAATTTAAGAAAGTAAATGAATATCTATATGAAAGCTCTGTACAGCTAGGTGTGTCTCCAAACATTTGTAGCCCCAGCACATGCACTATACAGTACACTGTGATGGAAGGGCTATCTAAGGAGGGACTCTATGGTCATTTGCCTAAACACCTAGGATGAAGTCAGAGAAAATTTATGGGTATTCTTTGATAAGATACCATTTGCTACTGTAAACTGTCTAGGAGTGGTATTTATGTGGTAGAAAAAGGTCCAGATTTATTTTATTGCTCAGTTTCCATCCATGTAAGTATGAGGATGATGGAAAAAATATACTCTGTGTCAATTTAGAATTGTTATATAGCATTAAGTCTATAATAATATCTGAACTTCTTTCTTGTTTTGTAGGCTTGAAAACACAGTATGAAAGACTCATAGCTTTGCTTTTTCCTCATTCTCAGTAGTCTTGGAGAAACATTCATGATGACTTTACATGGAAAACACAAAAGCACTTACTGTATATTGAAAATATTACTGAAATACTCTTTCTCCACAGGCCACTGTACTGCATGAATCATAAAGGTACATCCTGTTCCCAGGTCTCTATCCTTGTCTTCATTCTGCTTCATTCTCCAAAAGCACCTGGGATAAATAAAATCAGCCACAAGAAGTGGAATGTTCAGGAGCAAGAAGAATAAAACCAAGGTGAACATATTTTTCCTCTTCTGAGACTGGGCTGCATTGATTGTGAAGTGCCAAACTTATCAGCAAATCAAACAAGTACCAATATATCCCCATGTACTATTAACACTGTGTCCTAGGGAAATGCTACATCTGCATTCATGTTCCTTTTTTACAGGTATTTCCTCATCCCTTGAGGAAATCCTCTCTCCTGAGGAGCTTCATCTGATGTTCACTGTGATAAACTTGTTTGATAAATATAGGTTACTATATGTGTGATGGATGACATCACACATGTTTATGGAAATTAAGGTCCCTGGAAAGATCCTTCTTTGTGAAAATTTGGTCCCAGACCGGCCTGACAATCTTTTTATATGAACACCTTAAATAATTTCAATGGATTTTCTTAGATGATCCAACGCGAGACCTACATTAATGGTTCCTGAATGATTCACAAAATCTGATGTCATGATTACACACTGGCCACTGTGTTGCAAATCCCCATAGAGTGAAAAGCAGCCTCATGTTTAGAGCATTTTATATCCATTGAGAATGCAGCATGGACAAAGCTACAGCAGTGACAGGTATAGAGTATCTAATCAAAATCTGTACTTATATTGTCTTCAGAATTAAAATCTATGTCCAATCTTGAAATGTCCTGAATCCTGCTGTATCCAAAACTATCCAGATCATCACAGACCAACAATTTCCTTACATATTTTTATTTATATTAAAATCATGGTTTATCTTAATTTTTAAGTACATTTAAAATATTCTCCTGTATAGTTAGAATTTTCCTTTCTTCCAATATATGAAAGACCTATCATTTGTGTACTTCTATCCACAATAGAAAGAATTCTTGAATCTCACTTATAAGGGGTAACAATATAGACATAGGAGGTAGATGAAGGAAAGGAACTTGATTAAGAGGGAAAGAAAAGTGCAATAGGGTCGGGATAAGGTGTGAAGAGAAACAAGAGTGAGACCAAAAGGGCCAAGAGAATGAATACACCTACAGCTGCCATGTAGTATATCTCTAGGAAGTCCCAGAGACCTGGGATATGGGAGGATCTCAGGCATCAATGGAGGTGACCTTAGACTAGATCATTTACAGTGGGAAATGGAAGCTGAGGAGAAAACTTCCTGCATACAGGCAGGACAGCTACTAGAGTGATGAAGACAGAAAACCACCCACAAACTTTTGACCCAAAATTTGCCTGTCTAAAAGAAATGCAGAGACACAGAAGGAGCAGATCCTGAAGGAATGTCCTACCAATATTAGCCCAACCTAGCGCCTATCCATGGGCAAAAACAGTCCCTGACATGAATACTGTTACCCTATTATACTTGCAGACAGAAACCTAATAACTGTCCCCTGAATGCCTCTACCAAGGAGCTGACTGAAACAGAAGATACAAAATGCATCTTTGATTTGCTGATCTGCACGGCACTTCACTGTTCTTACTGAGCAGGCTTAGAGCAGGAACATTATGCTCACTTTAATTTTATTCTTCTTGCTCCTGAATATTCCACCCCACGTGGTCAGTTTCATTCATCCCAGGTGCTTTTGGAGAATGAAGAAGAATGAAAATATCTTGTATCTTAACATTTTTACTAGTGAGATGGCCAGTGGAGAAAGAGTACTTCAACAATATTCTCAATACACAGAATGTGCTTTTATAATTTCCTTGTAAATGTCATCATGCCTATTTCCCAAGTGTTCTAAGAATGGTTAGAAGGGCAATGCTACGAGTCTGTCATGTTCAACATACCTGCTATCCAAGAAACAGCACCAAATACTTTTAGAGACTGAATAATCTTATACCAACTTAAAGTGACCCAGTGTTCCTTTTCCTGTTGCTCCCTCCACTCACATTGCCATAGCCAACTTAAAAAAATTGACATTGATCTATCACATAAAACTCTCACCTTGACAGGTTCGATAGAACAGTAACCAGTGATACCTTCTCAAAAGAATCCTCAGCAAATTTTACTGAATTTTATACTAGATGTGTGCAACCAAATGGTTATTAAGTCTGATGATGTTCCTTCCTTCATTATAAAATTCCAAGTGCATGTCCATTGGACATTAATGTTGGTACTAAACTTTCAGAGAAACTTTCACATAGATATTCAGTAACTGTATCAAATTCCCTACAAGTCATCATAACTGCAGATGCTGCATTGAAAATTGAAGTAAGATATCTGTGCACTGTGAACATCATATTGCTCTCCATAGTTCACTGCTATACATATATAAACACTACCTTTTAAGGATTAGAAACACCAATTCTTTAAGAATAAAGAAGGAATATATGGCCTATAAGTGATATATTTGCATTCTTTGAAATGTGTGGATTTTTTAAAAATAGTTATTATACTTTCTCCCCTTGTCACTTGCAAGGGTTACAGCTGTGGCATTTGATAGCTGGGAACAATTGAAATTCAGGATACAGGAGATACTCAATAGTTTTATACTTGCCATTATGAAAAAAGCATGTATCTTCTCTTGCTAAGTCTAAGTTATTTATGTTCCTACATGTTTTAACATTTAACACATGTGTTTCTCTTTCAGAAATTGAATTAAGTTTAGCTGCATACGTTAGCAATGTGAGCACTATACAATTTTGATATTGTGGATTCCTGAAAGTAATCTTCAAACAATCACTTTAGAAGATGAGATCACTCAGACAGCTCAAATAATTCATTGCTTTTAATGTTTAGTGTTCATGAGTTACTGTTGGAGTTTTGGAAGATCTAATCTGAAATTTGTTTTTTAACTACTGAAATTTTAAAAGGCATCAATTTTCTGTATGTTGATAAAGTAATGTTCAAAGTATTTCTTTTTGTATGTAAGGGTACCACATATGTACAATTTCTAAGAGGAACCAGATAATATTTATAGGAGTGAATCATTGAGAATGTAGGAACATGACTGATATTTCTTGGTCACATAATTTGAAATAAGTTGGAAGACATAGGAGTTATTTTTCTCATGAACATAAATTACAACATGGTACTATTTCACTACAACTGACTTGTAGCTCATTTTTATACCAAAACCAACCATGAATGTTTTTCATACATTTTACATCTTATATTATTTTACTTTCTAAATATGTATGACTGAGGAATAAAGATGTCTCTACAATTTCCAGATATTTCTAGATCTCAGCGGAATGGTACTGCTGTGTTGGTGTACTTCAGAAATTAGTGAAAATGCTTTCTAAAAGAAAAATTATATCACTGAGACATACCAATTATGAGTATAACAAATATCTTAATAATTAAATGTAAGTTAACAATTCTGGGATCATATGGAATGTCCTAAACTACTGCATTTAGTACCAGCCTCAGTTGTATCCCTGTGTGTTTGAGGACAGGACTATCCTAGAACAATATTATTCAAAACCATAGTATCCATTGTTCATTAATGGCCTAAATGAGTAAGAATATTTATATAATCACAGATGCATACTGTCATACATCTTTCTCCAAATATAATTATTTAAATTTATTAAAAATATTTATGAAGTGATATTTCTACATGTAAATAAACTAGAAAGGTAAAATAACATGTGTATGACTATAAGGGGATATGGATATATGGGGTAACTATATTTCCCACTAATTAAAATTAATTGTAATTACAAGAGACAAATACTGCCTGAGAAAGACTACTCTGCATTTATCAATCATTCCCAACAGCCATATAATTTGATATGGGAAGAACACATAAGTGTAAATAGATTAGAGAAAAAAGGAGGTAATAAAAGGAAAACTCAAACACAAAAAGGGAAACTACACCCACAAAAAGCCAAGAAATTAATCATTTCACAATCCAAAAGAACAGAATCACACAAACATGATACGATCACTGAAATCAAAAATAAACAGGAACCAACAATCATTGCTCTTTAATATCCATCAACATCAATGGACTGAATTCCCCAATAAAAAGATACAGGCTAACAGCCTGGATAAGTAAATAGGACCCGAGTATCGTTGCATACAGGAAATGCACATCAGTGACAAAGACAGACACTACCTCAAATTAAAAGACTGGAAAAAAATTTACAAGCAAATGGTACCAAGAAATAAGCTGGAGTAAACATTCTAATATTCAATAAAATAGTCTGTGAACTAAACTTATTGAAAGATATGAGGAAAGGTACTTCATACTCGCCAAAGGAAGATTCAAAAATTATAAACTCTCAATTTTGAACATCTATGCCCCAATGAAGAGCATCCACATTTGTAAAAGAAACGTTATTAAAGTTCAAAACACAGTGATCTTCACACATAATGGTGGAAAACTTGGACTTTCTACACTCACAAATGGACATAAAAGAACATGGTGAAATAATAGAGGTGATGTACTAAATGGATTTAGCAGATATCTACAGAAAAATTTACCCTAAAACAAAAGAATACACCTTTTCTCAGCACATCATGGTACTTCTCAAAATTGACCATAAATTGGACACAAAACAAGCCTTGAGACTTACCAACCTAAGACATAAGTGTATTGCTTTTGATAATGCATATTCCATGATAAGTAAGGAAGGCATATATTTTGTTGGAATGCTTCTTCTGTCTGTCTGGCAAATGTTTTCACATTGTAATTATACCTGTGTTTGTATGAATTTATCTAATATACTGTAACTAAAAGGATCACAAACTGTGTGTCTAAAATTATCTATATTACTATAATTTTTCTGATTAAGATTGACTTTTATTCTATTATTGTCATGATGAGGAAGATGATAAATATTTGGTATTTGCAGAATATCTAATATGCACATATAATATGATTAAAACTTAACTTACAGGAACACAATGAAATGGTTTATGCTTATGTGATGTTAAATTCTTTTTTGCTAGGTGGTTGATATCCATCTAAAAAATACTGATGGCAATTTTTCTTGATGTGTATCAAATATTTTGCCTTTATACTTATTTTATAAAGATAGTTGAGCTAATAGTTCAGACTTAGTTTCATCTATTGTATGCATGTTTATATGTTAGTAATGAGATAACAACTCATACTAAAATATTTTGTTTGCTTGAATATTAATTTTTATTTCAATGTAGATACCATTGTTTTTTATGAATACATTTCATGATTAATTGTGTATGTATTTGGTCATTTTATTTGAAAATGTTTTAATAAAGGTATTTATTGAATCATTTTTTTAAAGGTTCTAAATTTTTATTACTGGACAGACACCCTAATTTAGACATGAGCAAGTCTCTAGGTTAAAGGACCTTTCAAGCATTACAAAACTCCCTTTATACTTTAAGAACAATATAGTAAACAGACCAACATATATATTTTTTTCTCATCCTTGAGTTTTGAGACTTGTTAGTATTTTATATATAATTTTTATATAAAAATATAAAAAATTAATATAAAAAATATATATATTATATATTAATTATTAATTATTATATATAATATATACATATATAAATTATAGGTTAATATAAATATATATATTACAATGCATGGATCTAGCATGATAAAAAACAGAATATTCTTTCCAAACTCTACGCCATGTCTTTTTATTACCTTAACAGATTAATTGGAGTCTTGTTTTTGTTTTAACTTCAGATAAAATCAAAAGTGTTTTATTTCTTTCATAAGTTATTTTTCATGTTGCATGAAGGAATGAGGAATCAGTCAAAAAACAGCTCTATAGTCTCCTTGGAAGGATTTATATTTTCACAGTTAAGGTCATATTATATATGAGCTGAAGCATATGGTGATGCTGTTATTGAATTTACTTTCTTTAAGAGTTTGCAACTGATGATCTTGTTTATTCCTTCACCTCTCAGGGCCAAGGAGATTCTTAAACATCCCGTGTGTCTCTGAAGACTCACTTTATGTCTAGACCACATTATCCACTATGACCTGTTTACAATTTTTAAGATATCACTGTCAGTTGCTAGTTTTGTTGCAAGGCTCAAGACTTTCTAAACATATTATTTGTTCTTTTGTTTCCTTAATAATTTTTCCCACTCCATTTTGTAATCATAGCAAATATAGAGTAGGTTTCCCCAAAAAACTAAAAAAAAAAAAAAAACAAAAAGAAAAGAAAAAGAAATTGTTAGCAGTTCGACAGAGATGATGCTGCATTTATTACAGTGACTTGGGAATAATTTACATGTAAACATACCAAATATTCTAATAATTGAACAGTATACATCACATTTTTGGGCATTACTTAACTTGCATTGGCCTTTAAGGAAGTAACTTTGTAAAACAATTATACCATAATTTTCCCATTTCTGGAGCTACTCGGACATCTGGGACATTATAAAAAGGACTATCCTAAAATTAATGGAGGTCCAGAGACTGTGTTTCACAATGACTAAACCTAAGGGCAATGTAAATCAAACACTTCTCCAAGGTTAAGGTACCAGTATTGAAGTGACAACAAAATAGGGGCATATGTGTTGAAAATAGTCAAAGAAATAGTCTCAGGCTTATACCAGTGTAGGTTAAGATAAATGCACTGTAGCTGTGATTGCATGCACAAGATATGTGCTAGCCCCAACTACCAGCATGATACTTCCAAAAAGAGGAATTAGTATTAGATTAGGCAATTCTCTCTCTCTCTCTCTCTCTCTCTCTCTCTCTCTCTCTCTCTCTCTCTCTCTCTCTTTCTCTCTCTCTGCCTCTCTCTCTGTCTCTCTTTGTGTGTCTGTCTTTCTCTGTCTCTCAATCTCTTTCTGTCTCTCTCTATCTCTGTGTCTATCTCTATTCTGATCTCATCTCCTCTCTATTTCTCTCTCCTCTTTCTTTTCTTTCTTTTCTTTATTTAGTGCAATTTATCTGTTAGAATTCCCCTTTGAATATGTCAATTCTCATCACTATAAGCCATTATTCATCTAGTTTATTCTCTCATAAAAACATCTAAACAACAAGCAAAACGAACTACACAAAAAAACTAAACAAAGCAAAAAAGAGTAAATTGAAGAAAGGTTGGGATTCTATTGATTGTTGGCCAACATTTTTGGTGTGGGCCCTGTTGTTGTAGGGAGGTTGCTATGGCTCACTGTATTATATTAAAAAAGAAAAACCAATTTTCTTCACCTACCAGGTATCCCTATTTTCAAATAGTTTCCTTGGTAAAATGTTGGATTTGTTGTCTCCTCGATATTATCTCCCCTTCGACTTGCCCCCCCCCCTTATTTTTGCCCCCCCCCCGGCTAGATTCCCCCATCACTTGTGCACGCTCGTACACCCCTCCCACTCAAGTTGAATTCATCACTATGTATCAACCTCCTCCATCCTTTAATGCGCTGAAGATGCACCCCGTAACCCCCCCCCCCCCCCCCCACCGCCTCCCCTTCCCCCCTTCCCAACCCCCCCCATCCGGTCAGTTTCTTTCCAACTCCCTCTGTCTCATTTCTAGCACTATAACACCCTCTCTACTCCTCGGCATCCACGACCCTCTCTCCTCATAGCCCCCCCCCATCCCATACTCCACGCTCCTCCTCGCCCAACGCCCCCCCGCCCGAACTTATTCCTCCGCATAATAGCCCACATCACTATCTCCACTGTCTTACCCACGACCCCCCCTCGCACCCCCACCCTGCTCCCCAACCCATCTTCCCCTCTTCGACATACATTGACAACCCACCCCTTCGTGCCCTACAATTGCTTGTCTTCAGCAACCTCGTGACCCCCCCCATGCTACGATTGTGTAACCAACTACCCTCCCACACTCACAACCCTCACCACTCCTCAACCGCGCACATTTATCCGTCTCTCCCAGCATAACCCTTGCAGACTCGCCCTCGCACCGCTCTGCTCAGTACCCCCTCCCCCAATACACACCAACCCACAACCCATCACCCATCAAACGCAGAACAACCATATACTCCTAATCCTAACCACCGAATCCGAACTGATCGACCAACCCAAATCGGCCATAACTCATACAGTCCAAAGACATATGTTACGCGGCGAGTAGTCATACTAGCACACACTCCCTCATATAAACGCAAAAGATCCCGGTTGCCCTGCATGTTTTTCCGCAGGGCTCACACATCTGGCTTCTGCCACGCTCATGGACTAATATCCACGCTCCATAGATGTACCCACAAAGAATTTCCTGACTAATATGGGCCTTCAAAGCTCGCATAACTCAGCAGAGTTAAGACAATCATCTCGATCAGCATAGAGGATACGTCTACCGCACTAAGACTACTTCTGTCGAGAGCTTTAAAGTTATGACCTCTAAAACTTTAGACTAATATATAAATCCATAATAACTCTCCTAAGGATAAATGGTACTACTATCACTGCCTGCCCCGATCCCACGAGTGCTTCATATCCCAATTGGGTTACCTAATTCCCTGTCTAGTGCACAATTGTGCATAACTGCAGACTCCCCCCTAGTGTTAATAACCAATCATTAGCTTATCATTAAACGTCGTATTGACCCACTGACAAACATACGTTCACCGATAAAGCTGTGTCAATCGCTTGAAATGGAATTCTCAATCGCGGTCACAAGGGGTCTCGCCCCCCCCCCCCCCCCCCCCCCCCCCCCCCCCCCCATCCCCCCCCCCCCAACACATCATAACATAAGTCCCCTCACTAAGAGGCATTCTTTACCTCATTCTCACAATTGCGCACTCTCCACTCACTTAATCAGAGTATTCTCTCTTCAATAACATAGCTGCAAAGCCCCCTCTGCATACACCCATGCCACAAATAGTGCAGGGCATTAAATGCGAGTCAGTGTCTGTGAAGCCTAGAAGTACTTAAATCCCTTCTAGACCCTAAACCTATCTAATAGTGCAATATACCATGCGTTAACCCATCCTTAGGTATATCCACTAGATCTTAAATTCCTACCGGTTCTCGAACTCAGATGACATGCTAGTCGCATTAGTGATAGACCCTAGCATATCCAGGTTACACATAGACATCGCCTAGACTGTAAAGACTTACTTTCTGAGCGCACAGAATCGTGGTTTGCTATTTGACCTAGCCTAATACAACTTATGACCATTGGGTTATGAAAAGACACACACACAGTTCTGGCTGCTAGATGCATTATTGTGTTGTATGTCCTTGAAACTCATGAAGCACGCTCTATTAAGTTCACCTGATTCCTGCCTAAAGGTTACATCTAAAACTATATTCCTCGATCTCCTTGATCTTACAACAACCCCGCTAGTTCGCCTTATGTCGATGATATTGCGATCATAGCTCAACCCAACACCCACGATCGCCATCAAGTAAGATACAACTCCAGCATCCCCAGCCCTCCCCTAAACTTCAGCATTCCCTCATCTCCCCTCGAACACTTCATCAATAGTTATGGGATTAGTTAATCCATGCTGAGCATGTCTGTTTCTGAAGTAGCATCCCACCACAATACCGTCGATCATGATTGTCGATGGTCGTTACCTGTGACTCTGAAATTACTTCCTCACCCCGGTTGCTCTAATACCCTCATACATGATTAGCGTAAGGTAGTCTCTTCGGTGTCCCATCCTACCTCTAGAATCTCTTTTGTTACTTCATCGTCTATTATTTTTAGTCGTACTACGTTTCGCATCGCGTCATCTACCATGTATATCTATATGGCTTGTGTTCACAAAGACTGTATCTCAGTCTGTCTCATGTAGATTATGGCCATAGTTATATTACTTTATATACTATGCCTTCTGCATCTTACAGAGCATTACATTTAGACCTTTGCTCATGCTCGAATCAGTCTCTCTATTACCTCCGTCCTTTTGTAATGTAGATCTTTTACCTTCCCTATCCTCAGTATTTATAAATAGAACTATGAAGTGTAGATATTCTAATCTTTAAACACGACCACTATCAGATAATAAAAAAATAAGAAAAAAGAAGAAACTAGAAGAAAAGAAACAAAAATATGAAAAATAAGGAGAAAAGAAAATACTTTAGTGTTTTATTGTATTGATATAGACTTCACTTGATTTGATTGTTCTTGCATTTTCTCCCTATTTCTGTTACTAGTATTTCTATCTCTGTCGTTGTGCTCTTCCGTGCTTCTGCAATCCGATATAAGTACCATGACTTCTATTGCCTTTGTAATTTTAGTCGACACTAGGAAAAGATAGAATAAATACAAATAGCTTCTAGTATCATAAGCGATGCTCTTAAATAAGCCCTCTCTTCGCCAACCTCCTATGCTCAGATGTGACTAAACATACATGAAATGTCCATATTCTACGTTCTCCTTCATCTAGTGTATGATGCCTTGACTACCAATTAGAATCTGAATGGTGTTTGATTAGTTCATTGTTACCTGTTTTTGTCATTCTGCTGTCCAGTCATTTTCTGTTGTTCTTTCATGGTTCCTTTTAAATGTTGATTATATCTCTCGATTGTTAGTTTGCATAGTAGATGAGTGGTGTCTTCAGCTGTTCTGAGATTTGTGTCAAGTGTGGCTGATGTATTGATTCTTGTCGTATCGATGCTGTCGGTGCCCCATTTGTAAGTGGTGTAGTGTGCTTAAATTTAGTTCCTAATCAGATCTTTTGGATTTGATCTTATACGATACTGTAATAGACTTGTTAGTGGCCCAGTCTAGAATACTAAATTCATGACATCATGATTCTTCCGTCATTATGATCATTACTTGTTGCTTTCCATGTGTTTGTGTGTTCTTTTGCTTGGCATTATTCGAGTACAGAGTATCTCCAATCTCTGAATACTCGTTGGTCATTATGACTCAATTGACGCATTGCACTATTATCCGTTAACAACTCTTATTTGGTTGATGCATTTGACATAGATGCATTCGTACGTGCTCCTAATTGTATTATTGTATGTGTTCCCTATGTCTTGGATCTCGTAGAACCCAATAGAGTGAGAACCTATTATTGTAGTAGGACGGTACTAGAATTTTCAGTAGCTTTCACCTGCCTCAGTAGCGACACTTCACGTCTCACAGTAAAGATTGGTGCATCATAACAGGCCATGTATCATGATAAGCTTTCTGTATAGCTTTTTTGGATGTTTGCTTTTATTAATATGGTTGACATCACTGTGGATTTATTCTTCATATCTTACTTTTTTACTACTCGCAAGTTCAGTAATTACCGGTTTACATTTAGAGTCTTGTTCCTATCAGTTGTCCCAACATCCTTACCAATCTCTCTGCATTTGTATGAGTTCCTAAGTGTCATAAGCTTTCTTGTTATTTGTCCTTGTCTACTGCTAAGTGTAATATTGACTTCCAATTGAATGATGATCCGTGGTTAGATTGCAATTAGGTTAATTTGATATTTATTGATACCTTGAATAACATTTCAGTCTTAAGCTACTAAGTAGATTAATGTTAGGTAGATAGAGAGGATACTGTTTCTATGACCTCTAGTCATGTATTGATGACACCTATCTAGCTCTCATGACTTTCCTGGATGCTATACTGTGTATTATTGTGTATCAGACGCTATCTAGGGATGTGTAGTTTTGAGGTATTAGGAGATACACAGTTGCACTGTTGATGGAAGTAATAAGGTGAAACAATAATTGCTATGCGGCGAATCTTAGTAAGTGGTAGTTAGGTGTATGGCTAATATGGTGTCTGAAGGGGTAATACATATGGGCCCACTAGCTCTTAATTGCTCATCCAATAGTTTTCTTTGCCTAGAACGCACTCCATCTATCATTCGTTGATAAGCTTTCTGCTCCATGATCCTTTTCGTAGTTCCACTTTGCAAAAATTAATAGTGTAAGATTAAAATAACATCTGTTTATCATCATTTTGTGTTCATTGTCTACGTTATTAAGTGATATCGAAAAAACATGCAGACCCTCTCTATATAAAATTCTGAAAGGCAACAGTTTTCAGTGAATGTAAAAGTCAGTTAGACAACGATTCGCTCGCGAGGACTATGACTAAGATATGAAGACGCAGAATATATCTGTAGGATGTCTTTCAGAAAGATTTGGAAATATGGGCAGTCGTTTTTCCGTACCCATGACAGTGAAGATGTAGAGTCATATGCACTGGTCAATTTGATTGAGTGTAGCATAGGAGAATAAGTATCTCTTTATTCGTATAGAGTTCAACAGACCAGTTGCAGAAAAACCTGCTCCGAGTTGAATATATTAGCAAGCTCATGACTCATCAATGTCAATAATCGTTATAGTACTGCTTTATATTATGTCGACTAAGAACAATGTTCTCTTTATGTGAGATTCATGTCTGTATAAAATTAAATTGAATTGAAAATAAAGTAACTACTCATCTAATGTCGCAATGAAGTCTGATGTTTCCGCGCTGTGATAGCGCTAGAGGCAATCATTGTATAGGTTCACTCTCTGATCGCGTCTGTATAAGGACGCGCCCGAGTAGTCTGATATGCTCTCACCCCATTGTTGTACTTTCGGATCGAACCAGAGATATTCATAAAGGACAGTCTAGTCACCACTCGGAACTCGTGTCCCATGTATACCCCAACCCTCTCTTCTCCACTCTCGGCTACACCAATCCATTGCACCGTCCCGTTATATCATACTGACTAGTCGCAGTTCCAGTTATTTGCGCTCTCTCTGAGAGCGCGTGTAGACCTGCAGAACCCCTGAGACACAGCGGCAGGGTTGCCAAACCAGAGCCTCACAGAGCCTACAAAATCATAGCTTGCTTTTTATAGCTATTCCTTTTATAGTGCATCTTGATGAATGATGGCTATGCTAGCAAGACCGAAGAAGCAACTATGTATCACTGTAGCCTCGTGCCCGCTAAAAATTTACTACCTGTCCGAGAAGTTTCTCAGTATCTACACTCTACTAAACCGCACACGCCAGAAGCCTGGTTATATCTCAGAACACATCTCGTATGAAACAGGTAATTGCATTGGACCACAAGAATCTTTCAGATGGACTGCATAGCATCATCATGTCCTACGACTTATCTGCTTCCAAAGTTTAGAATGAAAAATACAGCACACACATACATATGCAATGCCAGTGTACCCGTACACCAGCTATATACTAGCTGTGTAGTAGCTTCCTTCTCAAGGCCATAGCCGAAGAATGCACCAAGTCCATCCTCAGTATCAATACCATCCCCGCACCCATAATACTCCATAATACCCGCTGATCCCCCCAATCAGCCCTGTCGACCCACGCCCAGTCACCAATAACAGACGCCTATGTACATCACTAGCGCAAGTACTCGACCATCAAATCAGAACTCCCCTGCACGTTTCCACCCACATCCCATGTATCTATGAGAGACTAATATACACGAGAGTTGGCAACCCACCAGAAACCAAGGACATGGTTACTGAGCACTGAGACGAGACACACATCAGCAACAACCAATAGTCCAGACTCCGTGCGATAGTCCGTATTGGCCAGAAACACAGATGGTTACTGCATAATAAAATATCTGATGTAGGCAAAGATGGGCATATCAGTTGTAGTTGTTTAGTGGTGTGTACTCTGTAGTACGTACTAAATCTACAGTGTCCCGACCATCACCCCCCCCCGCCCTTGAAACTCCTGAAGACCGTCACTGCACACTGTATGATCGTCCTTTCCGCAGTGTCTAGTATAATGAGCATACCCATCCTACATGCATTCCAGACACTAGCCAGTGTACCACTCTTACGTGTACACTGGAGTCACCATATCACTCCCGAGCAAGCAGCAGAGTGCTCTCATCTCTCTACTCCGTCGCCTGTGTCGAGTGCAGCCTCCTGGAGCTCATCACGCAACGCAGGAGTCTAGTGTAATGCTCATCTGCTGCCCCATGCGACAACCTTCCTCGAATCGTCCGAATGATGCCTTGCCTAGCATCAACGCGAAGAATCTTGAATGTGCTTGTACTAAATCTCACATTGGTCCCCTGTTACAGTGAGAGTAGCATAGACATCTGTCATCTCAGCACTGCTCACAATCGCTACTCGCTCTAATACATGTCATGTCATGTGTCCCCTCACGAAGATGCAAATACAACCCGCGCTTAATTCTAATATGTCGGTAACACTTGATGGCTATATCACTACCCTATTAGCTAGTGTCGTATTGACGATATGCCAGTGCCCACTAGAGTATACGACATGTAGATGGCTCAGCGTCGCTGTAGACGTCTAGACAACTCCAGAGTGACCGGCAATGATGGTGCATAGCTCGAGTCCGAGGATCAACTAGTGCTCCATGTAGTAACTACGCAACGTATCAGGCAACCCATGGAGCAACAAACGACTATTCCCGCGCGACGTCCCTCTTTCTCCGTGCCAATGAGTTCTGTGTCACTGATGATCCTGGTGTGTGATCGTCATGTCCTCGGAATCGTATAGACAGTAAGATAGAATATATTGTGCTATAGTAGTACAACTTCTATATGATCAGTATGGTCTGCTATACATGCAGTACGGACACAAGACTCATGTTAGTTTTCCGTCACGATGATGCAGGCAAAACCTCACTCCCTCCACCTCATCACCGAGGCGCTCATTCCATACATCGAAACGACAAACATACAGACTGTACCATTTCGCATCTTTCAATCATCCCTCCCGGCGCCTATAATCGCAAGTTTACCTCTCTGACTCTGACTGTTGCACTCTCTTTCGTCCCACTATATCCTCCCTACTCCTCCCCAACAACAACCCAGCTAATTATTTCACAAATACTACTCCCAGCTTGTCTGAGACAAATCTCTCGATCACATTAGACGGTCCCCCAAATTAGAGCCTCTCACCTCGCCACCCCTTCCCTCCTCCCCACTGCTTTTTGCTGTCGCAGTGGATATGCACAAGTCGTCGTGGTATACACCTAATATGACAATAATGTTCCCCAAACATGAACTAATCATAACCTTCCACCGCATTCATCTCTCTCTTATAGATCACACCCGCTTCACATTGTAAGGGTCACCAATCGCAGCCCTACAGCGCGTACGAAGCAACCTAAAACCATCCCCCGAATAAATACAACCTCCCACACCTACTCCCAGTCACCCTATTCCTTATGACCGCCCAGCTTCTCCACCATCACTACTACTCAAAAGACAATAAACTCCCCAAAACCAAGACATACCCCACCCCACTCTCTCACTAATTACTCTATGCACGCGCCTGAACCTCCCCTCCGACAACCGCAATCTTCCCCCCTACTACAAACTACGAGCATGCTTGGACAACCGCCTACGACTAACCACCCCTGCACGACACGCTCACCGCCACTCCACACTCACTGATCCATACCGCCTATAGACAAAGAATCAACCCAGACCAACTCAACTTCCGCATATCCATACGTTTGCTAGTTCACTGCTACACCCCCTTCGTACCTACACCAGACGCCTCCCATCCCATCCCCAAAGAATAATCATTCCACTAGCCATCCGTCCATCCGTGATGCTTATATGAGCCACATCGACCCCCCCCCCTATCACCCACCTCCCCAACCCCCACCCGCGCCACCCCCCAGCATCACACACCAAAAATAGCGACCACCACCATGACAAAACAGAAGACTCCATACATAGTAAGAAATCCTCTGTTAATACCACACTGCAGGGTCTCTCGATCCTAGTTCCCCCGTCATTTCATAGTAGTTATCATGTTCTTCTTTTTGTTCCTGACCCCCCAACCTCCTCAACGTTCCTCTTATTCTCCCTTTATCTACCTTACCTACTATCCCCCTCGACCTACCCTCTACCGCCATGAATCATGGCCACACACCCCCCCTATTGAATAATTAACTCTTTCCCACAACTCTCCCGTTGTATGACCCTAACCCACCGCTCCGTCCACCCAGCCTAGATATTACATGATATAGAAATATATACTATATAAGACATAGATATAGATCCCATGAATGTCACGACACTACCCAAGAGCTCCCTAATTATCTCCAACTATGTGTCCTCCATAATAACTACACCTAGCCCCGCCTATACTCATCCATCACTGTGACCTATGAGACCGTATGCTACGTACCTTACACAGATGATTGCATGACCCGATAAGAGTGTCCTGTCAATCACACTAATTACACACTCAGCCAGAATCCTATTGCACGTCAATTACAGCACGACACGCTGAGTTGTTCTGATGTTACAATTCACTCAACTAAGAAGAGGAGCATATGACATACAGTGACACGCTCAACAAATAAGTAACATACTCTCTCTTGCCACACTCACCTGTCACCCACTCCCCCCCCCATCCTCGCGCTCTGCCTCTACTATGACACAGTAGCACCCTCATCCTCTTGCAACCATACTAGGTATGACTTGCACTGTTTCGCCAGACAATACCATGTAGCGTCTCGAATATCCATAGGAGCAGTGTACTTGGGTTATAAGGACATTAACGTAATATCCACACTATTACGGACTCATATTCACTCATAAACCCCATGTTTATATCACACGCCCCCGCCGTCCCCACTAATATCCCTCAGACTGTATCCCCATTGCCCCCCACCACCCAAACACTTATATCCCATCCCCTTCTCTCTACCTCCTTCTTTGAGATGTGATAACCAGTCTCTAAGCACCAGAACCATCCCCTAAGATTTAGGTCTTCCCCTTTTACCCCCCCTATATTACCCTAAACCCCCACCTCCCTCCTCCAACACACCGCCCCCACCCCCCCCCACCACTGCACCCCACCTTTCATTTATTTCATTCTCATTATGCATGCAAAAAGTGTGTCACCCCAAGTTCACTCCCTACCTCGCTCCCAAATTAGTCCCCCCACCACCACCCCCCCACCGTGTCAGAGCCCTCATACCTGTGCCCAATCATGGACAAGACACCCCGATCACAAAAAACCACATGCCCGCCCGGCGCTGGTGTGTGGCTGGCGGGCCACCGCAACATACATAACCGCCACTCCCCGCACAACATGAGCCACACGACCATGGACGGACAGCCCAGCCGATACTGGGCACCCCGCGGCTGATGCACTCTCTCACGCAACACTCCGGTCAAACCCTTCACAATAAATCGGTCAGCCAATAACCGAGACGCCGCACCAATAAGGCGGAGCGGGTGGGAAAGCAGAGGCCTGCGTCCGGAGCATTCAGCCAGGGACTCTGTAGTTCCCACATCACCGGTCGAGCGTAGAAGTAGGCCCACGCAGACATGCTGGAATTGAGTTTTCATGAATGATTTTTTTATTGAAAGAATGATGGAATTGGTGTCGCTCTCCAAAACAGTCACTGGAGGCGGCAATCGATTCTCCTCGCTTATAATTGTCACGGTGTATCATAACTGATACGAGTCAGAATACAGCAAAAGTTCTGAATAGTATCATGAAATGTTCGACTGAAGCCAGCTAATATCCGCGTTATCGCTCATACTAGATAATCGTCTTTCAGCAGAAGTGTACGAGACTATATACTAACTTAGATTGACATAACTCTCTTTGCACCTCTATCACGCGATCCCTTTAATCGTAGCATGATCGTTGCAAATCTCAGAGGCAATGTGGAGAAGCGTCCTTCAGGGCATGTCACACCTTATACTCGCATCGACTACTGTAGTTCAATAACCTCATGCTTTCATCAAGTGTAAGGATGTAGCATGGTGAAACTTGGTATAGCTGGTTGCTTAGTGCTCGATACTGAAATATACTAACCATCGTCTAGTGATGTGCACCTTCTGTGTATCAGAGAAATTCCGATTGTTAGAAGTGTGACGTGATAGTGTACGCTGGATGTGCCATCTCTTCACAACTCTCCATCTCATATGCTCCCCCGCTCCCATCACCCGCCATCCCCTCACACTCCATCTACAACTGGGCCCATACACCTGCCACATCCTCAGAGTCAGTTCTTGTCCATGTGCTGACTTAAGTAGGCGATCTCTCTTTCAAGTCGATGTATGTCTCATCGCACAGCTAGACATTGGGTGTGTATCCTATATGTCCATGGTTTTGTATTTTCATGAAGTCAATAGTCATTAGTCTGCTGGAGTAGTATTAGCTACCTAATTGTCCGTAGGGATTGCCAGTCGATTAGTTCGCCCAGCATCGTTCTTTATTGTTTAGAACTTTCGAATTTCTGTGTACTTTCTGCATGTCCTTCTTTCTTGCTAACTAGACTTAACCTTTGAGATTGTTTGGGATTTAAATGCGTATGTTCGTATATCATATATTGTAGACCTGTCCATATAAGTAATGCCAGGAGTCTTGCCTATTTACTAGATTAGAAGTAAACATAATGGTATGTACTTAGGGGTCATTGCCAAATATGTCCGGAGCTGGAATTGCAATTCTTAGCTGAGTGCCGGCGATGCGTTAGGCATTGTGTATGTTCTTCTTCATAGACGTCTAGTGTTGTAGTTGAATATCTGATACAAGTCCTTCTTGAGCAGACGGCAGTAAGCGGATCCATATGCCTATATACATGATCTTAAACCTAATGTCTAAGAGACAGATGCATGTGATATTACGCTTCTTGCTTGTGATGCATTGAGAACAGTTATTACATAAGTAATCACGTCATTGAGTAGGTTGCCTATCACAGAATCATTCAGACATAAACATGTGGCGAAAGTTCGAATCTATGCTTAATAGCTACCTGATCAATACATAAGAGATAAAGAGATCCTTCAAGATGTATGTAGAACTGTAGGAACTAATATTCCTACCGCGTTGTGAGTGAAGCATCATTCACTGTTCTGTTTCTTATGTCCAGTTTCAATCGAAGTGAGTGGTACATATATATGAGAGCTGATTTGATATGAATTTCGTCTTGTCCAAAACACAAATGTGTCACTCACGATCAGGAGCACACATAGAAAGTGCATATTTCCCAGCAACATATGAGATATTGCTTCAATTAGTTTTTGTTAATATGAATAATGTTCGTCTAGTGTGCAATTGCTCAAGTCGCTGCTCGATGTCCCCCCCCCCACCCCGCCCCTCCCCCCCTCAATATAATTGTGATATTTAATATCCCAATGTCAATTAATACTACCATTAGTAAAAGCAATATCCGTCTTATGAGATACCCAGATGTGTGTTCGTCTAGCTACTATGTAAATCTTCATGTACTTGCTAAAGGTCTCAATGACTTCTGTATCGATACTATGCGAACCCCTCTATATGTAACTATGCTTACCTCCCCCCATCGGACTCTAGTATATCACATCATAGAAGTCCCCAAGTCAACTAACACCCCCCCCCCCCCCCCCCCCCCCCCGCCCCCACTTACCCACCCCCCACCCCTGACCCCCCTCCTCCTTATATAAGCCATCTAGTACAGTAAGACAGTCTACATAAATGCACTGTAAGAGAGACCACAATGGTACTATGTAGTAGTGGAATTCGCCATTATGTATTGATATCATCAGTACATTAGTAGCCTCAGTGTTTGTGTGACAGCACACTCGTACAGCTGGCTAGATAAAAGACGATGACAATGTATTCAGTTCATCCACTGAATTAGATGAAGTTGTATTGAAAATGTACTAAATAGACAAGTCACGGGTGCAGATAATGTAAACTATAAAAACCGAGACGTTTCTAGAGTGCCATATAGTCTGCCCCAAATCTATCTGTTAACGGTGATCTATGCTGGTCCTATTTCTAATAAAGCTACTGAACACTCAGAACTGTCTCGCTGTAATATCGAATAGCTAATGTCCTCCACCCCTCCATGAGAACAGCATTTCAATTATCAGTCACCCCTCTCTCCTGTCCCACTCCCTCGATAGGACAGAATGTTCATGAATGTAACAGTTTGCTAGATTAGATACAGAGTATCTCTG
This sequence comes from Mastomys natalensis, assembly GCA_021653895.1. Classification (NCBI taxonomy): domain Eukaryota; kingdom Metazoa; phylum Chordata; class Mammalia; order Rodentia; family Muridae; genus Mastomys; species Mastomys natalensis. The sequence continues at coordinate 59,852 of JAJTUV010002302.1, read as the reverse complement.
TCTGTAAAAATACACCGCTAGCACTATTCATAATAGTGTATACGGACTGCTCATACACAAGCTTAAGAGTGATAAAATACTTTCTCTTTATATGTTATGTGTTGTACATTACACTATATATATCTCCCGTGTCTGCTCTGAGAGAAGACCAGTACTAGCTGTTCACTGTCCAACGCAGCCTCACCATATTACTGAAAGGTACACTATATTTGGAGCCAGCTGTACTTTCCTAGTAGGTGCATGTTTCTTGATCAGATCGCAGATGAATCCTCGATATACCTTGCTATCTGTCTTCGATCGCCTTGCGAATACTGAGACAAAGCTAAATTATTAAAAAATAAATCATCCATAATTTTTTCTTTAATATGGTTGTTTTTTCCCCGTACATAAACCTTTTCCTGTGTATCTGGCTATCTCGACACTATACCCAACCCCCCAAGTGTTCAACACCCCCGCCCAACCTCAACCCGTGAACCACACGTACCACAGTGAACCCCCACCTCGCTCATTCCACTCAGGCCATCTATCCATCCCTAATCTATGTTCCGCCATGCTCATTAATAGTCAGTTTTTATTTTTCATTGAGGTCACCATTTTATATTGTTGTTTTTAGTGCCTGTACTTTTTGACTGCTTCAGAACATCTTTTCTTGTCCCAATGAGTTCAATGTGTATTTGCTGTCATTTTCTTCTAATTAGGAGTCAGAGTTTGTGAGAAGTAATAAGTATTGGGGAGTTATTTAGAGCTAGTATTATTTTAAGGCCAGCTGCTTCCACTTTGAGTGTGTTTTGGCAAGGGCCATAACTTTGATCGAACGCGGGTGACGGAGAATGAATTATAGTTTTCCAATTCTTCTGCAGACAAGTTTTCAGTTAGACCAAGCCCACCATTTGGGTGAATAGGCTGCTGTCTTTTTGGTCCAGTGTATATTTCTGACTCTTAATAAAAAATAAGGTCTCCTATATCCCATGGATTCTCGTTTATGTGATTCCTACCTGAGATCAAAGGTTCTGCCTTTGTATGTTGTTTACTTTTGTAGTTTTTTATTAATATATTTGTGTAGTATCCTTTTTAGATTTAGTATAATGATTACCTTTAGGGTTTTGTATATTTTAGGAATTGGTTTTGCTATTTATAAATATAAAGTTTGAAAGCTGTCCTTTGAGATTCTGTGAAAGGAATTCATTACAAATTTGAGAGGGAAATTATGCTGAATATATTTAGATTGCCTTGGGTAGGATGGTAAATTTCAATAGATTTGTTACTATGATCACTGAGCCTTGAAGAATATTTCCACCTTCTGATAAATTCTTCAGTTCCGTCTGATGTCTTAATGTTATTATATTATTATTATTATTCAAATTTTCCACTTTCTTCATTTGTGATACTCTCAAGATATTTTTGGAGACTGTTATTGAAGCATTGTTTTACCTGATTTCTTCTTAGTTTTGATCATTTATACATAGGAAGGCTCTGAAAGGACTGTTAATCCAACAACATGACTGCTATGAGAAGAAATCACTCCAAAGACCTGGGTCTATATGAATCCAGCTGGGGAATATTGGCATGACCTGAGTAAACTGTTTATGCTATGGCTTAGTTTTTGACGGCACTTAGTATACACCTCTTAATCCAATCAAATCAAGGTATAAAGTTAGTTTGTAGAAGGAAGCAGACATATTTAAAAGGGGATATCTAATTCGAGGAACAGACAAAATTGGTTAATTCATGGAAGGATTTTTACAGAATGAATCAGGCATAGGATACCCCCCAACTATCATGAGGAAAAAAAAAAAAAAAAAAAAAAAAAAAACTAAAAAAAAAAAACCACACAAAAAAAGAAAAAAAAACCAAAAAAAAAAAAAAAAAAAATGACAAGAGAAGAGAGGTACTTAACAGCAGAAGTGAGAATGTGTCAGGGATGGTGGGCTGTTTGGTGAATGCAGTTCCAACTTATGTTGAGTTTGTGAAGCCAGTGCAATAGACACTTAAGTCATGGAATTTTGAGGTTAGTTTTCTTCCAAGCTGGAGAAATTCAGTGAGAAACAAAGAGATACAGTTTAACATCAATCACTTGGAAAGGAGTTATGAACCAGAAGTGCTGAGTTGAACAGCTATCCTCAGTCAGCGACAGATAGAAAAGGTGAGTTTATTCAGCAGTAAGGCTCAAGACTCAGTTACATTATGGTGAATTACAGATAAAGGCTATGATTTTTCTTTATTCATTTTTTATTCTACTACTTTGCTGAAGTATTTATTCAGCTTAAAAAATTTCTAGTGGAATTTGTTGGAACATTCCATATATTGAATCTTTATCAAAGACTAAATTAAAGATAACTTTGGATTCTTCATTTCCTATTTGCTATCATCTGCTATATGCCAGTTGGTTTTATTGCTTTTGATTAAGATTTCAAGTTCATACATGGAGTAAGTATGTATAGGTGGACATACCTTGTTTTAGTACTAATTTTGTGGAAACAATTTCAGTTTTCATTTCTTAGTAGGTTGTTGTTGGCTATGTGTTTTTGCTCTTATTGGTTTTATTATATTAAGTTATGTCCTTTGTGTCCTTGCGTTTACGACCTTTGTCATGAATTAAACAAGTATTAGGGATTGTATGAACAGATTGTTCTGTATCGAATGGGAAAAAATAGGGTTTTAGTGTTTCATCCTGTTTATATAGTGAAATTATTTATTGATAAATGTGATTGTTAAACCATCTATGCTCTATGGAAATAACCTACTTTAATATGGTGGTTAATATTCCAGATGTGTTCTTAGATTCAGTTTGTAGGTATTATTATTAAGAATTTTTTCTTCTCTGTCATAACAGAAATTGGTCTTTAATTTTCTTTGATGGGATGGGTCTCCATTTATGCACTGTGCTTTGGTTCTTTTTCTGAATTTTTCAGGAACAATTAGTGTCAATTCATACTTGAAGGTATAGTAGAGAATTCTGCTCTGAAATTCATACTGTTTTTGGAGCTTATTTGTGGCTTGGGAGACTATTTATTGCTCTTTCTAGCTTTAGGGATATAGGTAGTATTAGTGGTTATTTGATCTTCATTGTACTTTGGTAGGGTGTTTATCTGTAGGCATTGAGTTTGACAATGAGCCCATATTTTTATAGTATTCCCTAATGATTGTATTTTCTTGGTACTAAGTAATGTCTCACATTTACTTTAATCTTATTAATTTGGTCACTCTCTGCTCTCTAAGAACATTTGCATAAGGCTTTATGAATATTATGATTTTCTCAATAATCAAATTATTTATTTGGTTAATTCTTGTATGGGTTTTATGTGCATAATTATATTTTATTACTTTCCAGCCATCGGCATGTGTTTAGCTGTACAATCAACGGATTTTGCTGTTACTTCTTTTTCTAGAGATATTAGACTATCAATTTGCTGAAGAGAACGTTCTCCAACTACTTTATGAAGGCATTTTAGTGCTTAAATTTTTCTATTTAGAATACATCTGTGTGTCACATTAGTTTGTATTTAATCTGTTTTATTTTCATTCAATTCTAGGTGTTTTTGACTTTTTTAATGTCTTTCTAGGACCTATTATTTATTCAGTAAGTAGTTGTTAAGTGTCCATGTGTTTGTTTGTAATTATATTGTATTTGTGAGACTTATTTTATGTTCAAGTATGCAATCAGGTTTGGAAAATGTTCCATGAGCTGATTGAAAAAAAGGAACATTATTTGTGTTTAGGTGATCCTCTTGCTTATCCAGTCGGTTTGAGCTTATCGTCCTTTTATTGGGGAACTGAGTATGTGCTATTGAGAGTATAATGTGACAGATGATTTTTAGTTCCTATTGTGTTTGTTGTTGGAACGGTAACTCTATGTGTATGTTGATTCTCTCCTTTGATTTTGTTGTTGAAATGATAAATTTTCTTGTTTTTTCTTCATGCTATTATTCCCTCATTGTGTTGTGTTTTCCTTCTAGAATCCTATGTAGGACTGGATTAGAAGATATATTTGTTTGAATTTTTTTATGGAATATTTGGGTTTTCTCCATCTATGATGATGAGAGTTTTGCAGTTAATTGTAGCCTGGGCTGTTATTTGTGTTCTCTTTGCATGAACTTTGTCCAGGCTCTCTCTGGTTTTAAGGGTCTCTGTTGAGATGCCTGGTATAATTCTGATAGGTTGCCATTATTTGTTGCTTGGCCTTTTTTCCTAAAAAGCTTTAATATTCATTCTTTGTTCCAGGCTTTAGTCTTTTGAATTTATGTGATGGGAGGAATTTTCCTTTCTGGTCCAATATTTAGTGTTCCATAAGAGTCTTTATATTTTATGGCCATCTTTTTCTTTAGGTTGAGGAAGTTTCTTCTATGATTTTGTTGAAGTCATTTTCATGATCCTTCAGAGGTGAATCTTTTTTTCTCCTACATTCCTCTTTATTCTTAGGTTTAGTTTCATTGTATTTTTGTCTGTAATGCCTAAATGTTTTGGTTTAGGAGTTGTTTGTGTTTAGTATTTTCTTTGACAGTTGTGTCAATATCTTCTAAGATATCTTCTACAAACTGAGATACTCTCTTCTATCTCTTGTATTCTGTTGTTGATGATGTGTCTGTAGCTGTCCTTTCCTTGAGTTTTCAATTACAGGGTTCCTCCTTTGTGATTTCTTTACTGCTTCTTCTTTACATTTTTAGGGCCTTTGACTGCTTTGTTCAATTTCGTCACCTAGTTTGATTGTGTTTTACTGTATTTTTTAAGGGAATTTATTTCTTCCTATTTAAGGACTTCTACCTGTTTATCTGTGTTTTCCTGTATTTCTTTTAGTGAGTTATTTACATTCTCCGTAAGGACTCTATTATCTTCTTATGAAAGATTTTTAGGTCTGACTTCCTGGTTTTCAAGATGTGTTGGAATATCCAGGACTTGGTTGTGGTAGGAGAAACTGGGTTCTGGCAGTGCCAAAATGTATTGACTTCTGTTGCTTTTGGTCTCTTGTTCAAGCCTTCAATATGGTTATTCATGCATTAAGTGTGTCTGTGGGTCTCTGTTGGAACCTGCCTCTGTGGTCTCTGGGTTTGCTGCAGTCTCCTCGGGTGGATACCTTTGACCCTGGCGGCTGCAGATCTCTGGGAGGCATTCATATTGTGGGGTCTGTAATGGGCAGACAAGCACTGATGTTCTGCCCTGTTGCACATATGTGACAGCAGACTCCTGGGGGACTTTCAGGGACTATGGGCCTTCAGAAGGGACAGGACACACTGATGATCTTCCCAGCAGTAGGCACAAAACTGGACTTATTAGTGTTCTATTAAAATTCACATTTAATTAATCAGTAAATTCACATAAGTCTACTATGTTCATATCAACCTTTACTAACCAACATTCAGGCTTCGGTATCCACCTCAGGTCTCTTTAATGCATTGTAATGGTTACTCTATACTATACAGAGTCTTCTCACATTCTCACCAGGCCTATCCCTGATCTCACATTACATACTTTTCTGTATTAAATACCCCTGATTTTACCTGGTTCCTCAATCGATACCCTAATATTTCTGGCCTTATCTGACTTTTCTTCAAAAAAAATGTTTTAGTATAATGGGCCAGGATCTTTGACTCAATCCCCAAACCACATAAATATATGTTAAATATTGAACTATTTCACTGTAAAACTATCTGGGCCTACTCTTGCTTGAAGGCCATCCTTTTGTCCACAAGATTTTATTCCTCCCAAGCCATTTCCAAAACCTAAACTCAATGTCCCCCTTATTTTTTTCTTTACTTCCAACATTCTTTGTTTATATAAAACTCAAAACATAAAGAGAAGCATGTAATATCAGTAGCATCAGGAAAATAACAACAATAAGAAAGGTCAGCCAGTATCTTATCTCTAAAAAACCTACTAGTCTTGTTAAAAATTGTTTAATGGTATCATACAATAACTAATGACTCCAGGACATTCAATTTAAAAAAAAAATAACTATCATAAACATCATCAAAGAATTTAAGGGAGCTTTATTCAAGACACAAAGGAAACATATTACTGAACTTAAGGTAAAAAGATGTATGAAGATTAAAAGCCACAGTGATGCACCAATTTAATAAAAGTCATAATCCAAAAAAAGCTTGTACAGGGAGTCATGAACCATCTTTTAATCAAGGGACTTAGGAGGGAGAGGCAGGTGAATTATGAGTCAAGGCCACACTAATTCTAAGAGCATGCTAGGGACAATCATAAAAAATCCTGTGTCTAGAAATGATCAAAAAACAAGGTTAATGGAAATGACAAAGGTATTTCAAGATTTGAGATTTAAGAAAATCAGTAAATAAAAACACTGAGCAGACTTCAGCTTGAAATGATAGATTTGTATAGCCCAACAAGGTTCATTAGAAAATCCAAAAGATGTTACTAATATAATAAATCAAATAGAAGAATAATATCATGCCTTGAAAATAGAAACAGAGATTCTATCATGAAATTAAAAGAGTGATATAAAACTTTTAAAGGAACACATGAAAGAAACAAACAGAAAATGTGGGACACCAAGCAAAAAGTAAACAAACAAAACCAATCTTCCACATTACAGGGATTACACTAAGGAGAGGAATATGAAGTCAATTGCATCGATTAATCTTTTAAGAGACCATAGAAGCATATGTTTTTTTACTAATAAAGTAAGACATACTTATACACAAAGCACACACAACACCAAAATAGAAAAGTACAGTAAATAAAATTGCAACAACTCCTGAATATATCATACTTAAAACACTAAAAGTACAATACCAATGAAAGTTTATTAATATCTGTAATGAAAACACTCAAGTCATATATCTAGGAAAACTCTTAATAATAACAACTATTTCTCAATGGGAAACTATGGTGTCAGACAAGCCTAGAATCCTAAGTTCTAAGGACTGAGACAGCTAGCCAAGAAGAATAATATTACATGGAGAGAGAGAGAGAGAGTGTTTCTGTGTTCTTTTTTTTATTAGATACTTTATTTGTTTACATTTCAAATGTTATCCCCTTTCCCAGTTTCCCCACCACAAACCCCCTATCCCATCCTGCCTCCCCCTACTTCCATGAGGGTGGTACCACACCCACTCAGCCAGTCCTACCTTACCAGCCTGGCATTCCCTACACTGAGGCATTGAACCTTCACAAGACCAAGAACCTCTCCTCCCATTGATGCCCAACAAGGCCATCCTCTGCTACATATGCAACTGGAGCCATGGGTCCCTTCATGTGTACTTTTTTAGATTAATTTTTATTGGATATTTTATTAACATTTCAGATGTTATCCCTTTTTTCCCATCCCCCCACCAAAAAACTTCCTATCCCATCCCCTCTCCTCCTCCTTCTATGAGGATGTGTATGTGTGTGGTTTTATTTCTGGATCTTCAATTCTATTCCATTGATCAAAGTGTCAAAGTGTCTCTGTATGTGGGAAACAAAGCGCGGGAGGGTGCGGGGTGGGGGGGGCAAAGCCTCCCGCGTGGCGGCGGAGGAGGCCAGCGGCTGGGGCGGGTTCTCACGCGTGGGATTCAGGCCCGAGTCCATAAAGTCAGCTATTTGACTGTAAGATACAAACTCATGTAGAGAATGTTATGGTTTGACATAACTGTAGCCATTTTGTATTCAGCCTCCATGTTGCTGATAAGGTGAAATGAAGTTCATCCACTTATTAGGAGTTATTAATTTAACTAACACTGTAGAATATTACTAATAAGACAAAGAGTTATAGTTGAATGTATTTCTGTTCTGTTATCTCAATGATCTGAAATTCCTTTGCAAACTAACTGTCCACCACCCCTCTTACTTTACCTAGGACCAATCAGAATAAAGTTTGGTTGATAATATTTTGTCTACTTAGACAAAAATGTTATACGACTTTCCAATCTGTTTTTAAACCTGTTTTTTTTTCCTATAAAATCCCTGTCCTTAGAACAGACTGGTACCAAATTTAGGCTCCCAAGGGTTTTTGTGATCCTGATCAGTCTGAATAAATCATCCAATAATTTTTCATTAATATGGTGTCTGATTGGTCAGTGAACAGCTAATCTCAGGCAAACCATAATTATGTCCCCTGCCATAAAGAAGTTTTTATTTTCATTGGGTCCCATTTATTAATTGTTGTTTTTAGTGCCTGTACTATTAGACTGTTCAGAACATCTTTTCTATTCCAATGAGTTCAATGTTATTGCTTTCATTTTCTTCTATTAGAGTCAGTGTGAGTAGTCTTATTTTAAGGCCACTGATCCACTTGAGTTGAGTTTTGTGCAAGGGAGTGAGCATGAATATAGTTTCATTCTTCTGCAGACAGTCTTTCAGTTAGACCAGCACCATTTGTTGAATATGCTGTCTTTTTGTCCAGTGTATATTTCTAGCCTCTTAATCAAAAATCAGGTCTCCATAAATCCATGGACTTCTGTTTATGTGATTCCACTGATCAACAGGTCTGCTTTTATGTTGATACTATTGTGTTTTTTATTACTATATTTGTAGTACCTTTTGAGATTTAGAATAATGATACCTTCAGGGTTTTGTATTATACGAATTGGTTTTGCTAATTTATAAATATAAAGTTGAAAGCTGTCCTTTGAGATTCTGTGAAGAATTCATTACAAATTTGAAGGAAATTATGCTGAATATATAGATTGCCTTTGGTAGGATGGAAATTTCACTAGATTGATACTACTGATCACTGAGCCTTGAAGATCTTTCCACCTTCTGATAACTTCTTCAGTTTCTTTCTTGAATGTCTTAATGCTTATTATATTATTATTATTATTCAAATTTTCCACTTTCTTCATTTGTGATACTCTCAAGATATTTTTGAGACTGTTATGAAAGCATTGTTTACCTGATTTCTTTCTTAGTTTGATTTTTATACATAGGAAGGCTACTGAGAAGGACTGTTAATCCAACAACATGACTGCTATGAGAAGAAATCACATCCAAAGACCTGGGTCTATATGATCCAGCTGGAATATTGGCATGCCTTAGTACACTTCGTTAATGCCTCTGGCTAGAATATGACAGGCACTTAGTATACACCTTTAATCCCAAACAATCAAGGTAAAGTTAGTTTGTAGAAGGAAGCAGACATATTTGAAAGGGATATCTAATCGAGGAACAGACAAATTGGTAAATAGAGAAGGATTTGACAGAATGAATCAGGCATAGGATACACCCAACTATCATGAGAAAAGACAAGAAAGAGAGGCTACTTAACAGCAGTGCAGAATGAGTCAGGGATGGAGGGCAGTTTGGTGAATGCAGTTCACTTAAGTTGAGTTTGTGAAAGCAGTGCAATCAGTACACTTCAGTTCATGGAATTTAGAGGTAGTTTTCTTCCAAGCTGAGAAATTCAGTGAGAAACAAAGAGAAACCAGTTTACATCAATCACCTTGGAAAGGAGTTTTGAACCAGAAGTGCTGAGTTGAAACCAGCTATCCACAGTTCAGCGACAGCTAGAAAAGGTGAGTTTATTCAGCAGTAAGTCTCAAGACATCAGTTACATCTGGTGAATAACAGATAAAGGCTATGAATTTTTCTTTATTCATTTTATATTCTACTACTTTGCTGAAAGTATTTATCAGCTTTAAAATTTCCTAGTGGAATTTGTAGGAACATTCATATATTGAATCTTATCAACTACAAATAAAGATACTTTGACTTCTTCATTTCCTATTTGTATCACCCTCTATCTGCCAGTTGTTTTATTGCTTTGATTAAGATTTCAAGTCTACATTGAGTAAGTATGTATAGAGTGGACATCCTTGTTTTAGTACTATTTTAGTGGAAACAATTTCAGTTTCTTTCTTAGTAGGTTGTTGTTGCTATGAGTTTGCTCTAATTGGTCTTTATTATATTAAATATGTCCTTTGTGTCCCTTGCGTTTACGACCTTTGTCATGAACAAGTTTAGATTTATGAACAGATTTTTCTGTATCTAATGGGAACATAGGGTTTTGGTGTTTCACCTGTTTATATAGTGAAATATATTTATTGATAAATGTGTGTTAAACCATCACTGCTCCTATGAAATAAACCTACTTAAATATGGTGGATAATATTCCAGATGTGTTCTTAGATTCAGTTTGTAGGTATTTTATTAAGATTTTTTTTCTCTGTCATAACAGAAATTGGTCTTTAATTTTCTTTGATGGGATGGGTCCAATTATGCACTGTGCTTTTGGTTCTATTTTCTGAAATTATTTCAGGAACATTTAGTGTCAATTCATACTTGAAGGTATAGTAGAATTCTGCACTTAATTCATCTGTTTTTGAGCTTATTGTGCTTGGAGACTATTATATTGCTCTTTCTACTGCTTTAGGGATATAGTAGTATAAGCTGGTTATTTATCTTCATTTTACTTTGGTAGGGTTGTTTATCTTAGCATTGATTTGACAAAGACCCAATTTTTATAGTATTCCCTAATGATTGTATTTTCTTGGTATACTTAATGTCTCACTTTTACTTCTAATCTTATTAATTTGGATCCCCTCTCTGCATCTCTAAGAACATTCTGAATAAGGCTCTTATGAAATTATTGATTTTCTCAAATAATCAATTATTATTTGATTAATTCTCTGTATTGTGTTTTATTTGCTTAATTATATTTTATTACTTTCAGCCATCGGCATGTTTAGCTTTTACCATCAACTGCTTTTTGCTGTTACTTCTTTTTCTAGAGATATTAGACATCAATTTGCTTGAAGAGAAACGTCTCCAACTACTTTATGAAGGCATTTTAGTGCTATAAATTTCTATTTAGAATACCATCAGTGTGTCCATTAGTTTGGATATAATCTGGTTTTATTTTCATTCAATTCTAGAGTGTTTTGACATTTTTAATGTCTTTCAAGACCTATTATTTATTCAGTAAGTAGTTGTTAAGTGTCCATGTGTTTGTTTGTAATTATCTTGTATTTGTTGAGACTTATTTTATGTTCAAGTATGCAATCAGTTTTGGAAAATGTTCCATGAGCTGATGAAAAAAAGGAACATTATTTGTGTTTGGGTGATCCTCCTTGCATATCCAGTCGGTTAGCTTATGTCTTTTTATTGGGGAACTGAGTATGTTGCTATTGAGAGGTATAAAAGACAGATGATTTTTAGTTCCTATTGTGTTTGTTGTTGGAGGTAACATATGTGTATGTGATTCTCTCCTTTGATTTTGTTGTGAAATGATAAATTTCTTGTTTTTCTTTCATGTATATACCCTCCTTGTGTTTGAGTTTTCCTTCTAGAATCCTCTGTAGGACTGGATTAGAAGATATATATTGTTTGAATTTTTTTATGGAATATTTGGGTTTCTCCATCTATGATGATGAGAGTTTTGCAGAATATAGTAGCCTGGGCTGACATTTGTGTTCTCTTTGCATGAACTTTGTCCAGGCTCTTCTGGTTTTAAGGGTCTCTGTTGAGATGCCTGGTATAATTCTGATAGGTCTGCCATTATTTGTTGCTTGGCCTTTTTCCTAAACAGCTTTTAATATTCTTTCTTTGTTCCATGCATTTAGTCTTTTGAATATTATGTGATGGGAGGATTTTCCTTTCTGGTCCAATATTTAGTGTTCCATAAGAGTCTTGTATATTTATGGCCATCTTTTTCTTTAGGTTGAGGAAGTTTTCTTCTATGATTTTGTTGAAGTCATTTTCTGATCCTTCAAGAGGTGAATCTTCATTCTCCTACATTCCTCTTATTCTTAGGTTTAGTCTTTCATTGTACTTTTTTCTGTAATGAATGCCTAAATGTTTTGGTTTAGGAGTTTTTTGTGTTTAGTATTTTCTTTGACAGTTGTGTCAATATCTTCTAAGATATCTTCTACAACTGAGATTCTCTCTTCTATCTCTTGTATTCTGTTGTTGATGATTGTGTCTGTAGCTCCAGTCCTTTTCCTTGAGTTTTCCAATTACAGGGTTCCCTCCATTTGTGATTTCTTTACTGCTTCTTCTTACATTTTTAGGTCTTAGACTGCTTTGTTCAATTTCTTCACCTGTTTGATTGTGTTTTACTGTATTTTTAAGAGGGATTTATTTCCTTCCTCTTTAAGGACTTCTACCTGTTTATCTATGTTTTCCTGTATTTCTTTTAGTGAGTTATTTACATTCTCCTTAAAGGACTCTATTATCTTCATAAGAAAGAATTTTAGGTCTGCATCCTGGTTTTCAGATGTGTTGGAATATCCAGGACTTGGTGTGGTAGGAGAACTGAGTTCTGGCAGTGCCAAAATGTATTGACTTCTGTTGCTTTTGGTCTTGTACAAGCCTCTCACTATCTGGTTATCCAAGCATTAACTGGCCTGAGGGTCTCTGTTTGGAACCTGCCTCTGTGTCTCTGGGTTGCTGCAGGTCTCCTGGGATACCTTTGACCCTGGCTGCTGCAGATATCCTGGGAGGCCTTCATATTGTGGGGTCTGTAAAGGGACAGACAAGCAAATGATCTGCCCTGTTGCCCTATGTGCAGCAGACCTCCTGGGGACCTTCAGACTATGGGGCCTTCAGAGGGACAGACACACTGATGATCTTCCCCAGCGGTAGGCACAAACTGGACTTAATAGTGTTCTATTAAAATTCACATTTAAATTTATCAGTAATCTCACATCGAGTCTATTATGTTCATATCAACCTTTACTAACCAACATTCAGGCTTCTGTATCCACCCTCAGGTCTCTTAATGCAATGTCTGTTACTCTATACTATACAGAGTCTTCCCACATTCTCACCCAAGGCCTTTTCCTGATCTCCCTATCCATACCTTTTCTGAAAAACCTCATATTTAACCTGGTTCCACAATCAATACCCTAATCTTTCTGGCCTTCTCTGACTTTTCTTCAAAAAAAGTTTTAGTAATGGGCCAGGATCCTTTCTACTCATCCCCCAAACCACATAAATCTATGTAATATTGAACTATTTCACTGAAAACTATCTGGGCCTACTCTTGCTTGAAGGCCAATACCTTTTGTCCACAAGATTTTATTCCACCCAAGCCATTTCCAACACCTAAACTCAACTGTCCCCCTTATTTTTTCTTTTTTCCAAACATGCTTTGTTTATAATAAACTCAAAACATACAAGAGAAGCATGTAATATCAGATAGCATCAGGAAAATAACAACAATAAGAAAGGTCAAGCCAGTATCTTATCTCTAAAACCTATTAGTCTTGTAAAATTGTTTAATGGTATCATACAAATTAACCAAATGAACTCCAGGACATTCAATTTAAAAAAAAAAAAAACTATCATAAACATCATCAAAGAAATTAAGGAGCTTTAACAAGACACAAAGAAACATATTACTGAACTTAAGGTAAAAGAAGTTATGAAGAATAAAATCCACAGTGATGCCAACCAATATTAATAAAAGTCAAACATCCAAAAAAGCTATACAGTAGTCATGAACATCTTTAATCCCAGGACTTAGGAGGGAGAGGCAGGTGAATTACTCAGTTCAAGGCCACACTAATCTACAGAGCAAGCTAGGGACAAACATAAAAAATCCTGTGTCTAAAAAATGATCAAAAACAAGGTTAATGGAAATGACAAAGGTATTTCAAGATTTGAGATTTTAAGAAAATCAGAAAATAAAAACACTGAAGCAGACTCAAGCTGAAATGATAGAATTGTATAGCCCAACAAGTCAATAGAAAATCCAAAAGATGTTACAAATAGAATAAATCAAATAGAAGAATAATATCATGCCTTGAAAATAGAACAGAGAATCTATATGAAATAAAAGAGAGATATAAAACATTTAAAGGAACACATGAAAGAAACAAACAGAAAATGTGGGACACCAAGACAAACAAGTAAACAAACAAAACATCTTCACATTACAGGCATACACTAAGGAGAGGAATATGAAGTCAATTGCATAGAATAAGATTTTTAAAGAGACCATAGAAGCAAATGTTACTAAAATAAGGAAAGACATACTTATACACAAAGCACACACAACACCAAATAGAAAAGACCAGAAAATAAAAACTCAACAACTCTGAAGTATATCATACTTAAAACACTAAAGTACATACCAAAAAAGGATATTAATATCTGTAAGTGAAAACACTCAAGTCATATATCTAGGAAAACTCATCATAATAACAACTGATTTCTCAATGGAAACTATGGTGCCAGACAAGCCTGGAAAGTACATCCTAAGTTCTAAGAGACTGAGACAGCTAGCCAAAAATAATATGCAGGAGAGAGAGAGAGAGAGAGAGAGAAGAGAGAGAGATTGAGAGAGACTGTATTATTTGGAAGACTATAATGGAACAACCATACCAGAGACTCTGGAAAGAGACATGGAACCATAACTGTAGAGAGCTTTGGGGGTTGTTTAGCAGGAATCTGACAGTAGACAAGGAGAAGGAAATGGGCTTTAGGCAGGAATCTGACATTGGGCCATGACAAGGAAATAAATTCAGGCAGGAATCTAATTTTAGGCTAAAACTGAGAAGTAATTTCAGTCAGGAATCTAAGTTTAAGCTAGAACAAAGAAGGAGGCCTCAGGCATGAATATGACTGTGGGCTAGGACAGGGAAGTAGGCTCAGATACTTTTGTCATCCTTATAAGTCCTTAGAAACAATGATCCTGAGAGAGTGATTGCGATTTTCCTTGTGAGGGACTTTATTTATTGCCTTGTTTGTTCCTTGACTATTTGCATTTATTGTATTGCTAGTTCCTCAACCTAGAACTGACCTAAATACTTGCACGTAATTAAAATGGTTAAAAGCAAATTTGGGAAAAAAGTCTCACAACTGGCTGGAATCATGCTACAATGTTGTCTAATCAGTTTTATTTCTTTTTAGTCCTCAACCTGAGCTGGAGAACCTGTTGACTGACTGAGCTTTCTTGGTCACATAACTAGTAAAGCACTAAATACAACTGAGTATACATATGAAAAGACATAGCAAAGTTCAATAACAAGATGACCACAACTAACATAAAACTTCAATAATAATTATAAATATTAATACCCTCAATTGCCAAACCAAAACCAGACTGACCTAATAAATCAAGGAGCAAATTTATCTATTCCCTTTCTGTAAGAAAATCATCATATTTTAAAGATAGATCTTGAAGTAAAAGATTAGCCAATGACCTCTAGGAAAATGGAATGAGAAAGCAAGCCAGAATTAACTACTCAGTATTTGACAAGATATATTCAAATTATAATTAATCAGAAGAGGAAAAAAAGGAATAATTTATTCTAACCAAAGGAAGACTTAACCAAGAATACATTACTATAACAAATGTAAATGCACCATTACTATCACAAATGTACATGTTCAAACTCAGAGACAGTCAATTTCATTAAAAAAAAAAAAAACAAAAACCAAAACAAACAAACAAAAAAAACCCTGCTACTTGAATGAAAGACACAGATTATTACAAACAATTCACAAGTAATGGGTCACTTCAATACTTGCACTTTCTCCAATAGATATGCCATCTGGACAAGAAATAAACGAAGAAACATCAAACCCTATTGACATCATACATCAAAGGTATTTAAAAAGATACTATGAGTGTAAATATGAAAACACATAACAAAGTTCAATTACAGAATGAACAGGTTTGAAAGAAAATGCATCAATAGATTCATAGGGAGTGTACCCCAACTGTGGCCTTGTTGGTGGAGATGTGGCCTTATAGGGAAAGAAATTCATGGGAAGTGGGCTGTGGGGTTTCAGAAGCTCAAGCCAGGACCAGTGGTTTAGTCTATTTTTCTGCCGCCTGCCTTTCCAGATGTAGGAGTCTTGGCTACTTCTCCAGCATCATGTCTGCCTCCATGCCACCATGCCTTCTGCCATGATGATAATGGGCTAAACGTCAGACCAAGTTAAACTTTTTCCTTCATAAGATCTGCTCTAGAAAATACCATGCTGAGTGACATAACCCAATCACAAAAGTACACACATGGTATGTATTCACTCATAAGTGGATATTAGCCCAAAAGCTGGCAATACGCAAGATACAACTCACAGACCACATGAAGCTCATGAAGAAGAAAAATCAAAGTGTGGGTGCTTCAGTCTCTCTTAGAAGAAGTAACAAAATACTCATGGGAGCAAATATGGAGACAAAGTGTGGGAAAGAAACTGAAGGAGGGGGCCTCTGGGGACTGCTCCACCTGGGTATCCATTCCATGTGCAGTTACCAAGACAGACACTGATGTGGATGCCAGGAAGTACATGCTGACAGGAGCCTGATACAGCTGTCTCCTTAGAAGTCTGCCAGAGCCTGATGTATACAGAGGCAGATGCTCACAGCTAACCACTGAACTGATCATGGGGTTTCCAATGGATGAGTTAGAAGACTCAAGGAGCTGAAGGGGTTTGTGGCCCCATTGGGAGAGCAATAATACCAACCAACCAGAGTTCCAGGGTCCAAATCACCAGCCTGGAAGCACATAGGGAAGGGCCCATGGCTCCAGCTATATATTTATGGGAGGAAGGCCTTGTTGGGAATAGGTGGGAGAAGAGGTCCTTGGTCCTGTGAAAGCTGGATGTCCCAGTGTGGGGGAATTCGAGGGCAGGGAGGTGGGTGTGTGTGGGGTGCATATCCTCATAGAAGCAGAAGGAGGGGTGATGGAATAGGGGTTTTCTGGTTGGGGGGAATGGGGAGAGGGGATAACATCATGAAATCCCAGGACTTAGGAGAGAGAGACAGGTGAATTACTGAGTTCAAGGCCAAGTAACCACATTTTAAAGTCAGAAATAACCCAAAAAGTATGGATTATTGATGCTACTAAAAACATTGTTAAAATAAGAACAAACCAAATTCAAACTCAGTGAACACCAAGAAATGACAACAAATAGCAAACATCAACAAAATAGAAACAAACAAAAAAACAACCTAAAGATAATACAAACATAAGAGCTGCTTCGTTGAGAAGATAAAGAAAGTTGACAGGCCCTTGGCCCAAGTAGCCAAAACAAATAAAGAGTGGGGAGCAAATTAAAAGAGTCAGAAATTAACAGAATAAACATTAAAACAGACTAAAACTTTAAAAATACTGTAAGGATGTGGAGAACACTCCTCCCTTGCAGGTGGGATTTCTAGCTGGTAAAACTACTTTGTAAATTAATCAGTCATATCCTCAGAAATTTGGAAATAGTTCTACCTGAAGACCCAGCTATAGTACGCTTAGGCATATACTCAAAAGATGCTCCAACATATAACAAGGACACATACACCACTATGTTTATGGCAGTCATTTTATAATAGTCAGAAGCTGGAAAGAACCCAGATGTCCTTCAACAGATGAATGGATACAGAAAATGTGCTACATTTGCACAATGGTGTACTACTCAGCTATTAAAAATAGAGACTTCATGAAATTAGCAGGCAAATGGATGAAACTAAAAAATATTTCCCTGAGTCAGGTATCCCAGAAACAAAAATACACACATGGTATGTACTCATTGTTAAGTACATAATAGCCCCAAAGCTCAGAATACCCACAATACAATTTACAAACTACATGCAGCGTGAGAAGAAGGAAGACCAAAGTGTGGATGTTTCAATCCTCCATAGAAGGGGGAACAAAATAATCACAAGACACAGAGGGAAGTAGGGACTTGGAAGGAAGAGAGGAGGGCAACAGAAATAAGGAAGGCAGGATCAGATATTAGAAGGTACAGGAGAGAAATACAGAGAGTGTCAGGAAATCAAATAGAAGTATGTTACAGTGATGGATGGGGAACTAGGGAGTAGCCACTAGAAAGTCCCAGATGACAGGGAATGGAGAAGCCTCCAGGACCCAAACGGGATGGCAGTAAGAAAAGTCTTTCCAGCTAAGAATTGAGGACCACATATATTCTATCAGAATCCAAGAAGACATTCAAAGAAATTCTACACCTAATACTTCTTAAATTATTCAAAATATAAAAAGAGAAGAATCATTTTCCAAACATCTTCAAAAAAATCCATATTGTTCTAATAGCAAAAAGAAAAACAATGAAGAATTACAGGAAACTATACTTGATGCACATAGACTAAAAATTTCCAAAAGAGTAGGGCAGTGGTAGCACATGCTTTTAATCCCAGCTCACATGACACAGAGTCAAGTGGTTAAAGTTTGAAGTAGCCTGGCCTACAGAGCATGTTCCAGGAATGCTTGTCTTACACAGCAAAACCATCTCTCAAAAGAAATACTTGCTCTCATAATATAGAGACATACATCCAAAAATAATACATCATGATCAAGATGACACTATCCCTAAAATGCAATGATGTGTTCAACATAAAAGCAAGTCAATAAATGTAATAAGCCTCAGAAATAAACCTAAAGACAAATATCACATGCTTATCCCAACAGACACAGAAAAACAGACAACCTTATACCAAATGGAAAGCAGCGTGCGGCAAAGCCACTAGAGTCAGAAATAAGGCATGGATGTCCACTATCCCCACTCCTATATTGTGACTGGGGCACTAGCTGTAGCTGGATCAATAAGGCAAGAGAAGTAAATTAAAGAGAATAGACTGACAAAGAATAAGTTGAGTTATTCATATTTGTGAATGATAAAACATATAAGAGATCCCAGAAATTCTATGGAAATTTTCTAGAAATTATAAACTAATACAGCATTTGGGGCAGATACATAATCGTCATGTACAAATAAATGTTCTCTCTCTCTCTCTCTCTCTCTCTCTCTCTCTCTCCACACACAAACACACACACACACACACACACACACACACACACACACAACACACACACACATATATTATATATAATATAATAATATATATATATATATTATATATATATATATGTATATAACAAATATACAGGGAAGAAATTTATAAACATACTCCCATTTACAACAGTCTCAAGAATTAACTAGTAACAAATTTAACCAAAAAAAAAAAAAAAAAAAAGAAAAGAAAAGGAACTAAGAAACTCTTTCTTTTCAATGAAAAATTTTAAACGTCTAAAGAAAGGAGTCAGAGAAATACAGTACAAAATAGCAAGACATTTCATGGTCATGGATTGATATAATTAACATGGTGAAAATCACAATTTTCTCAAAAACAATTTTGTCACTGTAATCCCAATCAAAATCCCCATTTCCTTTTTCACAGCAGGAAGAAAATATTCTAAAATTTATATAGAATCACAAAGTACCTCAGACAGCCCAAGTAATTGAGGGGTTAAAAACAATGCTGAAGTAATTACCATTCTAGATCTTAAGATAAACTACAGAGCTATATTAATAAAATTATATCCCTGGCACAAGACAGATACACATGACAAAGATATAAAAAGCAGATGCTGGAGAAGAGAAAAAAATCCTAAACTAATGGTGCTGAGAAACTGGATATCCAAATACAGAAGAAAGACATTAGACCAGTATCTATCACCGAATACAAAAATAAAGACCAAGTTGATTAGAAATAAAAACTTAAAACACTCAAAGTGCCAAAAGGAGCATGGGAACTATCTCAAATGTTATCAGTATAGAACTTTCTAAATGGGCCCAAGAATTATAGCTAGCAACTGATAAGTGGGATTTTATGAAACTAATGTTCCTGCATATCTAAAGAAGTAGTCAAACAGGAGAAAAGGGATCCCACAGAATGGTCGAGAATCTTTGCCAGCTTTACATTTGACAGCAGATATATTCAGGATATAGAAAGAACTCAAGAAAAAATGAATCTAAATAACAAATGACCAGCTCAAAGAAGTGTGCCAGGGACCTGTGCAGAGTTGTAAAAAGAAGAAAAAAAATGACTAAGAAATCCCCCAAAAATAACATCCTTAGCTTATAGGAAAATTCTGATTAAAAGCATTTTGATAACTCATTTTACCTCAATCAGAATGGCAAAGGTTAACCAAAAATTAAATGACACATGCAGTAGTAAAATCCTATTCAAGCCATGGAGTCCCCAGGAGTGGAGGTTGGTGGGAGGAAGGGCGCCTTCATCTAGACTGTTAAAGTAGAGTAGGGGGGGAAGAATAATGAAACACACCTATGTTCTAGCCCAGTAATACAAATTCATCCCTATCAAAGAGAAGCCATTATTTACAAAACTATTCACACTCTATGCTGTGCATAGTTTTCATTGGGGTCATTTGCACTAACATGCATCATGGCTACAGTGCCCACAGAAAATAGAATCGCTGACTTAATTCATCTCTGCTTTTGAAACAAAGCCGTTTTCTCCTGACAGGTTCACTAGTGTTTGTTGGGGAGGAATACTTAGATGCATCTCTAAGGTATTATATTTCTTCGTGGTACTGTGTTCTCACATATGAATATTCAGTGGATGGACACAATGATCTATTATTATGGGGAATCATAACCATAGATATTCAATGATACTTGGAGGAAAAAATATTAGAGAAAATCAAATTTCAGATTCAGACAGAAAACTTGATTTCTGTATTAATGTGAAATTGATTCTTTGGAAATTAGTGCAACAGAACCACTAGTTTCATCTGAATGAGACACAACTTTTAAGAATGGAGCATGTACATAACAGTGGTTGCTGACACATATCCATAAAAAAAGGAAATATTACGTGACTCATGGAGATGCCAGAAAGCAAAATTAGGATGGATAGTCTCCAGTTCTACAGAGCATACTGTCTACTATTGGTCATAACGAGTTGTACAGGCCTGGCATGGGCCTGTTTTTGCCATTTACCCTTTCATCTACCATAGTATCATGTGATGTGACATGCAATATGTTTGTATCATCATAAATGGCTTTCCCATGAGTAGTTCCTTGGTTCACATCTGTGACTGAATTCCCTAAGGTTCATATCTTGGGACTGAATCTCTGTAGTCTTGAGTGAAATCATACTGCCTACGGCTGTAGAATATTCTTTAAAAATATTTTTTATTCATAATGAATGTAGAAACTCAGATTCAAAGCCTGTGGGTATGACTTATTGGGCAATTCCAGATGGGAGTGAAGGGTCATTTCAGAAGGAACTTGGGATGATTAAAGTTATCATTTCAGTCACCAATAAAATTCTAAACAAACATGCACACACATGCATATATGTGCTGGACACTGCACAGTTCACCTTCCCATGCTAACAGAGAGGCAGATATTTTGCTAATATGCAGTTCTTTTGGATTTCAATCTCTTGGTTTCTGCAGATTCCAATGCTTGTGTGCTATTACAGAAGCAGTGAGTGCTTAGTAAGGATGAACTACCTTTTAAATGGAAATGGAAATGTGGTGATTGTTGGATTTTTCCCTGCTTATGCTGCCTACCCACTCAACAAAACAACTGATTGGAGGATAATTAAATTTACCAATGAGCTTATGATCGAGTAAGTCCTTTATTCATTTATTCTGTTTCAATATTTGGCATTTCTATGCCCCGGAAAAGTACAGACTCAAACATCATTATTCCAACACTTTACCACTTTAAGACATTTCCTTTCTTCCATTTCTACATCTCCTTGCACTGCTGTCTTCTTAGTGATACATCTGGTACTTTCAAAGGAGAAGAAGTAATTTGGGATTTTTCACCGTATCCCCACAGTGGGAATTTCCCCCATATTATCTGCCATGCTTGTAACTCCTCAGAGTTGGAATGTTTTTAACGTTAGCTCTGCAGGAGAAAGATTATCTACTAATAGAGTATTTGAGGAGCTTCTGGAAGTCTAGCTGTGCTCCTATGAAGAGGGATAATGCTACTGAGGTTAGTTTCCAGCAATTTCTTTGTGTGACACTGGAGTGACAAATAATGTGTGTGTGTGCTGATAATGACTTGGGAGCCAGAATGGAAAAATTAGACATTGAAACTTACTTTCTGATTAAGAAACAACTTCATCTGTCTCAGATGATTTACCTAACTTTTAATATTTGTATTCTTTGATAACTTACCATGTTTACCTGTTTGCTGCATGTATATCCATTGTGTATTTGTCCATTGTCATGAATGTGTTTCTGTGTACACATAGATTCTGCTGGGCCTCTGAAAAATGTTGCCGGCATTCTCAAAGATACAAGATCTAAACACACATCAGACAAGTCGGCTTGAGTTTCTTAGATCCTGATAATGAGAAACAATCATGCATCTTAGTGTTTAAAGGAAGAAAGTTGTATTTTATACCAGGCAGACATGTCAATTGCTGTAGATAACCACACAATAAGTATTTGAAATGAGATTTATAGCTTGCACTCAAGTCTCAACTCAGCAATGGAATATGGATTAATCCCATGAATTAATCCACTTTAATCAGATGGTAGAAATATTTTGTATATTTTGAACCTATGAAATATTCATTTACTGTCTTTTTATTTTGACAGCAAGAAAGTTAAATTCAATTAGAAAATTAGACCTCTGTGACTTGTTTAATATATACAAGAAGAGAGTGCTGTGTAAGCATAATTTGGTATCTTATGAAGAAAGAAATTAAACCAAAACAAATTTACAATTATAAAAGCTATTAAAAATAACGTGTCTGATTTAAGCAACACATTTTTAAATTATACTTTTAGTAAAGGCTGGAGAACATGCAAGCATATACTCTTCAAGTCTCACAATTGCTTTCATATATTTAATAAAATTTTTACATAGGTGTAAGAGACTTTAATTTGAAAGAGAAATTGTTGTGTCTTTTTTCATTTAAATTTCACGTTCTAATTGTAGCTGCAAAATTATACTTAATTGCCCTAACTACAAAAGAACAAAAGTAGTACAACTAGATTATTTTCAATGATATATTTTTGTGTGGTCTAATTTTCTAATTGAATTTAACTTTCTTGCTGTCAAAATTAAGAAGACATTAAATGAATATTTCATAGGTTCAAAATATACAAAATATGTCTACCAGCAGATTAAAGCAGATTAATTCATAGGACTACATATGCACACTATAGAATCTTCTAAGCATGGTAGTTAATTTTCCTTTAAAGCAATAATGAAAGACAGTTTCTCTCATTGTGTACTGGAGTAAATTAAAATACAGCTGGCTATCATGGGCTTAGTTTGTCCAAGTTGCATTTTACCAGTTATATATGCATTTGTATATTAATAACTTGAAAAGATTTATGTATTAGAAGAAAACAAAAAGTCAGATTTTCAGGTTTTTTTCTACTTTTTTGTGAATATTTCCAGTTTTCAGTATTTTTCTAAAAAAGGACATAATTATCTATTTACTGCTTAGTTGGCAACTTTTTACAACATAAGGTTTACTTAAAATTGGTCTGATATTTCATGCTGAAGGTATAAAATTACACAAACATTTAGTTGTACAAGATATCTTTATCAGTTCTCAGACTCTATTTTTCAGATATGGCACATCTTTCCTGTTTTGTTCTAAAAACATTTACACCAGATTCTTTAAGTTTTGCATTGACAAAGCTACAATCATATTTATGCACTTTCATTTATCATCATGAAGTATCTATTTGTGGGATAGAAGATGACAATTCATCCTATGTGAAATGTACAATGATTAAATCATGAAATTTAACTTATCCTATTTTTAAACTATACTCATGTTAGTTGTACATCTTATTAAAAACCATGTGCTCTCAAACCAAGTATCTTGATAGGCATCAAGGTGGTACATGCCTTTAATTTGAACATTTGTGAGGCACAGACAGGTAGATCTATGTTTGCAGGGCAAGCATGATCTACACAAAAATTCTGAAACACTCAAATAAATATATTAAGTACTTATACATTATTACATTCTCTTAAGTGCCAAAGATTCTTTATAAGAAAAACTAGTAAAACAAGCCAGTGTGTAAATATCTTTTGGTGAAATTTCATATATAATGCTGTTTGGGAAGGATATAAACCAGTGTGTTTGTGTCTTGATTCCCAGGAGAAGGAATTGCCAATTTCTAGATCTGTGTGCTCACAGTAAGACAGAGAATTATGGTCCCATACAGTTTTGCATTGTTGTTTATGTAGTGTCCTATATAAAAGAGTCCTTATTTACATCATCTCATCTCTATGAATAGAAAAATGCTTTCAAACTTATATATTTTCTGTTAAAATGGTCTTCTTACATTTTGAGGCTCCATAAACCATTGGTTGATAGAGAACAAAGGGTGCTTGGGCCAGAATGCTCACATTTTTTAGACATTTGGAAAGTATTGTTTTATGTGAGTGGGTCATTGAAGGCTGCCAGGTGCAAAATGGACAAACAATACTTGCCATAAACATGATCTTTATCTAGAAGTTTAAAAGGCACAAAGTGTTTTACATACAGGGGTAGAAATGACTGATAATAAAACTTAACTTCAGAATTTCTCTATTTTTTTTTTGAAAGTGGGTTACTGAATTGACTCACCATCTCTGTGCTTGGGTTGATCTGTGCTTCTAAATCTAATACTGCTTCATTAGGAAGATGGCTACTACTATGGTTGAAGTGCATATACTTAAGATGGTAATATCCTGTAGTTGAATTTTTCCTGTAATGAGTATAAAGTATGCTTGATTATCTCTTTTGAAGAGGTTTTTTGTTGTTGTTGTTGTTTGTTTTTTTTTTTAACGTCTACTATGTTACATCTGAGGATAGCTATGCCTGCTTATATTTCTTTTTCTTATTTGGTTTATTTTCCGTTCATTACAACCACAACTTTCCCTCCCTCCACTAATCCCAGCCACAATCCAAATCATTCCCCCTCTTATCCATGTCTCCATTTCTCTTTAGAAAACAACAGGCCTCTCAGCGGTACCAGCCCAACACAGACAGCATAACAAGGTACTATAAGACTCAGGACAAGCATTCACATCAAGGGTGAGTGAGGCAATACGGAAGGAGGAAAAGGGTCTGAAGAACAGGCAAAAGAATCAGAGACATCCCAACTCCCACTATTCGTAGACACACAAAATCACCAAGCTGAATGACCATAACATATATGCAGAGGACCTAGCCCTAGTTATTTTATTCTGTAGGCTGTGGTTTTCTGGTGTCCACAATTTCTCTGGCTCCTGTAATTCTTCTTCCTCTTCCACAGGGTTCCCAGGGCTCCAAAAGATGAGCTCCAATGGAAATCTCCAATTTGGGTTCTCCCTCCATCTAATATTTGGCAGTAGAATCTGTATAGGCTGCCATTAGATCCCAGTGGAGGCATCTATGATAAATATTGAGCTAGGCACTGATCTGAGTAGAACAAAATATCACTGAGAGTCATTTTATTAACTTTTTTGTATCCTAGTTCTCTGCGCTATTCAAACTCTAGTTCCTGCTCAGCTAGACAGTATCCAGTATGGGTTCACTCTCCTGGTGTGGGCTTCAAATTAGACCAGTCATTGTTTGGCCAATCCCACAAGCTCTAACTCTCCAATGCCTCAGCACATCTTATAGGAAGGAAAATTTTTAGGTGGAAGGTTTTGTGACATTGATGTCTGCCAAGGACCAGCCTTGGCTTGAAGAGGGTTTCTGAGAAAGGGGTGTCTAGCCGCAATTAAAAAAAAAAAAATTCAATGTTAAATCATGGTGTGCAAGTTATAGCATATGGTCTGCTTAAGACAATTTTCAGATTTTACTCTCTCTCTGTCTCTCTCTCTCTCTCTCTCTCTCTCTCTCTCTCTCTCTCTCTCGGTGTGTGTGTGTGTGTGTGTGTGTGTATGTATGTATTTTGTGCTTAAGGCAGCTTTCTCTTGCTATTCTAATATTCGTGGATAGCTAATCTCTTGCAGATCAAAAGCCTAATTATTTATTGATATTTCAATTCACTCATCCACTCTGTTCCCTTTTGATCATCTTATCAATCTGCATCTCATAAACCCAGTCACTTGATTCTTAGAAAGAGACAACAAGCATATTTTTAACATTACTAAAGAATTCAGAGATCTGCCTGCCTTCTTAAACACAGGCGATATGCTACCTGGATGAAATTACCATTCTTAGAATGCCTGGATCTGGACCTAAATGGCTTCTGTCCTAGGCTGACCTTGAACTCAGAAATCTGCCTGTCTTTGTAAGCATAAACAAACACAAAAAACTTAACTGGATGGGATTTTGCCCAGCAATACCACTCCCTAAATCTCTTTATCGCCTTCTTAGTATGTTTCTGCCAAGCTGGTTCATAATGCAGTTGCCTCTGTTCATATAGATCTGTGAAGATCCATATGCAATTCGCATTGCAATGTTATATTTTGTATACTTGAGAAATTTTATATTTTTGAACTCATGTTTTCAGAGTTTTTTCACACAGCCGTAAATGCTATCCTGAATGTCATAGCCTTTACATTGTGCTGAGACATTAGCCACACCCTCACCTCTTATGAATCATGCTGTTTTTGATTACCATCAAGTTATTAACTTGGGCAGGGAGAATATGCACTGATAACCATGGCAGGGAGAATATTTCCCAAACTTAACTATACACACTCACACGCATACACACACACACACACACACACACACACACACTATATATATATATATATATATATACATATATATGTATATATATATATGTATCTCACATTTTTCTATCCATTATTCAGCTGAGGGAAATCTTTATTACTTCAAGTTTTTTGGCTTTTATAATAACGCAAACTTAAACAAAGGTGAGCACGTGTTCTTCTACAAGTATGCACTACCACCAGCAATGCAGGAGTGTTCCCCTTGCTCCTCACAAGCATGTGCTGCACTTGTGTTATTGATCTTAGTCATTCTGACAAGTGTAAGATGGAATCTCAAAGTCCCTTTGACTGCTTTATCCTGATGGCTAAGGATGTAGAACATTTCGCTAAGTCATTTACAATAATTTGAATGTTGTCCTTTGATAATTCTTTCTCTAGTTCTGTACCATGCATTTATTTGAATTAATTGGCTTGTTGATATCTAGTTTCTTGAGTTCTTTATATATTTGAATATTAGCACACTATCAGATGTATCAGATGTACACCCACCAAGTGCAGGCTATTACTGTTGCTCTTGGCTACTCTCTAGAGCATAATGTTAAGACCCTATTAAAGAAGAAAATACATACCTGAGTTAATGCATACAGAAAAATCAAACATAAGTGTATTCTGGAGCTTCATTCTTGCTAGCTAGCTTTTTCAATGTGATATGATGATCTCAACACTGTCAGAGGAAAAGAGTAACCACAAAGGACATGTAACTATCAGCTTTTTGAGTTACATCAGTAAATGTGAAAAGATGCGCCTCCTAGTACAAGAGTAAAATGAACACTGAGCTGATTATGCATAAATCTATATAAAATGAAAAGATTAATTCTTCACTGAGGGTTTCATTCTATAAGGTTGGTCTATAGGCACGACTCCACAGAATTTTCTCAATTAATGATTGATGTGTACGGACTGAGGCTACTGTGTGAGGTACCACCCAGGACAAGTAGTACTTTGCTATATTAGAAATCAGGTTAAGTAATTCATGAGCAGCAAGCCAGAAAAATTTGCTCTATCATGGTCTCTGCAAAGTAGGTTCCTGTCTCCAGGCTCTTACCTTGATTCCTGCCATGGTTTCCCATTTTTATGGACCTGTAAGCCAAAAAATTATTTTATTTCCCAAGTTTCACTTAGTCATTGTTTCGCCATCAGAACAGAAAGAAAACTAAGATAGACATCATAGGAGTAATGAACCATTCTGTGATTGAAGTAAATACTGCTTGACATGACAAACTTATCCCTTGTACCAGTGGTGTCCCGTTTTAACAAGGACACAAACTAAAGACCCTAACAGAGAAACAATTACTACTATCCTTCTAAGTGGATACAATGTAAAACTGAATGCTAATAACATATCATGATACCTTCAATACATGTCAGAGGAGTTACTACTACTGCTACTACTACCACTACCACTACCACTATTATTATTATCATTATTATTATTATTATTATTATTATTTGGCAACCCAGCATAAGGTAAAGGGTTCCAAAGGCCATCAAAAGCACCACAGATATCCCTCAATGCCTTTGTTAGGAGTCCTCAAGAAGACAAAGCTCTACAACTGTCACATATATACAGGGAGCCTATAAAGTCTCATGAAGGCTCCTTGGTTGTCAGTCCAGTCTTTGTGAGCCTCTATGAGACCAACATAGTTGATTTTGTAGATTTTCTTGTGGTATCCTTGATCACTCTGGCTCCTACACTCATTTCTCCCCATCTTTTCAGTATTCTCAAGTTTCACTTATTGTTTGGTTGTTGGTCTCTGCATCAGTTTCTATCAGTTGATAGGTAAAACTGCTCTGATAACAATTGGGCTAGTCACAGAAGGGATCAAGTCAATGAAGGATTGAGAGAGAATGTACAAGAAGAGACAACTGGAATGGGGGATGGTGGCTAGGAGACATCTTGGCAACAAACTAGAAACTTAGTGCATTGAAAACTTCCAGGAATCTATAAGCATGATTCTAGCTAAGATTCCCAGCAATGGGAGATATGGAGCCTAAGGTGTCCATCTCCTATACCCAGGAAAGACTTCCAGTGGAAGAACTGGGACAACAGTGTAGACAAAAAATCCGTTGACCTACAATTTTTCCTGCTTACAACATGTGCTGGGGCAAAGGTAGCAAAGAAACTGTGGGAGTGTCCAAGCAGTGACTGGTCCAGCATAAGATCCATGTTATTAGCAGGAGTACAACCATGACACTGCCTACAGTCTCAGGACCCATAAGCTGGATATCTCAGAGACCTAGGATGAAATAACAGCATATTCTGCTATACTCATAGAAGCTACTATTTTTAATTGATGTTGATAGACACAATGATGCACAACAAATGCAAGTGCAGAGAATAAGAGACAACAGAATCCTCATCACTGAAAGGAACACACCTCACTATCACACTCACACAATTCCAAGGATCATTATGAAAGAAAGTCCATAAAATATATAAGAGCTAGAGGTGATGGGTGACTATATGGAAACATCTGGACATAACATAGCAGCTGCACTCTGGTACTTACCACAGTTGTAATAGCATGGACTAGACCTGGGTTAGCCCAGAACAGACTGAAGCTCAGTATTCAGAAGGGAGTCAAGCAACTTCACACAAAGTTACAGAGTGAATAGCAAATTTTAGTTGCTGAAGATGAATAAGACAATTTTCTGTAAGGATGTAAAACTTCATAATTTAACAACATGTCAGCAGGAGATCATTTATCCAGGAATACTTTAGCAGCACTGATATGTCTTAAAGTGTAAATATTACAAGGACAAAGAGTAGGATGTACAGACAATGGGACATGTCTTGACAGAGTTAGTGAAGATGAATGTCAGAACAAGATAATTTGTCAAAATTCCAGATTATCAGGAAAGGTAAAAACCCTGGCATTCTGAATCTGATAGAAAATAAAGTAAAAGATGCACTGTCTCTTGGTTAGTTTGGTTAATGGTTTGTCTGTCCTGTTGATTTTCTCAAAGAACTAGTTCTTGGTTTTGTTGATTCTTTGTATTGTTTTCCTTGTTTCTAACTGATTGTTTTCAGCCCTGATTTTTGACTATTACCTGTCTTTTACTCTTTTTTGGTGTGCTTGATTTTTTTTTTCTGTTAGAACTTTCAGATGTACTTTTAAATTGCTGATAGATGAATTTTCTAATTTCTTTATAGAAGCATTTAGTGCTATGAACTATCCTCTTAGTACTGTTTTCATTGTGTCTCATGAATTTTGGTATGTTGTGACTCAATTTATTTAATTCTAGAAGCTCTTTAATTTCTTTCTTTATTTCTTCCTGAACCATTTAGTAGAGACTTGTTCAATTTCATGATCATATAGGCATTCTGATGTTTCTGTTCTTGTTGTGATCCATGGTGATCTGATACAATATGAGGCAGTATTTCAATTTTCTTGTATATAGTCTTGCTTTGTGACTGACTCTATGGTCATTTTTGGAGAAGGATCCATCAGCTGCTGAGAAGATATATTCTTTTCTGATTTAATGAAATAGCCTGTACTTGTCTTTTAGGTCCTTTTGATTCATTATATCTTTTAGTTTCATATTTTTCTATGTCCTGTCAATTGAAGAGATTGAAGTCTCCAACTATTAATGTTTGGGGTTCTATGTATGATTTATCTCTAGCAATGTTTCTTCTACAAATGTGCCCTTTGTTTGGGGCATAAAAGTTCAGAATTTAGGTATTATCTTTTGTTTGACGCATGTGAAGTATCCTTCCCTGTCTCTGATGATTAATTTTGGAAGAAAGCATATTTTATTAGATATTAGATAATCTACTATAGCTTGCTTCTTGGTTCTATTAGTTTGGACACCTTTTTTCATGCATAATTTCTAAGGTAATGTCTATCTATATTGTTGAAGTATGTATCTTTTACACAGCAGAATGATAGATCCTGTTTTGGAAATCATTGTTAGTCTGTGTCTTTTTATCTATTTATTGAGTTCATTGATCTTGAGACATATTAATCACCCGTGACCTGATCTGACTCAGCCATACTTCTAAGCATGGTTTCTCATTATTAGGGAATTGACTGGAATGATTAAGTAAGAGAAGAGCAAGATTTAGGGATCCACCTTTCTCCTGAACTCCTAAACTGCAACTAAAACAATCCACCAGTGTGCCCTGTGAGATACATGTGTATCTACCTGGGGTTCAAGCTCATGTCCTCATTCTGAAATGGCAAGCATTTTCCTTAGGAAGCACTTTCTCAAACCCAGTGTTCATATTTTTAGATGAAAACAGTGATAAACTTTTAATATCTTACAATCATAACCGCCTCATAGTTAGGAATTAATCTAATATCTAAAAATAGATACTATCTAGTAGATACAATCTACTATCTAATAAAAAGTCTTTAACCAAATATACTCAAAAGATGCATGTGATGTTACTCACAGATTAATAGGTCAAATTGATGTATGAAGCAACATTAGAACCTTCTGATTCATTATGGAATTGAAAAAATGCAAAATGAGGAAAAAAACAAAAAAACATTGTCTTCCAAAAAATGCTGGGGTAACTAGAAAGTAACAGACAGAAAATGAGGTTTGTCCCTAGTTTCTATCCTAAGGGAAAATCAACTCAAAGCACTAAATACAAGAATGTCAAATGGGAAACATGTCCAGACACCTATGTACACACACCTTGTCCTGTTCTTTCTTCCTTCCAAATATCTCCATATTTCTATAATTCTACTTTTCTTAATCGTAGCTACCTGTGGCCACAGACCAACTGAGTTCACCTGAAAGGGGGCTGAAAATGAAAAAGGGATGGGAGGATGAGAGAAACATGAATCCAAGACAATGTTTTCTGATCAAGGCTCAAAGTTTAATGTTCAGCTCTTCTAATTTAAAGGAAAAGCCCCATGGAACCACTTCTTGTTTCAGTCAGAGGATGGGAAACCCTTGTCGGAGAACCCATCCTTTGTCACTGCCAGAGATGGTGGGGGAACCTATCCTTAGACACAGCTGGAGATGTCTCAAGGGAAGCTTAGTGAGCAGTTTATTCTTCTAAGTTCCTGTAGCAGGTTGTAGCAGCCAAGGTGGGTAACTCCACCTAGGTCCTATTTTTTGGTCTATTGTGGTATACAAGGTCTTTCAGGCCTGCTCAAGGCTGGGGATAGGGCACATTTAATACCATAAATATCTTAGCACTTGTTTTCCCTGGTTTTAGATTGTTACTGTTCATTGAGGAAAAGCCTAGAGTACGAAATACACAGGGTTCCTCTGGTCATTCTATACATACAAATGCCAGGACTGTTTTGTTTCTTATGAGCTCAAGATGTTATTCATCTCCCTATCCAAAGCTCCTACCAACAAGAAGAAAATAGTATTACATTTTTATGAATCATTAACATATGCCAACATTAGAGTAAACTTTGAGATACAAATCAAGTATTTATAAAATAATACCTTAATGAAACTAACATACATGAATATTAAATTCTTGTGAACAACAATGACATTCCTACATGTGTATAAATTTTGTTGTTAAAGCATATGTTATTTTCCTCCCTACTGACTAATATTAAGTGAATGAGTAAATATATCAAAAGGTAACATGCTTATGGTGATAATGTGAAAACTGAATGTACATCTACATATTTTTTTTTAAAGGAAAAAAGCAGGGACCATATCACTGCACATGTGTAAACCTGATGGACTTGGTGAAATGAGGGACAGAGGCAAGGGAATCTTCATTATTTCATGAGCTACAAAATGACCTGGTATTACATAAGGTAGATAATGATGACCATTATCCCAGATGTTTTTAGTCTAGCCTCAATTTGCATACATGCATACAATGCATATACACACACAGGGAGAGGCAGAGAAACAGAAGGAGTGAGAGAGAGAGAAAGAGATTGAGAGAGAGAGAGAGAGAGAGAGAGAGAGAGAGAGAAGAGAATCATGTACACATATTATACTCATTCAAATTAAATTAATTATACAACTGGTATCTGATGCCCAGTTGAATGACTTGGCATTCATGAATTAAACAATGTCTTAGTAACCAGTGGCTTGATAAAGAAACATTTGTATTTTGCGTGATTGTGCAGATTGAAAGTTGAATACAAGAAACTGAAAGACTTATCCCTAACTCATGGACAGAATTCATCATGTTTACATGAAAAATGAATTAATTCCTTTTGGAGATCAAGCTATTGAGAGGTCCACATTCAGGGTTCTGTAATGTTGTAAAGAATTAAGACTAAGGGCCATTTTAGTCACATGGAAACTTAATACAGTTGAAGCTTCTTAAAATGTATATACATACATGAAAGAAATCTCAATGGATTCATCAAATAACAGGGGAGAGAAAGCAACAATTAGGTGTCTCATCAAGAAATGAAACATATAGTTTGTGGAATGGGTGAATTGAGTTGTTGGCCCGATGAGCCCTATGGAAACATCCAAACAACTCAGACTACTTCCAAGGCTATTGGTTGTTCTACATAAAATTAAGATAAAGCCCTATTGTTGAAAACAACAGCAATATAACTTACTGGACATGAAGAAGTTGAGCTGGTGCCTACCTAGAGCCTTTATTCTTGTGGACTAGTATTCCTGGTACTGGAAGGTACTCTGTAGTATATCCAAGGAGAAATATAAACATCAACCCAGCTACAAACCTTCTGATCAACAATGGTTTCCTGCCTGCAAGTTATGAGTATGCAATAGTGCAATAGTGACTCAAAGCTTATGGGACTAACCAAGTAATTTCTGATTGGATTTAAGGTCCACTCCTTCTTGAGATGGAATCCAACACTGCTCAGGTTTCTGAAACCCTGGAACTAGATAGTTCATGGACCTAGGGGAGAACCAAATACTACTGTTCTGTTAAAGTAATGTAGCAATAAAATTACTCCATAGGACATTCTGTATTCATAGATCAATATCTTATTCAACCATCATCAGAGAAATTTCACGGAGCAGGTTGTATCCATAAAACCTATTCAGGGCTCATGTAATGTTACAGAAGAGGAGGAAGAAAAATTCGACTAGCCACAGAAGATAGAGAACTCTGAGGAAACAAGGGCTTCTAAATAGAGGGACATATGAATTCAGAGGGACTGTGAAAGCATGCACAGGACATGTACCATTCTAGGACAGATGGGGTACCAGTGCTGAAAGGGGAAGTAGAGACAAGCCCTCATCTTTAATTCAGAAGCTGTCTCCAAAATATCACAAGCCCCATCCCAAATACAAAGGCAAATACTTCCTCTAAAGGAGTCTCATTGGTTACACAAACTATCCTTAAGGCCAGGTCCCATGTTCAGGAATAAGTGAAAAACAAAATTCACAGACAATGGCATTTTGGTGGCTAATTTTTTAACCTTACATGTTTTTGTATATATATTCAGTTTCTTGTTGTTTTATGGTTTTCTACATATGAAAACAGTTGTTTCTCTACATATCTCTCTCTATATATATCTCATTCTTATCATTTTATTTGATTATTTTAAATTTGTTTTCCTATTTATTTTGTAGTATTCAGGTTTTTTGTTTTCATTTTAATTTATTATTATTTTAGATGCCCTTTTGTTTTCTCATAATAGAAAAAAGAATGGTTGTGAATTTGGGTGGTATGGGATGTAGAGAGGACCTGGGAAAAATATTTGTGGAGGTAAAACTGTAATTAGAATATATAGTAAAAAAAACAACCTATTTTTGATAAAAAAAAAATAGGCAAAATGAAAGAATACTACTGTTTTAATACAACCATATACTGGTAAGATATTTAAATGTGGCATTTTGAAAACAGAAACCTTCAAACACTAAAAGCCCTTTCATTAAACTTGCACATATTTTATGTGCTATATATTATGAGTCTTCATCCTAAATATTGTTCTACCTTCCATCCAGGTTTAAGTTGAGGAACTATCAAAGTATTTTGGCCATGATGTTTGCCATTGAGGAGATCAACAGCAACCCCTTTCTTTTACCCAACACATCCCTGGGATTTGAGGTCTACAATGTCCCACATGGTCAAAGGAACAGTCTAGCTCAACTTTTTCGCTCACTGTCAGGACCTGATTATGCCATTCCTAACTACAGATTTGCAACAGAGAGCAATACAGCTGCTGTACTTACAGGACCATCATGGGCAATATCTGAAAATATAGGGACACTGCTGGATCTTTACAAATTTCCACAGGTGAGAGGGTAATGAGATGGAACTTGGTGTTAACTCTACTTGGTGACATGTTAGGACACTGTGAGGAGAAAGAGGAAGATCTAATCACTTTCATGGATAGGAAAATTATGCAGACAGTTGATGGTACATCTATATTTTTATAGCTTAGAATACAGAGAAGATGAATAAGGGAGTAAACATAACACAATATTGAACTTATGAATATTTTATGCACTTTTGCAGAAAACTAATAGGAGCTCAAGTTTGAGCTTCAAAACAGGATTGTCCTAAAGGCTTCAAACCAGTGCTGTAGATATGAGTTGAACTTTATGACAGTGTTCTTGTTTCTGATTTTTTTTTCTACAGCTTACTTTTGGGCCTTTTGATAGTCTCCTGAGTGAACAAAGACGGTTTTCTTCTCTGTACCAGGTGGCTCCCAAGGACACATTTCTGACACATGGCATTGTATCATTGATGCTTCATTTCCACTGGATCTGGGTGGGGCTATTCATCATAGATGATGACAAAGGTGCCCAGGTTCTGTCAGATTTAAGAAGTGAGATGGATAAAAATGAAATCTGCCCAGCATTTGTAGAAATGATTCCAGTCATCAAGGGTTCATTTTTACCAAATCCTGGACAAATCAGGCACAAATCCTGGAATCATCATCAAATGTGATTATTATTTATGGAGACTCTGATTCTCTATTAAGCTTAATAGTAAATATAAAGCAGAAGTTACTTATGTGGAAAGTCTGGGTTCTTAACTCACACTGGGATAATTCCAGATTTGATGATTATCTCATGATAGATTCAATGCATGGGGCTCTTATTTTTTCACACCATAATGAGCAAAGTATTAATTTTACAAATTTTATTCAGACAGTCAATCCTTTCAAATACCCAGAAGATATTTATCTTCATGTATTGTGGCAATTATTCTTCAATTGCTCATTTCTTAGGAAAGATTGTAAAATTGCACAAAACTGTTTGCCTAATGCCTCCTTGGGATTCCTGCCTGGGAACATATTTGACATGGCCATGAGTGAAGAGAGTTATAATGTGTACAATGCTGTGTATGTTGTGGCCCACAGTCTGCATGAGATGATTCTCCATCAATTTCAAACTCATGGAAAAGGAAAAGAGATGACATTCTTCCCCTGGCAGGTAGATCACTTCAGTTGTATTGTGACATCAGCAACATGACACTCTAAGGGTTTATAAATGCATAAAACTAGGCAATATATATTGTAGACTATTTTGGCAAAAATCTGCAAGAGAGACTACAAAGAAGAATAATTTTAAGCCAATATATAGTTGCATTGCAAACGGACATGCGATATTTTTCAGGTAAAAATTTCAATATGAGTAGTACATTTACCCCAGATATTTCACACAACAGAAAAGAATAAACAGAGATTATCACAATGTACCTGAACACTTCTACAATGCTTATGTTGTTTAAATGAACACTTATGAGATCGTTCATTTTACAATGTGAAACTAAATATTTGAAAATTTAATTGGTATGACTATATTTTCAAAAAGCTGAAAGTTTCTCCATGAGCAGTCATGATAATAGAGGTGTTTTGGCTCTAAATTTTTTAATGAAACTGATTGTAATATTTTAGAAGCATAATAATATTTTCATTATCCTTAGATATCTATGTTAAATGGATTAATCCTATTTTAAAGATGTTTTTCATATGAGGTATTAAAATCAACAGGAGATGTTTCCAATTCTGCTTCTGATTAACTTCTTGGGAGGTTATGTAACACAAATATATGCATGTCTTTTAGCTTCAATCCACGTTTTCTAAAGAACAAACAACTCATCAATCATGCTGGAGACAATGTGGTTCTCGATTGTAAAAGGAAATCACATGTACAGAATGACATTTCAACTTTTGGAATTTCCAAAAGGTCTTGGGATGAAATGTGAAAGTAGGAACATTTTCCAAATGTTCCAGAGACCAGACTTTGTCTGTAACTCATGACATGATACAGTGGGCCACTGGTTCCACAGAGGTAGGTTTCTTGCTACTTCAGTGTTTTGACCAGTATGTAAAAATCAAAACTATATTTCTGAGTGTCAAGACATTTCATTACTCACACAAGACCCAGTCATAGGAACATAATATAAACACCAATAAAAAGAGTTATCTTAACTCCTAATTTTGCTGAATGAACTATTTATTTTAGAATCAGTTCATTTATTCAATATTATAAATATATAATCTTTTCAGGATGATTTTCACAGATTATCTGACAGAAGATTGATTTTGATCCTAGCTTGGAAGTTTTCAGTCAGTGGTCATTTGGCCTTTTGCTTCTAGGCTCCTGTCAATACAGAAAAGCATGAGAATGTGTAGCTGTGTTAGTTGTTTGTTTTACTGTAGCAAAAATGCTACCTAATGAAACAATATTAGAGGTTTTCATGGCTCACAGTTTGAGAGTATATTCTATCACTGCAGGAAGCTATATTCTTAAGGGTGAGGACAATGGTTCACTTTACATCAACAGTCAGGGTGCACAGACTGCTGAGTGCTGCTGCTATCATACTTTCTGGCTTTTTATTTATTCTGAAACCATAGCCAGTACGTCAAGGTTACCTACTACTAGAGATGATCTATCCAGCAATCTAATCTAAAAACAACCTAATCCATAATTCTCATAGAACAATATCCACAATGATTCTAAAACCTATCAAATTGAAAACGATGACATTTAAAATGGGAGAAATTAAGTGTCTTCATATCAGAAAGTAAAGAGACAGTAGGTTTGTAATCATAGCAAGACATAATGCCAATAACCTAAAGTTTTACTTATGTGCCTCACCTCATAATCTTTCCACAATTTTCTTTTCTTTTTATTTTATTTTTTATTGGATATTATTTTTTTACATTTCAGATGTTCTCCCCTTTCCCCATTTTCCCTCCTCCCTCCCAGGAACCCTCTATCCCATCCCCTTTCCTCCTGCTTCTATGAAGATGTGTCCCCACCCATCCCCCCCACCTCACCTCCCCACCCTCTAATTCCCCCCACATGACATCCAGCCTTCATGGGACCAAGGCTCTCCTCTCCCACCTATACCTGACAGGACCACCCTCCCTTGCATATATAGCTGGAGCCACGGGTCCCTCCCTAAGTGCTCCAAGGCTGGTGGTTTAGACCCGGGGGTTTTGGTTGGTTGGTATTGCTGCACTCCCCATGGGATCACAAACCCTTTCAACTCCTTCAGTCTTCACTCTAACTTTTCCATTGGGAACACCATAATCAGTTCAATGATTAGCTGTGAGCATCTGCCTCTGAATATGTCAGACTCTTGCAGACCTCTAAGGAGGTCATGTTATTAGGGCCAAGAATTGACCACATGAGCTTGTGAATGACAAATTAGTAGTAAATGCAATTCAACTATCTGCTTTTAGACAAATTGACATAAAAAATTAATGGTTCTACATTCAAAACCACTCTATTTGAGATTCCATAAAAACCTGACCATTTGCTATTATACATTCCACTCTCAGATTCCAAGGTCTGTATGCAGTGAGAGCTGTCATCCCGGATTCAGGAAAACCCACCAGGAGGGCAAGGCTGCCTGTTGCTTTGACTGTACTCCTTGTTCAGAGAATGAGATTTCCAATGGGACAGGTAAATATCAGTCATCCAGGAAACATTTATGTGTAATAATCTAAGTAAATGAAAAATATGTGTAAGTGAACTGCAATCAGCTCACTTCAATGAAGATAATACTCTTCTTTCCAAATGTCAGAAAATCACAAATTACAGTCCATTTTCCAACATAGATAGTATACTCTTGACATTGAAATTCATACCTGCTTCGTGTTCTTCAAACATTGTGGTTATGGCTGCCTACAGAAAACCACTCTACCCACAACAAAGTATATGCTTCATTTCACCATTCATTTTGACTTAGTTTTTTCCTATTGATATGACAAAGCAACATAACCAAGCATAAAAGAAGGCATTTAATTGGCTTACATTTGGCATGTATGCTAGCTTGAATGAGAAGGACCCCATATGCTCATATGTTTAAATACTTGGTCTATAGTTATGGAACTGTTTGGACAGGATTAGGAGGTGTGCCAGTGTTCAAAGAGGACTATCACTGATGATGGGATTGTAGGTGTCAACATCCCACATCATTTCCATTTATCATTAACTCTCCATCTCTCCCACCTCTCCCTTTCCCCTCTTCTCCCCCTACATGTTCTTTGGATCAGATGCAAGATTTCAGCTATTTTTCTTTTTTTTCTTTTTTTGGTTTGGTTTTTCGAAACAGGGTTTCTCTGTGTAGTCCTTGCTGTCCTGGAACTCACTTGGTAGACCAGGCTGGCCTTGAACTCAGAAATCCACCCGCTTCTGCCTCCTAAGTACTGGGATTAAAGTCGTGTGCCACCACTGCCCGGCCTCAGCTATTATCCAGGTCCATTCTGTCTTGTAAGTTTCTATGTTCTCTACCTAGAACTGAGATTTTACTAGTTAAATTCTTTGTTTTATAAGTGGCCTTCATCCTGACGTCTCTTCTCAGCAGTGGAAAATTAACTAAGACAACATGAGAACAGCAACTGTTGAGAACTCACATACTAATCCACTAATAGGGTCAAGGAAGACACACTGTGAACTGCAAGATCCTTAAAGTCCTTCCACAGCAAAAATAAATCTCTCTCCCAACAGAGTCACCACTTCCGAATTATTTTCTAATAGTTCTGTCAATTAGGGGCATGGCATGCAAATATGTGATGAGGAGATATTTTCATTCACAGCACATTTTGCTCTCTGAAACCCATGTTCAAGAAAACTAGACATGAACCCTCATCTCAGTAGGATAAAAAAAAAGGGGGGGCAGACTATGAGCAGGCAAAATAGTAAATCACATCACCACTTCCACTATCAGGAATCCCATAAAAAAATTCACGTTAAAAAACTACGACATGTATAGAAATAGCTTATCACAGACCAATGCAGACTCCATGATTACTTCTTCAATATCTGTGAGCCCATCTATAAGCCCTGTTCTCCTGGTGACCCTGACTTCTCTGGCTCCTACAATCCTCCTTCTCCTTCTCCTGAGCAGTTCCTCAAGATTCCCATAATATTTGTCTGTGGGTCTCTGCATCTACTCCCATCAGCTGCTGGAGGAAGCCTTTCTGACTGCGATTTGGCAAGGCAACTATCTATGTGTATAGCAGAATATCATTCAGAATCACTTCATTAACTTTGTTGGTCAGTAATGTTTTATTCTACCCTAGGTCTATGAGCCAATCACTTTCACGTTCATAGCCATCCAGGTAGTGCCTGGCAAAGGATCTCTCTCCTGGCTTGGGCCTCAAACTAGACCACTCCTTGGTTAGCCACTACCACAAGTTCTGGGCAGCCATTGCCCTAGAACATCTTGCAAGCTGTGGGTCAAAGGTTTTGACATTGGGTTGGTGTCCTATTGCCCACATTAGGAGCCTTGTCTGGTTGCAGACGTGCCCAGTTAAGGTTCCATATGGTCCATTACTACAAGCCCTCTGTAGTCACTTTCATAGGTTCCAGTATGTTTCCCACTGTACTATTTCTATATAACTCCTGTTCATCTATTGCAGGTGGCTCTATCTATAGTTTCTCCTTCTATACATCCCTCCTCCATTGTATCCTTTCTGTTCCTACCCACCCTCAGTTCTCCCCACAAAATCTTTTCTAATTTCCTTTTTCAGGGAAAAAACATCCTCCCTCGAGCCATTCATGTTACTCAGCCTCTCTGGGTCTGTGGATTGTAATCATCCTTATTTGTTTAACAACTAATATCCATATATAAGTGATGGCATATCTTGTTTCTCTTTTTGCATCTGTTTGCCTAACTCAGAATGGATTTTTCTAGTTTCATCTATATGACTGAAAATTTCTTTATTTGTTCATGAGTTGAGGGATATCTAGATTGCTTCCAGTTTCTGGCTATTATTTAAAAAGCCACTGTGAATATAGTTGATAAAATGTCCTTTTGGTAGAATTGGGCATCTTTTGAATTTATTCCCAAAAGTGGTCTGGCATTTCTTTCCATTGGTTGCTGGGTGTCCTCTTAGAGGACAGTTATGCTAGGTTCCTGTCTGCAAGTATATGAGAATATCATTAATACTGTCAGGGATTGATTCTTACTCTCGGCATTGGTCTCCGTTCTGTACAGTTACTGGTTGATCATCCCCACTGTCTCTGCTCTATCTCTATAACTGCACATTCTGTAGTCAAGAACCATTTTGGGTCTCTGTTTTTGTGAGTGGGTTACTCACCTTATCCTTACACTCTGAGTCTGCCCTGGCAACACTGAGTGGCTATTTCAGGATTCATATCCCTAACTGCTCTCAACTAGAGTTACCCCAATAGACCCTATGGGGTCGCCCCTAATCCTAGGTCTCTGGCACATCCTAGAGATTCCCTATCACCACTGCAGATCTCCTTGCTTTCTCCTGCTCTCCCTACATATGATTGCCACCTCCCATTTGGCTCCCCCCTGATCTGCCCAGTTCCCTCCTGACATTGACTTCCAATATCTATTTTATTTTCCCTTCTGAGAAAGATTTAACCATCCCCAATTGACCCTCCTTGTTATTTGGCTTCTTTGGGTCTGTTGATTATAGCATTGTTATCCTGTACTTTATGGCTAATATTCACTTATAAGTGATATTTGGTTATGAGTTACCATCCTCTTAATGATCTCTTCTAGTTCCATTCATTTGCCTGCAAAATTCATGATGTCCTTGTTTTTAATATATGCGTAGTGTTTCATTGTGTGAATTAACCATCCTTTTTATCCATTCTTTAGTTGAGCCACAGTTTCTGGAAATAAGGAAGAAAGCTGTTTTGAACATAGATGAGCAAGTGGCCTTGTGGAATGTTGAAACATCTTTTGGATACATGCCCAGCAGTGGTATAGCTGAGTCTTGGGGTAGAACTATTCTAAATCTTCTGAGACACTGTCAAATTGATTTTAGAGTGGTTGTACAAGTTTGTATTCCCCCCAGCAGAAAAGAAGTGTAGCGTTTGCACCATAATCTCTCCAGCATGTGCTGTCCTTTCAGTTTTTGATCTTATCCATCCCGATAGCTTCGGGTGGAATTTCGGGTTTTTGATTTGCATTTCCCTGATGACTAAGGACATTGAACATTTCTCTAGATGTTTCTTCACCATTCAAGATTCCTCTATAGAGAATTCTCCGTTGAGCTCTTCAGCACATTTTTCAATTCAGTTATTTGGGTTTTTGATTTCTAACTTCTTGACTTCTTTGAAAAATTTGGATATTAGACCTCTATCAGATGGAGGGTTGGTAAAGATGTTTCCTCAATTTGTAGGCTCTCATTCTGTCCTAATGATGATGCATTTTGCCTTGCAGAAGCTTTTCAGTTTCAGGAGGTCACATTTGTTAATTATTGACCTAAGCGCCTGAACCATTGGTGAAGCATTCAGGAAGTTGTCTCCTATACCAAATAATTTGGGGCTATTTCCCACTTTTTTTGTGTTGGATTTAGTATATCTGGCTTTGTTGTGGTTTTCGATCCATTTGGACTTAGATGTGTTCAGGTTGATAAACATGGATCTATGCAGTTAAACCAGCTCTCTTTGATGAAGATACTCTCCCTTTTGCATTGTATAGTATTGGCTTCTTTGACAAACATCTTGTGTCCTTAGGTGTGGGTTCATTTCTGCGTCTTCAAATCTATTCCATTCATCCACCTGTCTGTATCTACACCAAAGTCATGCTGTTTTTATTACTAATGCTCTGTAGTACAGCTTGAATTACAGGATAGTGATAGCTCCAGAAGTTCTTTTGTTGTTCATTATCATTTAGTTACTACTGTGTTTTTTTATTTTTGCATACAAAGTTGAGAATTGTAATTTGAAGATCTGTAAATTATTGTGTTTGAATTTTGATGGAGATTACATTGAATCTTTAGACTGTTTTTGGTAAGATGGCCATTTTCAGTATGTTAATCATACTGATCAATGAGCATAGGAGATCTCTCCATCTTCTGATATCTTCCTTAATTTTTTCTTCAGAGACTTGAAGTACTTGTCACACAGGTTTTTCACTTGCTTGCTTAAAGTTATGCCAAGATATTTTATATTATTTGTGGCTTAGGCCCGGACTCAGAGCTAGAGCTGGCAAAGAGCTCCTGGCATCCACAGTGCAAGGCCACTGCCAGTTTCTCCATCGGAAGACAAGGGAACGAGAAAACTGCTGTTTATTCGTATTTGTGAACTTGGCTGTAATCTGATATGCCATAGGATGTCAGACAATACCACTGGTTAAAATAAAGCCTATTTTTCAAATTAAAAAAAAAAAAAAAAAAAAAAAAAAGAAAGCTTCTGTTTCCATAACTTCTTTCTCAGCACATTTATTGCTTGTGTTGAGAAAGACTCCTGTTTTCTTTTAGTTAATTTTGTATCCATTCACTTTACTGCAGGTGTTTATCAGCTGTAAAAGTTCTCTGGTAGTATTTATGGGTTCATTATGAATGTTGTCATATCATCTGCTAATACCTATAGTTTGACTTGTTTCTTTGTAATATGCATCCACGTGATCTCCCTTAGTTGTCTTATTGCTTAGCTATAATACCAAGTACTATATTAAAGAGATAGGGGGAGAGTGGACAACCTTTTCTTGTTCCCAATTTTAATGGAAATATTTTAAGTTTCTCTCCAGTTCATTTGACACTGGTTATTGCCTTGCTGTATTTTGCCTTTATTATGTTTAGGTATGTCCTCTCTATCTGTGATTTCTCTGGGATGTTGAATTCTATCAAATCCTATTTGGTCTGTAGTAAGATAATCATGTGGTTTTTTTTTTATTTCATTTTGTTTACTTGGTGGATTATGGTGATGGATTTCTATATATTGATCCACACCATCATCATTGGAATGAAGCCTACTTGATCAGGGTGGACAA
The DNA here is from genome assembly GCA_021653895.1 of Mastomys natalensis. Classification (NCBI taxonomy): domain Eukaryota; kingdom Metazoa; phylum Chordata; class Mammalia; order Rodentia; family Muridae; genus Mastomys; species Mastomys natalensis. The sequence continues at coordinate 16,420 of JAJTUV010002302.1, read as the reverse complement.
TGTCTATATGTGTTCTTGGATTCAGAATGCCTATATTTTATTAAGTTTTTTTTTTTTGTATTGATGTTTGTAAGAGAAATTGGTCTGAAATTCCCTTTCTTTGTTGAGTCTTTGTGTGGTTTAGGTATCAGCCTGACTGTGGCTTCGTAGAATGAGTTTGGCAGTGTTCCTTATGTTTCCATTTTGTGGAATACTTTGAAGAGTATTTGCATTTGCTGTTCTTTGAAAGTCTTGGAGAATTATGCACTATAACCATCTGGCTCAGGTCTTAATTTGCTTCTATTTCCTTACAGAGTATAGAATTATTCCTATAGTTTACCTGATGTTGAGTTAGATTTGGTAATTTTTATCTGTCTAGAAAATCATCCTTTTCATTTATATGTTCAAGCCTTGTGGTGTAAAAGCTTTTTAACGGAGTCCTAAGTATTCTTTGAATTTCCTCAATGTCTATTGTTATGTCTCTCTTTTCATTGACAATTTTAATTGAATTGTTTGTTCTGTTAATATCTAGGTTCTTGAGTTCTTGATATATTCTGGATATTAGACCTCTGTCTGATGTGGAGATGATGAAAAACTTTTCCCATTCTGAAGGCTGACACTTTGTCTTATTGACAGTGTACTTTGCTTTATATTAATCTTTCAGTTTTATGAGTTCTCATTTATTAATTGTTGATCATAATGCCACTGTTATCATTGCTCTGTTCAAAAGGCATCTAATGTAGTAATGTTCAAATCTATTCTCCAATTTCTCTTTTATCAGGTTTAGTGTATTAGATTTTCTATTGAAGTCTTTGATGTGCTTTGAATTGAGTTTTGTGCAAGGTAATAAATATGGATCTATTTCCATTCATCTACATGCAGATGTCCAGTTAGATAAGCATTATTTATGGAAGATGATTTTTTTCCATTGTGTATTTCTGTCCTTACATAAGTGGATTTCTGTCTAAGACTTCAACTCAATTCCACTGATCAACATGTCTGTTTTTATGCCAACACCATGAAGGTTTTATTTCTATACTTCTGAGGTACATCTTGAAATCAGAAATAGTTATACCTTCAAGTTCTTTTATTATTCACGGTTGTTTTATTTACACTGGATTTTCTTTTCCATATGAAATTGAGTGTTTCCCTTTCAAGGTCTGTTTTTATGACCCCCTTTTCATTTCTGATTTTATTATTTCAAATATTCTCACTGTCTTCTTTTCAGTTTGGATAAGGATTTGTCTGTTTTGTTGATTTTTCTCAAAGAACTAATGCTTTGTTTCATTGATTCTTTGTATTGTTCTTTTTTGATGCTATTTTATTGATTTCCTGCTGTCTTCTTCTCTTGGGTATTTGTGCTTCCTTTTATTCTAGAGCTTCTACTTGTGTTGTTTAGTTGCTATTTTGAGATCTCTCCAGTTTCCTTATTTAACCATGTAGTACTATGAACTTTCCTCTTAGCTTGGCTTGCATAGTGCCCAATAAGTTTGGGTTATGTTTTGCCTTAATTTTCAATGAATTCTTGATACACTTCTTTCTTTATTTCTGCCTTAACTCCACAGTTGTGAGTTGTTTGGATTTCATGAGTTTATAAAATTTCTGTTGTTTATGATTTTGTTGAAGTCTAACTTTAATCATGATGGTCTGATAGGATACAGGAGGATATTTCAATCTTCTTCAATATGTTGAGACTTACATTGTGACCAAGAAGGGGTCAATTTTTGAGAATGTTTTGTGATGTGCTGAGAAAAGTTGTGTTCTTTTTCGTTGGAGTAAAGTATTCTGAAGATATCCATTAGTTCACTTTGATACAAAATGTTTTTAATACTATTATTTTTCTGTTTAATTTTTATTAATTTTTAAGAGTATGAGATTGAAGTCCTCACTGTTAATGTGTGTGCGGTCTGATATGTTATTTAAGTTTTGTTATATTTCTTTTATAGTTGTGGGTGCTCTTGCAATTGGGGATAGATATTCAAAATTGAAACAATATCTTGGTACACTTTTTTCTTCGATGAGTGTGAAATGTCTTTCTCCATCTCTTTGATTAAATTTAGTTTTAAGTCTATTCTGTTATATACTACAATAGCTATATCCACTTGCTCCTTGGATCCATTTGGTTGAAAAAAACTTTTTCCAAACATTTACTCTGAGGCAAAGCCTATCTTTGATGTTCAAGTGTGATTCTTGTGTGAAATAGAAGGATGGATGTTGTTTTCATATCCATTCCCTTAACCTTTGACTTTTTATTAGGGAATTGAACCCTAAATGCTAATAGATGTTAATGATCAATGATTGATAATTTCTATTATTTTAGAAGTGGTGGCTGTGTGTGTGTGTGTTTCCCTTCCTTTGGTTTTGCTGGTGTGAAATTATTTATTGTTGCGTTTTCATGGGTGTAGTTAATCTTCTTTTTTTTTTTTTTTTTTTTTTTTGGTTTTTCAAGACAGAGTTTCTCTGTATAGCCCTGGCTGTCCTGGAACTCACTCTGTAGACAAGGCTGACCTCGAACTCAGAAATCCTCCTGCCTCTGCCTCCCAAGTGCTGGAATTAAAGGCATGTGCCACCAGTGGTGCACTGCTCTAGTCGCTGTGCTCTGAACTCGGATGCGACCCTCTCTCTTGAGTTCGAGTCCCTGTCCATGCCTGTCAATCAATGACAAGAAAAAAATATTTTTTCTGTGGGTGTAGTTAATCTTAGGTTGAAGTTTTCTTTCTTGAATTTTTTTGTAAGTATGTATTTATAGATAGATAGATAAATAGATAGATAGATAGATAGATAGATAGATAGATAGATAGAGAGAGAGATAGATAGAGATAGAGTGATAGAGAGATAGATAGATAGAATTTAAATTTGACTTTTTCAGGAAACACCTTGTTTCTTCATTTATAGTGACTGAGTTTTACTGACTGGCATCTGTGGTCTCTGGGAGCCTGCAGGCCTTGCTGGCTTTTAAAGTATCCATTGAAATCATGTATTTCTTGTATTTTCTTGAGTACAGTTACCCTCATTGTGTTGGAGTTTTCCTTCTATGATTTTCTGTATGGCTAGGGTTGGTGAAATGATATTGTTGAAATTTGGTTTTCACATGTAGTATCTTGGTCTCTCCATCTATGGTGATTGAAAGTTTTGCTAGCTGTGATAGTATAGACTGGCATCTGTGGTCTCTTAGGGTCTGTAAGACATCTTTCCAAGCCCTTCTGGCTTTTAAGATCTCCTTTGAGACGTCGGGTATAATGCTAATATGTTTGCCATTATATATTACTTGATCTTTTTCTCTTGAAGCTTTTATATTCTTTCTTCTGTACATTTAGTGTTTTTACTATTATGTGGCTTGGAATTTTCCTTTTCTCACCCAATGACTTGACATTATGCAAGCTTCTTGAACCTCTTTAACCTTATTTAGGTTAGGAAATCTTTCCTCTATAATTTGGTTAAATGTGTTTGCTAGGTTTTTCAACTAGGAATCTTTTTCTTTTTTACCTATTATTTTTATGTTTGTTCTTTTCATAATGTCCCAGATTTCCTAAATGTTTCATGTTAGGAACTTTTTAGACAGAATATTTTCATTGAGTAATGAATTAATTTTTTCTATCACATCTTCAACCCCTGAGATTCTTTTTTCTATCTTTTGTATTATGTTATCACATTATGTTGTATTATCACTACAGGTGATATCTGCACCTGTAGTTCCTGTTTACACACCAAAAATTTTCATTCCCAGAAATCCCTCTTTGTGGATTCTTTATTGCTTTATTTTGAGAGAAAGGAAGAAGAAGAAGAGGAAGAGGAAGAAAACAAAGAAGTTTCTCCTTGCTTAATTGCCTTCAGAGTTCCAGCCCAGAAGGGACAACAGCTTCTTTCTTGCTGGTACCTCACCAGTCCCCTTCCCTTCCCCTCCCTTTCCTCCACCATCATTGTCTATCAACTTACACATCTTTTCCTTACGCCTGTACTATGTGGAGATCAGAGGACAACCCAAGGGAATCATTTTCTCCTTCCACCATGAGGGGATCTAACTCAGTACATTTTTAACAGTACAGCCATCTTGCCCTTCTGCACATGCTTTGTCTTGTTTTGTTTTTGTTTTGTTTTGTTTTTCAAGACAGGGTTTCCCTGGGTATCCCTGGATGACCTGAAACTTGCTCTGTAGACCAGGCTGGCCTCGAACTCAGAGATGCCCCTGCCTCTGCCTCCTGGGTGCTGGGATTAAAGGCCTGTGCCACCACTGCCAGGATCTATGCATGCTCTCTTAAATGTACTTTTCTCATCTGTCTGTAAGTTATTCTTCTCTAAAAATTTTACTGAAGTTACTTGGAAAATACACAGATTTTTGGAAGGATATTGAAGTCTAGATATCGAACCCAGCACCTTTCCTAGGCAAGCTCTCTACCACTGAGCTGTATCTTTAGCTTCCTGATACGGTCTGCCTGGCACAGAAACGACCCTCCTGCCTCAGGATCCTGGTGCTAGCATTACAACTGTTGGCCGAATCTAGCCCAATTCATGAATCTAAAAGCTTCTTAAAAGTGGCAAGCAAACTCCAGAGGAATGGTTCAATGCTCTGATCCCAGTATTTGGGAGGCAGAGGCAGGCAGACATCTGAGTTCGAGGCCAGCACGGTCTTCACAGTGAGTTCCGGACAGCCAGGCTACATGGAATAACCCTGTCTCAAAAAAAAAAACCCTGCCGGGCGGTGGTGACACACACCTTTAATCCCAGCACTTGGGAGGCAGAGGCAGGCAGATTTCTGAGTTCCAGGCTGGCCTGGTCTACAGAGTGAGTTCCAGGACAGACAGGGCTACACAGAGAAACCTGCCTCAAAAAACAAAAAAAAAAAACAAACAAACAAAAAAAAACCCTAAGCACTTGCGAGGCAGAGGCAGGCAGATTTCTTTTTTTTTTTTTTTTTTTTTTTTTTTTTTTGGTTTTTTCGAGACAGGGTTTTCTCTGTGTGGCTCTGGCTGTCCTGGAACTCACTCTGTAGACCAGGCTGGCCTCAAACTCAGAAATCCACCTGCCTCTGCCTCCCAAGTGCTGGGATAAAAGGTGTGTGCCACCACCACCCGGCAAGGAAAGTTGGATTTCTGAGTTTGCGGCCGGCCAGCCTGGTCTACAGAGTGAGTTCCAAGACAGCCCGGGCTACACAGAGAAACTCTGTCTCAAAAAAAAAAAAAAAAAAAAGGAAGAAAGGGATATAATAACGATGACATAATCGTAGGTTGGGAGACATAGGAATAAATAAGCAAGCAAGCAAATAAATTGTTAAGAAAATGACCGTGGAGGCAGTCTGAATATCCTGCGGTCTCAACCCACCCTTCGCCTCCCATCTTTCAGCAAGAGACTGACATCAGAGACAGAACAATACGATACAAATAGAGTAGATTTTCCTACCCTTTGTCCATTAATTCATCTCGTTAATCATGATCAAGAATGCAGAACTGAATCTGTGAATCTTGTTCCATTCTGAAAATAAGTAGTTGCTAGGTATAGTCAACAGACAACTAATAATTTCGTGACGAAATTGGAAGCAATCATTGGTGCACATAAAATTTCCATCGAAGGTAGCAGATATGGTGGCTGCATAAATTCTCCACACCATAAAGTCCCGGTTCTTAAAAAGAGCCTATACAGAACATACAAAACCCAGAAGTGCAGAGTCGCAGAAACTACAAATCCAGAAGCCTGCGAGCAGTAAAGGAAAGTAGCATGCAGGCGGGTCAACTTTGCCGTACGCACAGTTGCCCCGCGCTCTCACCTGACGTCCTCCCTACCAAGTTGCCTCCAGGCGATCCGTCACCAGAATTGTACTGTTTTGCCGACGTTATTGAGCCAGGATCCCGGCCCAGATTGGTGATATCCACGATCTGAACCCAGTCGCGGAGTTGGTGAGCACAATCAGATCAAACGCAGGAATCAGACAGTGAGCAGAGGAGATAACAGGAAAAGGTCGCTGCGAAGGGTAGAATGAAACAGGAAAGAAGGGTTCGAGTTAACAGAAGGTGGAGTTAGGGAGAAGGGTGGGGTACGAGCTTGGGCTTGGGAGAGAGGCTGGGTCGGACTTGGGTGGGAGAAGGTCTGGGGTTGACTTGGGTGTGAGGCGGGCTTGAACCTTGAGCTTTCGAGGGAAAGGCTCTGACTTTCGGGAAAGGAGTTGATAGGGCTCTGTAAGGGAGATTAGGGACCCTTTAGGAAAGCTTTGGGCTGGCAATATGAACTAGAGCAGTCTGGATAGACTTGGCTAGAAATGCAGCTTGGGACTTAGGCCAAAGTGCACTGGGGAGATAAGAACGTATCGCTAGGCATCCCAGAATCCTTTGGCTCCCCCAATCACCCTCATTTGCCCCCATCACTAAAGAACCTGATAAGGGAAGCCTTCGAGGTCCACAGAACCTTACACAGAGAATGAGGGGAGAATGCGAGGAATCAGTGAAGGGGTTGTGGATTGCTGTTTCCTTTCTTTTGCCAAACAAAACACTTCACTGTGTTAATGGGACTTCTGGCCCCCATCCTTTGTCACAAGAAGCTATCCAAAAACCAGCTGTCCTCCCTCAGACCCCCAAATCCAGACACTTGCCCTCCTCCCTCAGACTCTGGAGTCCAGTCTCAGCCCTCCTCCCTCAGACCCAGGAATCTAGCCCTCCTTCAGAGCCAAAAGTCCAGACCCCAATCTTCCTCCCTCAGACCCAAGCATCCTTTAGGGCCTCTGCTACTTACACAATCCAGATACCAGCTATAGCCCACAAAACCAAGATGACAGGCAGCAAGGACAGGTAACTCCACATTGCTGGGCTCTGCGGTAGAAGCGAAGAAGCTGGGTCTCTGTCGTCAGCAACCTTCTTTAGGTGTGTGGTGCTGAAGACAAGACGGCCCAACTGCTTTTGTGGCCCTACTGACTGGAAGACTGATGCAGGCCTGCCCTTGCTTGGGGCTCTTTTCCCTATCTTCCTCAGACCTAATCAACTGACGTCTATCTGTTTTCCTGGCTCTTCACTGCCAGATCCCAGGCTCCGGGTTCCCTTTGCAAGTTTCCTCAAATTCTCTCCACTTCCTTGATACATGTAGCTCTGAATGACAGTACCAGGAAAGAAGGGCTTTGATTCCAGGTGTGGCAAAAGAAGGCAGGCCTCTGCATTCCCAAAGAGGCAAGGTCCAGGTTGAGTGTGTATGAGATATTGGGCCTTGGGGTGTGATCAGTAGTCACCTTCTGTAAGTCACCCAAACAACCACTTCCTGTCTCAGATTCGTAAAAGGGACAGCTCGCTTCAGGGAGCCGCTAACTTCCTTCCTACAGTTTTGTGAGTTTAGCATCTAAATTCCCGGTACTTTATCCTCCCCACAACACATACACCTGGAATGCATGCATACACGTCACGTCTGGAGTCCAGCCACCATTACCTACCTGCAAATGCAGGTCTCTTAGGATTCTTATATAGCCTCGGCTGGCCTGGAATTGATGTTCCCATCCTATCTCAGTCTCCTGAGTACCTGGAATTTAGACTCCCATGCCGCCAGCTGCTTGTCCGTTCTGAGTTTGTGCTTTCTGGGTTCAGTCGTTTGGGTTGCTTGATGTGGGGTCTTGATGATCCCACCCCACGTCCTCTTCTCCTCTTTCCTTCCCCTCTGTTCCTACAAGAGTTCCCCAGAATGGGCAGGGTGTGGGTGGGAAAGAGAAGTGGTGAGAAGATCCTTATCTGAAACCCCACCCCCCACAGGCAGCTCCTTAGTCTTTATTTCTTGGTTTTCTGAGACAGGATCTTAGTACATAGCCTAGACAGGCCTCAAATTCGAGATCCTCCTGCCTCAGCCTTCTTAGTGCTGGGGTTAGGGCCCAGAGAGATGGCTCCGTGGATAAAAGCACTTGTTCTAGAAACATGAAAGTCTGGATTTGGTGTGCCTGTTCGTGCACACCGCTGCTGCATCGACAGAGTTGGAGACAGATTCCCAAGAACCAGCCTAGCCTAAAGGACAACAAGCCTCCTTCCAATGAAGAGACCCGAAGGGAACAGGGAGAAGGTAAGGAAGCCACCTGACATCTCCTCTAGCCTTAGCTTGTATCCATGCATTCACATGCTGCTACATGCCCCTTGCCACACACCAGTGAAATAATGGTAGTGATAAACATAATTAAGGCCAAGCTGGGCACTGGTGGCACAAAATCCCAGCACTCGGGAGGCATAAGCAGGCAGATCTCTGAGTTTGAGTGGACAGCCTGGTCTACAGAGAGAGTTCCAGGACAGCCAGGGCTAACAGAGAAACCCTGTCTCAGAAAAAAAAAAAAAAAGAAAAGAAAGAAAAAAATTAATTGTTTAAACATTACATACATTCATTCCTTTGTTTGTTTTATTGAAACAGGTCTTGCCACTTAGCCCTATATAGCCTGGAATTACCACGTATACTTGGCTGGATCCAAATTCATAGAGATCCACCTGCTTCTGCCTCTAGCCTTAAAGGTGTGTGCCCCAATCACCAGTTACTTAATTTTGAGGAGTGGAAGGAGGCATCATTGTACCTGTGTGGCACAATGGCATGTGTGTAAAGGTCAAAGGACATCCTTTAGGATTCAGTTCTCTCCTACCATATGGATATCAGGGACTGGACTCCAGTCATCAGGCATGGTGTCAGGCACCATTTTGCATATTTACAACATGTGACCCCACCACACTTACCTACCCTATAACTGTTTCATTAACCTGAACAGACTCCCTGCTCGTGTTTCCATCTGTGTGGATTTAGCTACTGTACACTATTCATGGAATTTGACCCTACCTACATAGCCTTTTCTGTTGCCTTCTTTTGATTTTATGCTGTGTGGTGGAATTTTTTTTATTTTGTTTTGAAAGACTTTAAAATCCTCCCTCTGTGTGTGTGTGTGTGTGTGTTTGTTGCATACTCCACTCACACACACACACACACACACACACACACTCGCACAGGTGCCCTTGGAGGCCAGAAGAGGATGTCAGATACCTTGGACCCAGAATTACAGCTGGTTGTAAACCACTCAACATGGATGTCGAACCGAAACTGGAAGAGCAGGAAGTACTCTTAACTTCCAGCCACTCTCCACCCCTATCTTGTATCTTTATGTTCTTTGCTTGATTAAGTATATAGTCTTTCATACTTGAAACTGGTCTGGGAACCTGGTTACCTAAGGACCTGACCTTGATCTTCCTGCCTTCCCTTCCCAAGATACAAGTGCTGAGTTGACTATGCCCCAGCCAATCTAGCTTTTTGTATTCTCTCTCTCCTCTCTCTCTCTCTCTCTCTCTCTCTCTCTCTCTCTCTCTGTCTCTCTGTCTCTGTCTCTCTCTCTCTCTCACACACACACACAAAACACAGAGGTAGACACACAGACATTCAGAGAGTAACTGAAAGACGCACACAACACAAGAGAGAAGACAGATACACAAGCAGACAGAAACACAGACATAGCCCTAACTGTCTGGTACTCACTGTCTAGACCAGGGTGGCCTCAAATTCAGAGAGCTCCACATGCCTCTGCCTCCTGAGTGCTGGGATTAAAGGGAGTGTCACTACATCTTGCTAATTAAAAAAAATTTAATAGAAAACCACACAAAATCCCAGCACTGAGAAAAGGAAGTGCATACAAAGTCCCATGCCTAACCAAGAAGCTATTTGCAATTGATATCTGCTGACAAAGGCAAAATCAGTTTTCTCCGCTGGAGTATCATGCGTATATCAACCACAGCCCACGGGTAGTTGACCAACACTAAATGCACTTAAATTTTTGTTTGTTTTGTTTCTACTTTCTTTTTGTTGTTGTTGTTCTGTTTTGGTTTGAAACAGCGCTACATTGTGTAGCCCTGGCTGTCCTGGAACTCACGCTGTAGACCAGGTTGGCCTGGAACTGAGAGATCCGACAGCCACTGCCTCCCTAGTGCTGGGATTAAAGGCATAACCCCCAAACTGCTGGCTTCCATGTTTTTTCTATGTGTATGTTTTTATATTGTTTTGTTGTCTTTTTTTCTTTTTTTTTAAGTATTTTTGTTCTGATTTTCACTTTTGGGTTTTTCTGTTGTTTTTTTCTGAGAGAGAGAAAATATGAAGTTGAGTAAGTGGGAGAAGTGGGAAGGATCTGGGAGTTGAAGGAAGGAAAAACATACATACATATATATAATATATTACTATAAATTAACACACACACACACACACACAATATTCAGCAGCAGAACACAGACTGAGACCCATGCATATCCTTTTCATGGCTGTGTAATGGTCCACTGAGCCCATCTCTTTGGTCTAGACCTTAAATTCTGTCAGATTTCCAGTGGTTTGGCACTTAGGATTCTGGGTCCTGTTGTGCTAGACATTTCCTAAGGAGACTTGACTTTCACGTTTCCTAGACACATGAAATATATTCACCTCCCAAGTCTCATGAGTCTCCTGTCTCCCTCCTGGAAGAAAGGTTTCATTTGGGAAGAAAACATTGTATAACAGGATCCCTTCCTTGAGACGAGGTAATGAAGCTAAACAGAGGTAGCTAGCAAAAGTATTTGAGACCAGAGATACTTATTCTCTCAGCATTCTGGCAATGGACAGGAGTTTCAGAAGGTAGAAGTTATCCTCATGAGTTCAAAGCCAGCCTGGGCTATGTCAAAATATATTTTCTTCCTGTTTTTCCTTTCCTTTCTTTTTTTTTTTTTTTTTTTTTTTTGTGTGTTTTGTTTTGTTTTTGTTCTTCAAGAATATCTTTTAAAAATGTTAAGGAGCTGAGGAGCTGGATCAGGGAATAAATGCATCTGCTGCCCAAAGCCTGGCTATCTAACAATTTGAGTTTCCCCTGGGACCCATTCAGTAGATAAATCGCTTGCCATATAAACGTGAGGGTGGGAGTTTGGTCTCTAGACTCCATGTGGAAAAAAAAAAAAAAACAAATAAAATAAAATAAAATAAATAAAAACCCTGGGAATACTGGAGAGATGGCTCACCATGTACTGAGGCTGCCACCAATCCTGACAACATGCGTTAGACCTTGGGGACTCACAGATAGAAGATAAGAACCACCTCCTGCTGGTTGTCGTCAGATACGTCCTACAAATGTGCTCTAGTTGCACACTCACACAGGCAAATGAATACAACATGTACATTTTAAATTTTAATTAATTGTGTTTAATTAAATTTTGTGAGGCTGTCCTAGAACTCACTCTTTAGATCAGGGTGGCCTGGAATTTACAGAGATCCACCTACCTCTGCCTCCCTAGAGCTGGAAGTAAAGGTGTGCACCACCACAGCTGGCTCATAAATGTAATTTTAAAAAACAAGACAAAAAACTGACCATTTGAGGCTTGCCTGGAATTGCAGTGCCAGAGAATCAAAGACAGGTAGGTGAGATTCTTGGTACTCACAGGCCAACTAACCTAGTTTACTTATTTCATAAGTTCCAGGCAGGTTACAGACCCTGTCTCAAAAAGCAAGGTGAATAGTATCTGAAAAAGGACACCTGAAGTTGTCCTCTAGTTGCACTATGCACACATGCAGGCATACGAACCAGCACACATAAGTGCACCTCCCCCAAAACAAGAACATATAAACACACAGGGGTGGGGACAGCAAGGTGTGGCCCTGGAAGAAGAGATTGCCAGAGTATATGAGAAATGGGGAAGTGGGACCTGGAAGCTCATAGAGACACCTCATCACCACACTTAGACAGAAGGGTGAGAATTTGCAGGGTGCACAAAGGCTTCTGCAGTGTTGAGGCTACCCCAAAACCTGGCACATGGAAGTGCAATGCCTCGGGCGGGTCTGTGGGAAGCAGCACGGAAGAAACAGAGTAAGACCCAAAGTTCTCAGATACCATAAAGACTTGGGACGGCTCAGGATTCTTGGGGATCTTGTGGGGTCTTTGAACCAGGCTGAGTAAGTGGAAAGGATACTGAAGAATGAGACGGGAAAACAGAATAATGAAAGGTTGTGTACAGCATGGTGACACAGCCTAATCTCAGCACTCAGGAAGCACACACAGTGAGTCCCTGAATTTGAGGTAATAGAAATGAGTTCCAGACCAGCAGACTGATCACCAAGGAAGAAAACAGACATGTAACACATGTGACACACAACCACACAGAGAAACAACACACCACAGAATAGAAACAGACACACAGACATCAGAGATAACAGAAACACACACACAGAGACAGACACCCAAGCAGACAGAACACAGACAGATACAGATAGACACACACAAGAAGAATTTTGACACACGCAGTAGAGATAGAAACAGAGAGACAGACACGAGATAGGCAAAACACACAGAAAAAAAAACAAAGAAATAGACACACATAGAGAGACACACACAGAGAGAGAAGATAGACAAACAGACACACAGACAGACAGACATAGACACACAGAGAATGAATGTCAGCTTTATTGGTGAATGCCTGTCATCCTAGGCCCAGCATTGAGGAAACAGGGCAAAAGGATTCCTGCAAGTTTAAGGCTCGCTCGATGTATCCATAATGCTGTTTACAGCTATGTAGTGAGACTCCATATCAAAAAACAAAATCACAAATAAACAGGGCTAAAGATGTAGCTCCACTGGTAGAGTGCTTGCCTAACATTCATAAAGCCCTGGTTTCAATCCCAAGCACAATGCTCACCAGATGTGATATTGCACACCTAGGGAGGGAGAAGCAAGAAGAGCAGACGTTCAAAGTCATTTTCAGATATACAGGGAATCTGAATCCATCCTGGGATATGTGAGACCCTGTCTCAAAGAAATGGAGGAGGAGGACAAAGAGAGGGATAGAACCATTAATATGCCTAGAGTGTCTGACATTAATATTCTCTCCCCCTCTCTCTCCTCTTCTCTCTCTCTCTTCTCTTCTTGCTCTTCCCTCTGTCTTCTCTCACTCTCTGTCTCTTCTGCTCTGTCCCTCTGTCTTTCTCTGTCTCTCTGTCTCTGTCTCTCTCTTTTCTCTCTCCCTCTCTGTGTCTCTCTCTGGTCCCTCTGTATCTCTCTCTTGTGTGTCTCTCTCTTCTTACTGTGTGGCCCACACTGGCTGGCTTCACACTTGTGTCCATTCTCCTGCCTCATCCTCCCAGTGGCTGGATTACAGGCATGTACCACACCCAGGGAACGTTCATTTCTTGACTCATTTCTTTATGACTCACACAGCCCAGTGACCCTGCGGACAGAATACCTGGAATTATTTAAATCGCATAGATTCAGGAAATTATTAGAAGGCAGCGGCTGCACTGGTACGCTGCGTGCCTGGCATGAGGTCCCGTGTGAACACTAAAAAGGAAAAGGACTGTGAACCAGAAAAATTGGGATTTCAGCTCAGAAAGGCTTATTCAGAAGTCGACTATAATGCAAAAATAGTAGGAGTGGTTATCTGTGGTTGCCACAGGGAAAAATCACTGATAAACAAACTACTAAGTAGTTCTAGCGAGCTAAGTCTTGAGGAAAGTCTCACTAGGCTAAAGTACAGTTTGGCCCTATTGGTTCCATTCCAGAGGCTCTAGACAGAATCCAGTTAATGACATTTAAAAGTTCCATTTTCATTTATGGTTTGTCGTGTGTGTGCATATTTTGTGCATGGTATGTACAGTGTGTGTGTGTGTGGTGTGTGGTGTGTGTGCTTGTGACCCCTCCGTTCTTCCACCTCTCTCTCAGTCCATCTTCCGACTCATCCCTGTATCTTCTCCCTCCCTTTCTGCTTCTCATCCTTGGAGGTGCTGGACTCAGTTGGTAAAGTGATTGTTTCCTAGTTTGAAGGCCTCAGTTTGATCTCCTGTGCTCATGTTGAAAAAAAAAAAAAAAAAAAAAATAGGCTGGAGAGATGGCCCAGAAGCGAAGAGCACTTGCTGCTCTTGCAGAGGACCTGTGTTCCCAGTACCTACACAGTAGCTGACAGCCTCCTCTGCTCTCCTCTGAAACCGTGCACACACACAAAGTGTACATACACATACATACATACATACATACATACATACATACAACACACACACAGGAGGCTAAACACTGTGCACATAAAATGAGATGAAAAAAATAGCCAGGCAGTTGGTAGCACACATCTTTTATCCCAGCACCTGGGATGCAGAAGCAGGAGGATATTTGAGTTCATGGCCAGCCTGGTCTACAGAGTTGAGTTCCAGGATAGCCAGGGCTACACAGAGAAATCCTATTTCAAAAACAAAACAAAAAAAAAAAAACAACAAAGAAAAAACAAAGCAAAAAAAAACAGAAAACAGACAAAACAACCACAAAACATCACCTGAGCATTCTCATGTCCCCCTCTTTCTCCCCCACCTCTTTCTCTTTCTTCTTTGTTCCCTCCCTTTGTTTTTTCCTTCCATTCCTCTTCATTTCTCCTCACTTTTGGCAGTAGTAGTTATTACTCTCTTTCTTTCTGTCTCTCTTTTTCTTTTTCTTTTCTTTTTTTTTGAGATAAAGTTTTATGTAGGCCAAGCTTCCTTTGATCCTCCTGCCTCAGCACCCCCTAATTCAGAAATTATACGTATTAGCGCCCACCCAGCTTCTAGATTGTCTCTTATGACAGGTTAATAGCTTTAGAGAAAGTCCAGGGATATTGTCTTTGTCTGTAGCACTCTGTCTAGATTAGTATCTAGCCTGTTCTTTTTTTTTTTTTTTTTTTTTTTTGGGTCATTTTTATTTGTAAGAGCTGGTTTCATACAAAAGAATAGATTGATCACATCTTTAACAATTCTGAGTTAGTTGCTGCATCACAGTTGCACAGAGGCTCATCAACTGCAGGTGCTCATCTGCACCGTCTGCTAAACATTTATCCACTTCAGCAAGTTTTTCTGTAATAATGGACTTCTGTTTATCAGATAGATTTTCATTTTCTATAATTGCATCATGAAGTTGATTGACAAGCTGAGTAGCTGCATGTCCTTCATCTATTAGGTTCTTTACCACCGCTTCTAGTTTGTCAAAAGAGCCACTGTGACATGCAGTGAATATTCCATCGATGGTTGCAGCTGGTATAACCCCAGCAATGTCTGTGATCACATCTTCAGAAACTTCCTTTCCACCTGTTAGTCGAGTAGCACTTTGAAGAAATGTAATGGCTTTCCTTAAGTCTCCTTCTGACACTTTAACAAGATATGCTATTTCCTCATTGCCAATTTTGACATTTTCTTTCTCAGCAATATCCAGTAATCGCTTCTGTTGAATTTTATCTGACAGAGGCTTGAAGCGGAATTTTGAACATCTAGAGGTGAGGGGTTCAATTATTCGACTGACATAGTTACAGATGAGGCAGAATCTGGTTGTCTTAGACTCTTTTTCCATGGTACGTCTTAAAGCAGCCTGAGCAGCTGAAGTCATAGAATCTGCTTCATCCAGAATTACAATCTTAAAGGGAGGACATGGCTTCCCATCTGAACGACTTCCTGACACAGTTAACTGAGCAAAATTTTCACTTTCTCTCGGACCACTTGTATTCCACGTTCATCAGATGCATTTAATTCAAGGACTCTTAATCGAAAGAGTTCCGGCCCAAAGAGCTCTCTAGCTGCTGCCAAGATGGTGGATGTTTTGCCAGTTCCAGGTGGCCCATAGAACAAGAGATTAGGAAGGTCAGCTCCTTCTAGAGACTTTTTCAGCACTGCAACCACCTCTTCCTGGAAAGCAACTTCATCCACACACTTCGGACGGTATTTTTCCACCCAAGGAACTGGTTTGCCTTTCTTGGTTTCTCCACTGCTTCCTGCAGTGGCAGGTGTTCCCCGGTCCTTGGTCAATTGTGGTTTTGTACTGACAGATGTGCCTTTCAGAAATGCCTGCATGGTTTCTTCTCAGCCATCACCGTCCCCGGTGCCACGGTTGTCTAGCCCTGTTCTTACCTTGGGGTGCAGGGATCCTCCTATATTGTTGCCTCTCAAGATGTACTTCTGTCTCTAAATTCCTGATTAATTGCACTTTTTGCCACTCTGAATACCTCTTTACCTATTGTTGGTCTTCAGTAGCATCTGGTGGACCATTCTTATATTTTTCCAAAACCCTGACTTTGCAGAGGTAGCAACTGTGTCTGGGGAAAGCAGGTGGCTATGTGACTTGGCTCTTGCAGACAACACAAGAGATGTATACATGGTGAGGGGAAAGAGAAAAGGGGGAAAGAAGAGGGAAGATGGGGGATGTGGTGTAGGTGGATCTGACTCTGGGGAAGGGAGAGGAAGGAGGCAGAAAGAACCTCAGCTCCTGCGGATGCCCCATTGGGTAATGTGGCATAGAGATTTCCCACAGGCAGATCTGTGGGGCTAGGAAGCAGGTGAAAGACAAGGGGTGGGAAGAGAGAAATACAGTAATTGCATAATGAGTTAAGCTTTCCTTAGGGAATGATAAGAATGCTTTAGAACTTGTTAGAGGTGATGTTTGTGTTGCCACTGGACCAAACACTTTATTTATTGTTTTGTGACAGTCTCGTGTAGCCCATTTCCACATTGATTA